>JAWNLV010000118.1:750000-1200533 GCA_035042125.1 Drosophila longiperda
CCGCTGGACAATTAGGCAGCTTTTTGAGGACAACTTTCATGTCAGCTGCACAAAAAAAAGGTGTTATGAGATCATTCAGACTACGATTCCGACTGTTAGTTGGACAAATAATGACAGTGATGTATATAAAAAAAAATAAAATAAAATAAAACAAGAATATTAAAAGCCAATTAAGCCAAAAAAAAATAATATTATCAGTCGCAAGATAATATTAAAAAAATCAGTGCAAGTTTGTCGAAACTGAATCGATTTTTGCTTTAGCTGATTTTTTATTAACAATAAGCAGAATAACAAAATAATTGTTTAATTTATAATGTAATAACACATTTGAAAATAACAAAAAAAATCGTAAAATTCAATTCTGTTCTTCTCAATATGAACATTTTATAAAAATAAATAATTGTTTTTTTCTAATCAACAATTTTAAATGAAAGCAAATAAAAATAAAATAATCGCAAAATTTAATTCTATTCTTAAAAAGAATATTTTGTAAAAATAAATAATTGTTTTTTTTTAATCAAACAATTTTGAGTGAAAGCAAATAAAAATAAAATAATCGTAAAACTGAATTTTTATTTTAAACCAAATAAAATAATTGGTTTTTTTCCAATTTTAAATGAAAATAAAATAATCGAAGAATTCAATTCTAATTTAAAAATAACATTTTGTAAAAATAAATAATTGGTTGTTTCCTATCAATAATTTTGATAATAATTTTACATATAAAATAAAATATATAAAAAATAACTGTCAAAATTCGAACGAGTTTTGTACAATTAAAGTATTCATTTAAATTGGGAATTTTTTATTAATATAATATATATATATATATATATATATATATATATGTGTGTGTGTTTGTATTTATTTATATATGTATAAGCATAATCAGTGTGGCATGTTGCATGTGAAGGCAGATTATGTTAATATTGAAAGAGAATCAAATGGAAATAGATGAAAATTAAGATGAAGATGAAAAACAGCAGAAAATGCTAAAAAAAAATTCTCAGGTTGTTTCAGCTGCTGCTGAGTGGAGCAGTGAAATGGAGAAGAAAGCTGCAAGTTGTTGTTGTTGTTTGTTGTTGCTGCCCTTTCGTGTTGCTGCTTCCGCATCGATTTTCACATTGGCCACTGTTGCAGTTGCCGCTGCTTCTGCTTCTGCTGCTGCTGCTGCTGCTGCTGCTGCAGCTTTCTTGTCTCTTCCTTAAGTTCATTACAATTTATTTTTATGTGTAATGCAATTATTGTTGTTGCAGTTGCCGTTGCCGTTGCCGTTAACGTTGCTGTTGCAGTTGATGTTGCTGTAGCTTTTGCCGCTACATTTTTCTTTTGCTGTTGTTTTTTTTTTTTTTTTTTAGTTTTGTGTTTAATGTTTATTCGCGCTGCTACTTGGCGGGGGCGTTTGCAGCAACAGCAAACCCAAAGCAGGTGGGTCTTGGGAGGGGGGTGGTGAGGGGGGAGTGTACGCCAGGTCTTTGTTACACTCTCGGACATGACAACGGAGGCACGACCACGACACGTTGCGAATTTGCCACGAACATTGTTGCTGTTGTTGCTGCTGCTGCAGAAGTAGCAACAACAACAACAGCAGCAGCAGCAGCAGCTTGGCTGGCGGGCAGTGGGCGGTGGGTTGACCTGCCGTTGCACCAAATACAAATACGTGTATAAACACACACACACCAACAACAACAACAACAACAGCAACAGCAACAACAACAGCAACAGCAACAACAACAACAGCAACAACAACAACAACAGCAACATAAACACACAGTCACACATCTGGCGCTGCAGATCGCGCGATTTCTTAATATGAGAATATTCCCACCATTGTCTTTTGGCCTGGCCTGGTCTGGTCTGGTCTGGTCTGGCCTGGCCTGGTCTGCGTCCGCGCTACTCAGCTCACAGCTCACAGCTCACAGCTCTCGGCCCTGGCGCTGCTGAGGTGACTGACTCGACGAGGAGTGACGGCGACAAACCGACGACGTCAATGTCCACTCCAGCCCCATCCTCAGGCTGTTGCTGCTGCTGTTGCTGTTGCTGCTGCTGCTGTTGCTGCTGCGGTTGGTGCCGTTGCTGCTGTAACTGCTCCCACTGCCCAGCGGTTTCGATTGCATGTGAGCTGGCCATGCCTTCGCTCTGTGGCCCATTTAGCACTCGCGCTACCCACGAGCGCCGTTTTTGAATGTTGCTGCTGTTGTTGTTGTTGCTGTTGCTGCTGTTGTTGTTGTTGTTGTTGTTGCTGCAGTTGCTGGTGTGTGGTTTTGGCGCTGCTTTAATTCCAGTTATGCGAACTTCACTTCTTTTGTTTTTGCACTCGTAAACAGTGCAAATTCCCGAGCGCATTCACATGACTGCAACTTGCAACTGCAACGCCAGCAACGGCAGCAACGGCAGCAACTGCAACTGCAGCAGCAACAGCAGCAGCAGCTATTGCATTGGCCCTTCTGCTTGGGGGCCCACTTGGAGGTCATTACTGGTCACTGGCAGCTGGCAACTGGTGAATGGTTCCCGTTTCACCATCTCGCGTGCAACACGTGGCAACAACAACAACAGCAACAACAACAACAACAGCCACAAATTCGTCAGGTTGTTCTCACCATTTGCTCTTGTCTCTAGCGAAATTATTTGCATTTGCCACTCTTTTTACCGCCACTAATTAATAATTTATGCTCATCCGCCCCCTCGCTCTCTCTCCCCCCCCCACCCACCACTTTTGCTGTTAAGTCTAACGGTTAACGGGATCGCAACGTGCGTTTTGGGAGCAGCCAGTTAAACGAACGAAACTCTCAGCAAATCGCAATTAACTTGGCCAACTGTACAAAACGGCTAAAAAAAAATCTTTAAGATCAGCGACTTGGGAAAAAGTAATGTTTTTTTTTTTTTAAATATGCTCAAAGATCACAATTAAATCATTGAGAAGAAGCAGCGATTATCTAAATTTAAATTATTTCAACTTTGATGAAAGTTTTCATTTTGCGCAGAGCGAAAAAGTAGAGACTCGAAAATTCAATCAGATTTCTAAAAATTGAATAATGATTGAAATAAATTGTAATTTTTGTACATTTTATTGAAGAAGCATTTTTTTTTATGCATTTTTCTCTATCCATTTGCCAAATTGCAGCAAAAAGCAAAAAAAGATGAAACAAATCTGAAGTTTATTTTTGCTCCTCAGATTGTAAATTTATGATTTATGCTTTTTGTGCAGCTTATATAGATATTTATATATATATATATATATTTATATATATATATCCCTCCAATCCCATTTCTATATCCAATATATTTTCATATTTGCTCAGTTGCTCATCATCTTAAGCTGCATCAAATGCAATTGGCTGCGATCAGTCGATTGTCTAAATCTAAGCCAAATTCGCACACACACACTCACACACACACACACACACACGCATACACCAGCTACATTTAATAGACACCTGCAAAACGATCGAACAATTGATCTGCGAGGGATTAACAAAGTTTTTCCCACAATTTTCGAGTAAAATGCCAAGCAAAAAAAAAAAAGAAAGAAAGAAAAAAAGAGAGAAAAAAAGAAAGAAAAAAAAGAAAGAGAAAAAAGAGAGAAAAAAAAATTGCTGCTGCTTCTTCTCATTGCTGTCGCATTACAGGAAGAACAAGTCTACAATTTCATTATCGTGTGCAAAAAATGAGGGCCCCTCGTCCTCGTCCTGGTCCCCCATCCCCTGGTCGCTGCTTATCCCATTACACTAAGCGCATACCCTGAGAGAGAGTGAGAGAGAAAGAGAGAGCGAGAGGAGCTGCATCTTGAGCATCGTCTCCTGCCACTTGTTGTTGAGCTCGCCTCATGTTTCACGGACGCAGACAAAAGCGCCGGGCAATTCGATCGAGCCCAAAACAAGGACAATTGTCCTTGGTGCACTACTCGAGTTGAGGGGCACAAACACAGGTGCCTCCTCTCCCCCGCTACCGACTCCCAACTACGATTAGCCGCGAAAAACAGTGCGCAAAAAAAAACACACACACAAAAATTGTTGTTGTCATGGGAAAATTGAGCAGGTGCTGTGGTGCTCCTCCAGGAGCGAGGGGCAGAACATCGGCTCTGTCCGCTGCTGCATGTCCTGCATAAATATGTATATAAAAATCGCTGCACCACATCTTGCCCCGGTTCGTAATTGAATTGATCATGATTTGCCATTGTTGCAGGCACCGAATGAGGATGCAGATGCAGTTGCCGTTGCCGTTGCCGTTGCCGTTGCCGTTATCCTTGTTGCAATTTCCTACCTGGTGTGCTGGTGCTACCGGGGGCAGTTTTGTAGCGAAATCGCCGCTTGCCAGGACAATGACAATGCGCATTTTCTGCTGCTATATTTGCAACGTGTCATCCGTTTTGCTGTTTCGATGCTTGAGAACATTTTTCCGGGGCCACTTTTCCATCTTTTGGAATTGTTCAGTGTTTTTTTTTTTTATTGCCAGCGAATGTTTTTTGGTGCGTGAGAAAAAGGATTAAGAACTGTCGCCGGGGCGATCTAACAATGAAGCATCCGAAAGAGGTGTGCGAATGTGTGTGTGTGTGTGTGTGTGTGTGTGTGTGTGTGCGTTAGAGGGCAGCTGAAATTAGCACACATCTTGTGTGTGTCGAATGAATGACTCAAATATTGAGAATCTTCAAATTGATGCGCAAAAGATTTGTCGAACGAATTGAAAAATTGTTTCACAAATCAAAATTATTGCAATTTTTAAGCAGAAAATTTTTATTGCTTTAAATATTGTTAGTTAACTCGAAAAGTGGAAATTTGCATTTGACTTATGTAATATGGATAGATCAACAAGCATATATCGATATCGAATTATCGATATACATTTTTGAAGATTAAATTTAAAATTCATTTTTCTTTTTTTCTATTGTATAAAGTTTTAAGTGTATAGCAAAATCATGTTGCATTCTTAGCGCATTATTTAGCATACCCTAATTAGAAAATCGGCATAGGTATATATATATATATATATATATATATATAAAGGGCCTAATCAGCAACTAAATCGAAATGAGCAGCGCACAATCTACGAGTCTCTGCGTGGCATTCGAATGTTAATCAAGGAAATCAATTGCCAAATGTCAACAAGAATTCCATTTTTGCGGACTTCCCTTTAAACTGGCTGGCTCCACATTGGACACGCTCCCAGTGGGCAAACGTTGGTACTGCCTCTCGTGAAGCGATAAGCATCGGGTTCTCACGAACTTTTATTGTCGTCCTCCTTGCTGGAGGCAAAACGCTGGCGCTGCCGTTGCCGTTGCAGTTGCAGTTGCAGCCACATTTGAAGTCTTTGCTGGAGTCTTAGCTGGGCGCCGCCGCCGTCGCCGTTGCATGAGTTACGTGGGCAACACAAGAACATTGGTTGCCAGTTAGCCAGTTGGCGAGTTAGCCAGTTGGCCAGTTGACGAGCTAGGCAGTTAGCCATTTAGCCAGTTGGCCATTTAGTCAGTTAGCCAGTTAGCCAGTTGCTTAGAATGCCCAGCAGAATGACAGTCTTTTAACAATTTACCAATCAAGCGTGAAATATGAGCAAGCAACACGCCCTAAATAATAAAAAAAAAAAACAAAAACCAGCAACAAAAAATTAAAACAAATATTAAAAAAACCAAACTAGTCCAGTAAATAAATGTTGCCCGGAAGCGGGTCTGACGCATCAGCAAACAGACTGACAGTCATTCCGTCAACGAAACTCATTCAGTTTGGTTTTTTTTTTTTTTGCCACCTTGGCAACACCAACTTTTGGTATTGGGTTCTGACCCAATTAAGCAACGCCGCGCGGCAACTGGGCGCTGATAAGGGGCACAGTGGTGGGGCGGTGGCTAAATTTAAAATTCAAGGCGCATGCGTAGCCCGTGCTTCTGCCGCTTGCCACACTATGCACACTATGCATGCGGGACATGTGGAAATCCAAAACCTAATTAAATTGTTAAATGAAATTAGCTTAATTCATGGACCAGAAATAATTTTAACCCTTTTTGGCAGCCCGCATCACATTGGGCCGCCGTGACATAATAATGCATTCACCAAATGCGTCGCAATTCGTTGCGCAGATGCATTTCGATTTATCGACAGTCGCCAAAAAAAAAAAAAAAAAAAAAAATCCAAATTTTGATTAATGATTAATTTCAATTTGAAAACAATCTGGTTCAATTCTCATTCGCTGTATTTTGTAATTTTTACTTGCAGTTGTTTTTCGAGTTTCGATTAGCAAATCGATTGCCGACTTTTTCCTGGCATCAGTTTAAGATGCTGCCGCTTGCCACGCCCAGCAACAGCTGCAACTCTTGCCTTGCCACTTGTTTGTGGTTTGCTTTGCTGTTGGCGACACTTGTTCGATTTTAATTCGATTGCCATCTAAGCGGTTTTTTTTTTTGTTTGTTTGTGGTCCTGTTAACCCGAATGCAATTTATATTTACGATTGCGCACAACAGAAAAGAAACACACACACAGTATGTGTGTGTGTGTGTGTGTGTGTGTTTTGACTAGTTGCACTCATCCTCACCCTCGTCCCCTTGCTTGTGTGTTTGGCCTCATCCGCAAGCTGTTTACGGCTGCTACTGTTTTGTGGGCGTTGTCATTGTTATCCTGCCAAGTCCTTAATGTCAGCATTCTGCTCGTTGTCCTCTGGTCCTTCTGGCCGCTGGTCAACGACAAGTTGCGCCCACAACAACAACAACAGTCTTGTGTGTGTGTGTGTATGTTTCGGCCTTATTTGCTTTGTTGCTTTTATTGCGTGTAAATCATTGTTGAAGCCCAAAAGCGAAAACCATTTCTTGGCCATTAGAGCAAACAGGTAGATAGACAACACGTTAATACACAATCTTATCGCTGATTTTCAAGAGCAATCATAAAAAAATTGCAAAATAATCATTTCACACATTGTCATTTTTAGACTTGTTGTTGTTCCACAGAAAAGAAAATATTAAGAAAAAAAAAAAACTGCGAAACGATAACTAATCGAAAATGCAGCCCACGTACGCAACGCAGCATTGAAGCTGCGCCCAAAATAAAACCAAAAAAAAAATAGAAGAAGAAGAAGAAGAAGACGAAGAAGAATGAAACCAAGAGTTGTAAACCGATTCCCGAATGGGTTAAACATGGGTTCAGCGCTGTGGCACGTCCACCGACGCCGCAGATGCAGATGAAGATGTGTCACTTGAGTAATTGTTGTTATACGCTGGCTATTTTCATAACCCCACACACCCCACCCCCTCCACACACCACACACCACATACTACACCTCTCTAAGCCCTAACCCCCCCCTCGCCTGACGACTTATTTTCCCATTTTCATTTTCTGTTCTGACAAAAGACGGCGACGATGAAGAAAGTTTTCTGCCTCATTTTTGCTTCATATTTTTTTTTTTTTGGTGAATGAGAAGTGTTGATGAGGGGTAGAGGAGTGTGAAGAGTGCGAGGGTGTTGTCTGTTGGACATGTGCAGCTTGCGGCTTTTGTTGTTGCCTCTTGCCTGTTGCTTGGCCAGTTGCACAATCTGCGTGTCAATGCGTCGCGTCTTGATCCCATCAGCAGCACCGACGACGACGACGCTCCCAAGAGACCAACGCAAACAAATACAATAACAAGAAAGTCTGTGTGTGTGTGTGTGTGTGTGTGCGGGTGTGCATGAGATCGTTTGGCATGTCCAAAACGTTACTGGACGTTGCTCAACGTGCAGCTATTTGAGCACTTTGTCTTCTTCGCTTTGGATCTTCTCCATCTGCGGTATCTTTGTATCTGTAGCTGTATCTATAGCTGTATCTGTATCTGTAAATGTATCTCTGGATTTGTATCTGTATCTGTGAGTGTTTTGTATGCGATTGTTCGTTCGTCTTCAGTTTTTTTTCTTTACTTATTATTTGTTGTGTGTTATTTTTTTTTTTTGTCCCATACGTGCGGTAAAGTTGTTGTCCGATGTCGACCTGTGTCCACGTCCAATGACAACATTTCATCATCGTCATCATTATCATCATGCCAAACATAATGATCTGATCTTTCTTTGGTGCCGCACACACACACACACACACATATATATATATATATAAAGCAAAAAGGAGCTACTACAACAATAATTGTCAAAAATATATTTGACGAGCTCTGAATGTGCCACAGCAACTCAAAACTCAAAACTCGAACTGAGATTTGGATTTTCGGACCAAAGACTCCCTCACCTCACCACACCTCACCTCGCCTGGCCTACTGCTTATTATTATGCATGAGACTCAGCTCCGACTATGACACGTTTTTTTTTTCATATTTTTTTTTCTTCTTTTTTATCATCTTTCATTCATTGTTCTTGTTGCTGGGAATTAGCAAAGTGACAAGCACTCAAAAAGTAAAACAATAAAAACAAATACAAATACATACAGACATACATACATATATATCAGTGTGTATGTGTGTGCAAATGAGAAATACTTATTGATACGGCTGATTACAGCTGATTGACAGCAACAGCTCAAATTCCGAACGGAGTCAAGCAGGTTGCATTAGTTTTCCTTGGGATCCCACGCAAATAATGAAGTAATCGAAATTTGTAGTTTTCGTTATTTCAGCATTAATATTTTCAAAATTAGCAAAATCAATGAAATTCGAATTTTTCCTGCTCATTTCTTAACTTTTTATTTACTTCAAGCTTCTGCTTGAATTTCAGTTATATTTTTTTTTTCTTTTTTATCAAAACCGTTACATTTTCACATAGCATTTTTTATTTTGTCGGTTTTTTTTAAACTTCTTTTGAAATTTCAAAATTCGGTTAGTGTTTCCTTTTGGACGGGTTCTGGTAATTCGTTGCTGTTCCTAAGTTTTTTTTTCTCAAATTTTTTTTCCTGCTTTTCCTTTCAAACTAAAAATGCCAAAATGCGCAGCAGCATTTTGGATTTGTATCTTTAACACGCAACGGTAAACCAACTAGAAATTATGCAAAAATCCAAAGAAAAAACAAGACTTAAAAACGGTTAGGGGTAAAAAAAAAATAAATATAAAAAAAAAGGAGAAACCTTTGCTAACCCGTTCTGTGGCCTCATAAATTTTCCGTTAAAAACGAATGCATTTTTTGTAGTTTCTTGAGATTTGCTCATTTAAACGAAAACTGTTGAAAATAAAAATTGAATATCAGACCGAAAAAATTATAATATGCATATGTAAGTACAAAAAAAAAAAAAAGTAGTACGGGGAAAACGGCGCACAAAGAACCGGAGACCGGAGACGACAATTGCCCGTCTTGGGTGCTGCCTGGGCACAGCACAACCCATTGTCCTGGTCTGGCTGCTCCTGTCAGGGTGTGTCATCTGTGTATTTTTTTTTTATTATTATTATTATTCCTCTGCTTTTTTTTATCGTGCTTTGCACTCAGGCAGCAGCTTCATTTTTTTTGTGTATTCTATTTTTTGTTCTTCGCCTTCTTTCTATCATTGTTGAATTGAATTAAAAAAGCGACGGTAATCAATGCGCAAGGACGAGTCGCGCACACAGCCGGCGAGGGTCCTGCGACGTCCTGGGTCGTCCTGCTGCTGCTGCTGCTGCCTAAATCAAATGCAAAACCTTGTCTGCTTCACATGTGACAACGGCTACCCCCCTACCCCCTACCCTCTACCCAGCCTCGCCTCATCCTGCCTCAACCCCCTGCATATTTCATATCTTGGGAAAATCTTGGCCACCACCCAAGAAACCCAGCGACTCTGACGGTCACAGGGAAAAAAAACGAAAACAAAAAAGAAAAACAATAAGAAGCAGCTCACAGAGCAAAAAGCAACACAACAAGGACGCACACACACCACACACACACACACACACACACACACACACACAGGCAGGGTGAACAGGACACGCACACGGGGCATAAAAAATTAATATAAAAAAAATTTGCATAGAAAAAAATGCCGTTACACACACACACACACACACACACACACTGGGCAAGACGTTTGGCTGAGTAGCGAGGGGTGGGGGCATAGCCTGGGCCTACCTGGTAGAGACAATTGGCAAGGCAGCAGCAGCAGCAGCAGCAGTAGAAAAAAAAACACACGAAGAAATCCTCGATCCACAAGCGGCACCCTCAGGGCACACACAGCACACACAGGACACACGGGACACACACACACACACACACACACGCAGTTTTTGCAGGGTTGGGCAAAAAACAGGACAAGAAGAAGAAAAAGTGAAGCTGGGCCAAAAGAAGGCCGTCAAGCAAATAAAAAAAAAAAATAAGAAACGCAAACGTTGATCGGCAAATTGCATAAAAAATTGCAAGACTGCAGGCAGCGCCCCCCTGCCACTGCCACTGCCACTGCCCCTACCCCTGTTGCCCTAAGTGGCATGTCCTGTTCCTGTGCACATTATGATTCCCTATCCCATTTCCATTTCCATCTCCATTTGAGATTCGCATTGCGTTGAATGGCGTTTGATTAAGCGAACAAAACAGGGACGCGTTTGGATATTTTTTTTTAAGAAATTCCTATTGTTGTTGCAGGGACATTAGCTGCATCCTTTTACGACGATGTTGCCCCTGCCCCTGGCCAAACGCTCGGCGCCTGCGCAGCCGTCTTCAGGGGTAAGAAGATTGCAAGAAATGCGCGCGCAAAAAAAAATGTTCTTACCCCCCGAAAAGGATTAAGCATTGGCATAAAAAATAAAATCCCAAAAAAAAACACACACACACACAGGCACACACACACACACACACACACACACACAACTGAGTAGTAAATTCAATAGAAAAGTATTACGGCATCCGCTGTCCGCAATAGCTGTGCATCTCACTTACTCTCAACGGGCATCATCATCAACTCATCTCATCTATTATTAGATCCAGATCCATTTGGTGTGCTCAGGAGACCCAAACCAACCAAGAAACGGGGCAACCAAATATTTCGGGGCTGCCCGCCACGCTTTTATTGCGCAGCATCCAAATGGACCAAAAGCAAATCCGCTCTTTGCTCTCTCTCTCTCTCTCTCTCTCTCTATCTCTCTCTCTCCCTCTCTCTCTCTCTCTCTCTCTCTCTCTTTCTTGAGCTGCGCACATGCCGTTGGCACTGCGCAGAGGGCAACAAACTCAGTTGGATGCGCATTGCAAGGATTCATCCAAATTGTTGCCAGCCAAGTGGAATAAATGCATTAAATTAATTTACTATTTTTATAAACTAAACTTAAAACTAAGTTTTACTAATTTTAACTAAGAAGAAATTTTATTTAGCACAACTTAAGCAAATTAGTTGCGCTCAAATTGCTGCTAAATTTATTTATTTACTTTAATTATAACATTTATTAATTTTTTTAATTAGCTATTCATAAAAATAATTGGCATAAATAATTATTGCAAAAACACACAAAGAAATTATAAAATTCCAATTATTAATTTTATTTGAACTAAACAAACTTTGTTAATTTAATTTTTTCTAAATTGTTGTTTTCCCATTTTTTTACTAAGCAATCGTTAAATATTGAAAGTTATTATAGTTTAGAAATAAAGTAATATTTTATGGCTAGCTAATTATTCTATTAAATTTTGGGTCTTTAAAATAAAAATCATAAATATTTATTGCTAAAATGCAAAGAAATTAACGAAAGCTATTTAATAATTTCATTTTCACTAAGTTGATAATAATAATTTAGTTTTTTCAAAGATTTGCTTTTTTCATTTTTTTTTTAATAAGCGTTTATAATATTTATTATATTTAAAGTAATATTTTGTGAATGTATTTTGTGAGCTGCCCAAAGCAATATGATAAACAAATTTCGCCTATTTTTGTTTTGTGTTACAAAACAGTTGGCGGAAGTCTCTCTCTCTCTTTCTCTCTCTCTCTCTCTCTGTCTTTCTCTCTCGCTGTCTCTGCTGAGCAGGATTAGCCTGTTGCCTGCTGATCTGTGTATTTAGTTCAGCTGCCTAGTTAGCATTACAACTCCATTTTTGTGGGCACGCATGTGCAGCCAAAAGGAGCAGAGCGCCAACAAAGCCAGCGACGTCGACAGCGACGAAACGCTGACGGCAGCAGCAGCAGTAGCAGTCGCAGCAGCAGCGACGTTGCCGCTGGCCAAGGGAGCAGAGCTGCAGAGTCCAAAGATGTTTTCATCCCCCTTTTTTCTTAGTCGACGACGTCCACTCGCACAAACACAGACAAATTTACGTGTGAGTAGTGCGAGCGAGAGGCAAGCAGCCAACTACCCCGCATATGTGTGTGCGCGTGTGTGTGTGTGCACACACGTTTTTTTTTTTTTCTATCCCGCACACGGACCGAGGGCAAACGCCACACGCACGCACTGTGTGTGCTGCGCAGTCTGCGTTAGCGGCGACTGCACAGCCTCAGTCACACACAGCCAGCAGCAGCAGCAGAGAGAAAGAGAGTGAGTGAGAGTGACAGTGGCATTGGCAGGGGCAGGGGCAGGGGCAGGACCGTACGCAGACCGGCGACGACCGTCACAGGAAGACTTTCGATTGTCAGTCCACGTGAAGCCTCTGTGGGGTCAACAACACACGCGCTCTGCTCTGCCCAAAATATATAACGCAGGACACAACGCGCCACAGGATCCTGTGTGTGACTTACAAAATTGCGAAACCAAAACAAATCATACAAAAAATTCCAAAAATTCGTAAAAAACCAAAACATCAAATTTTTACAAGTTGCGCGTTTCTTAAACAAATTTGCTCGAGTTCTAATCTACATTTTTTTTATGTTGTTGAGCAAACGGTTTTTTTTTTTTGTTATTGTTGTTTGTTGTTTTGGTTGCACACAGCGCAGGACAATTGGATTACCTACGATCGTGTGTGCAACGCGGTGCCTTCTTAAGAACCATACAAAAATATTTCATACATTTTGTGATGTGCTAAAAAATCGACAAAAACAAAACAAAAACAAAAACAAAAACGCTAAAAACAAATAAGCGACACAAAAAACACAACTAAAAACAATTCACTTAATTTTTTTTTAATGCCAAAGTGACAAAAAAAAACAAACAAACAAAAATGTACAACAAAATGCTGTCGATCAGTGAGGATCATGGATTCCGTTCGCTGAGCCGTAAGTTGAACACAAAAATTTTGGGGAATGGAATATGTCAAGAAATTGTCATCTCTCAATTGGGGGAAGAGAAAGAAGTGTGAGTAGGGGAGGGGGGGTGGCAAGTTGTTGGCTTGTTGTTGGGCTTATCAAAGCACAATGTTGCGCGTAATAAGTTGAGCAGAGATACGCGATCTTTTGAGATACCAATTGCAGCATTTCTAAGAATTCTTCACCTTTCCGGTTGCTGCTGCTGCTTCTTCTTCTCCGTCTTCTTCTTCTTCTTCTTGTTTGTCTCTTTAATCATTTGCCGTCCTCCACATTGGGTGTCGCAGCGGGAAATTGTGTCTCAAATAGCGACAATTTTCTGGTGTCTGCCAAGCTGCCCTCTTTTTTTTTTTTTTTTCTCTAAATTTGTTTTTTTTTTTTTTTTTTTTTTTGATAAGCGCTTTTTACCAAGAAAACCACAACAACAAAAAGTACAATAATAATAATAATAAGCCCCACGCCCGCACCTACACACACATACACACACACACACACACACACACACACACACACTAGCACACATGTAGGCACACACACAATCTGAGATACATTTATACGCAGGTCTTTATATGGCAAAGAGACCCAGACCCAGACCCAACCTACCCAGCCCATATAACCATAGTGTATATCTATGGCACCAATATAGATCGCACCTATTTACATATGGCATGTCCGTTGTTGTTCTTGTTGTTGCTGTTTGTTGTTGCTGTTTGTTGTTGCTGTTGTTGTCGTTGACTTTTCGGTTGAATATAAAAAACAAACTGTGCAACGCGTCTCGCCTCACCGCATAAAATGCAAACACAAATACCAAGACAAATATTTTAGCGACCTGAAAAAAAAAAATGAAAAGTAAAACTTAGCATTACAACATTGTCGCAAGCGGACCAAGCAACCAACACCAGCAACAACAACAACAACAACAACAATTTTGTCTTATCAACTTGAGCATTGTTTGCCCGAATGCCTTTTGGACTTGGCCGCCGACAGTTGGCTCCGAGAGAGAACTAAACCTTCAGATCGTGGCTGCTACTCACTCACACTCTAAACTCACTCGCTCTCCCCTCCATCATGCAACCCCCCAAATCAGCGCCTGCAACATTGCTTTGCATTTTCTTACTAAAATTTAACATTTTCCAATTTTATATATCAACTGAATAATTGAGCCTTGGAATCTATATAGATATTTCACTCTCATCTTTTAATCTATTAATCAATTTCAAATGCCTCAATCTAAGATTTATCGATATATTTATCGATAACTGATCGCTTTGGTTTACATCAGAAAAGTAGTTGAAAATAATTTCTCTTGCTTATGTGTAATTATCGCTTCGTATTCATTTCCTTTGCTACTTATCAGCATAGTTGGTGTTGTCACCAAATCCCCCCGAGCCCCTTACCTACTGCTCCTTTCTACACCCACACACACACACACACACAATCAGTCAACAATTCTCAGTGTGTGTCCAGCTTTTGGGTTGACACAGCGGCATTTTGCAGCTTTGCCACAAACACATACATTGCTCAATTTGTTGTACATATGTACATATTTAATGTATGTATGTATGTATGTATGTGTATGTGTGTGTGTGTGTGTGTGTGTGTGTTGTGTTGGGCACATTTAATGCTCGCTTCCAGGCCGCCTATATTTGCATACGGCTCATTCACTCAACCTCAACCTGGCGGACTGTTTATTTGTCCAGATACACACACACACACACACACACACAGAAATATAGGGCTGCACTGCTAGATGTGTGTGTGTGTGTGTGTGGGGAAGGTATAGTTTGTTGGAGGGGGCGCACAGCAAATGCGGGTGTTATCAGCAGTCAGCGTTTGTCTTTTGGCTAACCGACGACGCCTGGTTGCCTCTGCCACGCCCTTGGACGACTATGCCAGTGGCACCTGGCCACCAACAGCAGCAGCAGCAGAGCCGTCGGTTGGTGATGGGAGTTGGGGTAGGGGGGAGGGGGGGGGAGCAGTGCCTATGGCAAAATAGGCAAATAAAACCAAATTTGTATGCTAAAACACTTTGCGACGATGACGGCGACGCGTCGCTGGTCGCCAGTTTTACTGATAAGACACCCACACACAGACACACACACACGCACACACACACACACACACATATCAACACATAAAGGAAGCCGGGTATGTAGGGGGAAGGGGGTGCACAGCAATTGCATGTGTGTTTGTTGTAGTTTCAGCTGCTCCAAAAAAAAAACAGAACAAAAAAAAAACAAAAAAAATGAAACACATTTTTTGCTGTTGCCTGCTGGTTATCCACGTAATTTGTTTAAACAAATTAAGGCGACCGCTGCCCGCTTACCCCCACCCTCCCCGTTCACAGCACACACAACTTTTCAGCTGCCTTACGTCGCTTTGTCACTGTCAAGCTGTGTGTGCCTATATAGTGTGTGTGTGTGTGTGTGTGTGTGTGTGTGTGTGTGTGTGTGTGTGTGTGTCCACTACCAATACACACACATGCCGCCCCCACAGTTTATGTTATCGCGGCAGCAACAAAAAAATTTTTTGTGAATTTGTTTAACCTTTTTTTTTTCCACTGACGTTGTCAGTTTTTTTTTTTTCTTTTTTTTTTTTTTTGAGTTAACTTTTTTAATGAGCTCACGAGACAGAGCCCTGTTGGCCAAAAAGCAATAACCACAGCAACAAAAATAACAAAAAACAAAAAAAACAATAAGACGACAACAAACAAAATGTGGCTCAGCATTTTTAAATATTTACACAGCATTTCTTTTCAACAACAACAACAAAAACAACAACAACAAAAACAACAAGCACATTTTTTTTTTTTTAGTACTTAATTTATTTGTCCATAGACAACGAAATGGAGCACTTCGTGTCATAATAATATAATAATCTTGTTGCGAGTCTTCTGCTTGAATTTCATTGTTTTCTAACTGAGCCATAAGATATATATATACACACACATATATATATATATATATATATATAAATATCTATCTTAACTTTAACTCCATTTAAGCCAAAGTTCGCTCGTCTAAAATTCAGTTTCAATTCGATTTTAAAGAAAAAAGAGAAAACTAAAAATGAAAAATTAAAAAAAAAAATTGCAACTGGCAAATTTAGTTTTTTTTTTTTTTTTTCGGTTGCATGTGGCAACTTTAAAGTGTTCTGCTTTCTGATTGGCTGCTACTGCTGCTGCTGCATTTCTATGCTGTTGTTGTTGACCTTCCACTGGCCGCCGCCGCCGTTGCACACACATCAAAAGCTGCAGCTGCCACATTTTGCAGCACTATTTTTGCTACGACATTTTCTCAACCAATTTTCTGCTGTTTTTCAGTCGCCATTTTTCATTTGGCTCTGTCTGTGTGTGTGTGTGTGTGTGTGTGTGTGTGTGTGGCACCTAAAAACAGTCGGCCGTGTGGCGCTCGCCTGGTTTTTATGGCCAGCCTGGCCTCAACTAACCAAAAGCGTACCTCCCCTCCCCCCCACCCAACGAACCACATTGCACACAGCCAAACTCGACTGGCCCATAACCTTTTTGGCCATAAAGCGCGTCCTTTTGCTCATATGTGTCTATGAGTGTGTGCCTGTGTGTGCCTGTGTGTGTTTGTGTGTGCCTGTGTGTGTGAGGGAGTGTATGTGTGTGTTTTTGGGTGGGGGCATAAATTAGCACAATCAACGTATTGTTTTCTGTGACTGTGCCACGCCTACCCCCCACAGCAGCAGCAGCAGCAACTGGGGAAGGGGGGGTTAAAGCCAGCAAAAGGCGCTGAAATAGTGGTTGAGTGGTTGCTGGCTGGGTGGGGGGGTGGTTGGGGAGGTGGGGTAGTGCTTGTGGCCTTTGTCGCAACGTGCAGTCAATAACATGAAAATGTTATAAATAACAAAAATACGAGCTAAGCAGACACACATACTATATATAAATATATATATATATATATATCTGTATATATATCTGTATCTGTATCTGTATCTTCAGCCCCTACTTGAATTTCATATTTGTTCGTCTTGATAATTTGCGCAAAAGTCCTATTAATATGTTAATTCTTAATTGTCCTACTTTGCCAACGCACACACACACACACACACACACACACACATACTTAGGCGCATATTAATAGCCGCAGGATAGTTTTTCCTCTTTCTCCGGGGGGGAGGGGGGAAGCGGCAGTCGCAGCTCGTAAATAAATCTTAAGC
This sequence comes from Drosophila longiperda, assembly GCA_035042125.1. Lineage (NCBI taxonomy): Eukaryota > Metazoa > Arthropoda > Insecta > Diptera > Drosophilidae > Drosophila > Drosophila longiperda. Next base: position 767,244 of record JAWNLV010000118.1, read on the forward strand.
TGCGCGGTTTACAAATCGACGCACTTCAATTTATTTATATGCTATATTTGTTGTGTGTGTGTGTGTGTTGTGTGTGTGTGGGGAGAGGGGGTTGAATTAATTATGCCTATGCGATGACATCACAAAATATTTCTGATCAAATTTTAGCCAATTTTTGGATGAATTTTGCAAGCAATTTTGTTCAATATTTTTTTGTGCTGTCAACGCAGCTGGTCAAAAGGGTTAGCTGAGGGGGATGGGGGGGCAGGGGGCGAACAGTTCACACTGTTAGCGCATTGGTTCTGGCTGCTTAAATTGTTGACTGCGCTTTGCTGCTAGTGTGCGTGTGTGTGTGTGTGTGTGTGTGTGTGTGTGTGTGAACCCTTTGTCTGTGTTTGCGTTGTGTGTGTCCTTTTTGCCCTTTTGCGGAGATAATTCAATTTATGAGCTGACTTTATGAAATATTCGCCAAATATACGTGAACTTGCACACACATACACAGACACACAATCTCATATACACACACACACACACACACACACACACACACACACACAGCTAAAGAGCTACCTTCTGTTGACACTTGTCAGGCGACTGTCAGCGTCTGTCTGACATTTGACAGTTTCGGGCACACTTTGAACACCCTTTCAATACACCTTTTGGCCAGCAGCAGCTGCTGTAGCTGTTGCCCCCCCCACCTACCCCTAACACAGAGCCTGCAACCCTCTCGTTTTCTCTCAGTTTTGCGTTCTTTTTGCGCGCAATATTGCAGCAGACTTTTTGGAGCTGTCAATAAGTTGTTGTATATTATTTATATTTACTTAGTTTTTGCCAGGCATATACGCTAATCTCTCTATCTACACATACACACACATCACACATCACACACACACAGAGAGAGAGACACACACGCATCTAATCTAATCGCTTAGTCAAATAAGCTGGTTACGCCCTCCGCCTCCGCCTCCTCAATCCCTAGCCCTAACTCTCATTCTCATTCTCACTCTCACTCTCACTCTCTGTCTCTGTCTCTGTCGCTCTGTCATTTATACACCTACACACTCATTCGACCACAATTTGTTGCGGGTGGCAACGCCTACCAAAATAAAGGTAGCCAGACAGACCAGACAGGCCAAGCAGGTAAAAAGTCAGTTTTACCTGGCCGCTAACTGTCCACAACCAATGGCCAATCGCACAGCAGCAGCAACAACAACAGCAGCAACAGGCCGCAACAACTGGCAACGTGCAACTGGCAACTGGCAACTGGCAACTGGCAACTGGCAACAACACATGTTTAATTCATGGAGTCAGACAGGCGGCTAATTGCGTCCTGCGTCGATTTCACGCCAATGATCGCCAATCAATAAATAAAATACCCAACAACAATAATAAAAAAAAAAAACACACACAAAAAAGCGACCAAAAAAAACGAGGAAAAAAAGCCAAAAGTCAATAGGGCAATGCGTAGCGGGGAGCGTAGCGGGGAGGGAGAGGTTTGAGCGATAAGCAAACGGCAAAAAAACAAAAAAAAAAAAAAAGCGAAAACATATTTTTTTTTTTTTTTGGTATTTTATTGTTATTGAAACAGAAACCAAAACGAAGCAAATTCGTCCGTTGCCCGCCCAAACAATCAAAAAAATTACCCAAAAAAAGAAAGAAAATTTATATGTAATAATACGAGATAAATATGAGCATGTGTGTGTGTGTGTGTGTGTGTGAGTGCGAGGACCTTGTTGTCACCCCGTCGCAGGACAATCAATTGATAAAAAAAAAAAAAAATGAATGAAAACACACAGCAAACGAGCGGGCGGAGGGGGTGGGCAAAAAAAAAAACGGACAAAGAACGTGGCCCAAAAAAAAAGTTGAGCAACGCTTCGGGGCGTATTAGTTGTTGTGTGTGTGTGTGTGTGTGTGTGTGTGTGTGTGTGTTTGTGTGTGTGTGTGTTTGTGTGTGGGCAACCGCAAATTGTTGAAACTGCCCAAACAGCCGACAGCAGCAACAAACTTAACAAGTGGCAACCGACAGCGCGTCAATAAACATTTTTTTTTTGTTGTTTTTTTTTTCTTGCTGCCTTCGTTTTTTTTTTATGGTTGTTGCGACAGCTAATTGACAAAGTCAGACCAAAGGTGGTGGCAGGGGGTGATGTGTGTGTGTGAAGGATATGTGATATGAGTGGGGGGGGGGGGGAATGTGGCAAGATGAGCAATTAGCTTAAAGGCCAACAAAGTTTAGTTATTAAAGTAGCGTAAAAAAAAACACCAGAAATTATTTACAAATAAAAAAAAAACAAACAAAATTGAAAAACTTTATTTTTATAAAAAAGAAAACGAAATCTTAAATTGGTCAATTCTGATTGACCAATGTGAACGGAAAAAAAAAGGAAAACCCAGCAACAAAAAAAAAAAACCAAAAACTTTTGGCAATTGTTTTTGCCAACATTTCAATCAACTTTTTGGTCGAATCTAGAATTTTTGTGCCTGGCGGCTAATTTACAGCTGCTTCTTATTCCTAGTCGTATTCGATTACATATTCGTATTCGTATTCGAATTCTGATTTATATTATTTTTATTTTTTTTTTTTGCATTCATTTTTGGTCTTTTCGGCCTTTTCTTGCTGTTTGCTGCTTTTCGTCGTTTCTTGGTCAATCAAAATTCATCAATAAATTTGGCAAAAGTTGCATAGCCCCAGGGGCAAGTGTGGTTGCTGCTGTTGCTACTGTTGTACAACAACAACAACAACAACAACAACAAGGATAAGCATCAATTGCCAACGATTTTTGCGACTCAAATTAATTGCAGGCGCTCACAAAATTTTGGTATTTTATTCGCAGTGCTACTGGAATTTATGTTCACATTTTTATCCACACACACACACACACACACACATGCAAATGGTGTGGGCTTAGATTACACACACTGGTGTGTGTGTGTGGTTTAAGTGGGGTGAAGTTGTTGTTGTTGTTGTTGTTGCTGTTGTTGCTTTGGTTGCGCGCAAATACATAAATTAAAGTGCAAGCGAATCGATCCGCGTACTATACAACGACAACCTCACACCAAACCCAACCCAACCCAATCCAACCCAATCCAATCCAACACCAACCCTCACACCACCACCGTATGCGAACCCCTCCCCTTTGCGCCCACACACGCCCCCCTCTTATCAACGCCCAGAGCTGTGCTCATATGTAAATAAGTGAATTGGCAAACTGACTGTTCGAATGGGTGTATTATGAGTGGGTGTGTGGGTGTGCGGGTAGCGGGTAGCGGGGTGTGTGGTTGTCATAGCTGCCATTTGGTCATGGACGCTGTCTGTCTGTCTGTCCTTCTGTCTGTCTGTCTATTCTTTTAGCCGCTTGTCGCCCCAGCCAAACGCACAATAAAATTGCCAGGCGAAAATTGTTGTTGCAAATCAATTGTGACACATCTCTATAAGTGTGTGTGTATGTGTGTGTGTGTGTGCGTGTGTGTGTGTGTGTGTGTGTGCTTGGCTATTTAGTTAAGCTCGCTTAATGAATGCCACACCGAATGCCAAATAATTTGGTTAACTACCTAATCGATAAACTTATCGATAGGCAGCCAATAAATAACGGGTTGCTGCTGCTGTGGCAAGTAACAAGTTGAATATATACTCTAAAATCAACTATCAACTATAGAGAAAAAAAAAACGATATTTATCGATAGGTAACTCGTGGAACTGTCGCTTTTGCTGCAGCTAAATTGCTTGCCACAAAAAAAAAAAAATACAATAAAAGTGACAAAAAATAAAATGTATAATAATAATAATAACAGAAACAGAAGTAAATTAGGTAACCAGCCAATGGAGTTTATGTGGTTAACTTGGCGGCGCATTAAGCCAGAATTGATGGCCAACAATCGACAGCCATAAAAGTGGCAACTGTCGAGCAAATTTATGAACTGCAAGTGCAAAAGTGCCAACAGTCAGCGATTGCCAGTGGTTTGGGCATTGGGGGTATTTGCTAGTTGGATAGTTGGCATTTTGGGGATGCCATTGAAGCAAGTGTTGGCCCAATTACTAAGCAAAAAAAAATAAAATAAAATCCATTTCTCGCATTTGCAGATTCCGACTCGACAGAGAACGATGCGGTTGCCGCGCAGGACATCCTTACGTGTGGCGCCTGCCAGAAGACCTTCGCACTGTCGGACATTGTCCGCTTCATTCAGCACAAGGTGCTGCAGTGCAACAAGGAGAACTATGGCCAGTGCACCACACAGGCGCCCAGCATGGATCGCGATGCCGATGAGGGTCGACCATTGAGTTTGGTCAATCGCCGTCCCTCGATATCGGCGCCAATCACAGGCCGCAAATCGGCGCCAGTTGCCGGCAGCGGCGCTGCAGTTGCCGCCAATGCTATGGCCAGTGCGGCAGCGGCCACTGCTGCCGCTGCGGCGGCGGCGACAGCAGCAGCTGCTGCTGCAGCCGCTGTTGCAAGCAGCGCCGCAAGCGGCTCACGCATACACACACCGCCGCCGAGTCCAGCGGATCTGCTCGCCGATGGCGCCAGCAGCACTCCCAAGCGCCTCGTCGATGGTAAGTTTAATTTATACAAAAAAAATAGATGCGAATATTTTTTACAACTCTCTCTTCCCCCTTCCCTTTGCTCCAACTCCGCACAGAGAACGACAATACAACGCCAAAGGCGGACAGCGATGCGCTGAGCACAGGCACAGGAGCAGCGGGTCTGGAGTCGAGCATCGCTCACAGTCCACGCGCTCAGATTGGTCGCGACGAGTGTGCTCTGCACGATGACAAGCCAAAGGTCAAGCAGGAGCCCTTTGCCGATGACGAGCAGCTCGACGAGGAACTGGAGCTGGAGCAGGCACCCGAACAGGAGCAGCACCAGGAGCAGGAGCGCGAACTGCTGACACAGGCGAACGACAGAGATGAGTGCCACCAGCCGCTGGCCAAGCGGCCCAAAATGGAGCTCGTCGATGCCGAGGCGAACACAGTGCACACAGGTGAGGCACAAAGATTGAAAGCGGTTTTTTTTTTGTTGTTTGTTTGTTGGCCGCATATTTTGGCGTAATCAAAATTAAAATCTGTCCCAAACCAAACAAAAATGACCAGCGACGGCAAGCAAAAAAAAAAAAAAAAAATTGATATGAAATTGAAATGAGTGAAAAGCAAAAACATCAAAAGAGACACACAAAATTGCGCTAAAAAATGTGTTTGATGTGCGTGTGTGTCAGTGTGTATAGATGAGAGAGTGAGTGTGTATATGCATGTGTGTGTGTGTGTGTGAGTTTGTCAAAGGACATGCACTCGCGAATGTTCGGATAAGTCGGTGTTGATCGGGCCGCGGGGCAGCTGAGCGCGCGATAAGCTGCAGCTGCGGCTGCATTTAAAAAAAAAAAGAAGAAAAAACACCAAACACACACATTCTCAGTCTCAACCCCCCCCCACCCATAAGCATACGCCCACTATCTGACCAATTGCGTTGTAAAACGTTTTGTTTATGCTGCTGCAAAAAAAAATGAAAAAAAGAAAAGCAGAGAAAATGTGGAACGTGGAACGTGGGCGACATCAAAGCGCGAGTGCTGATAAAAACTGAAGTGCAGCAGGACCAAAAAGGACACTCGGACAACAGCAGAAGTCTCAAAGAGAGAGAGAGAGAGAGAGTGGGAGAGAGGGGATGGGGGAAGTTAGGGAAGGAGAGATGAGCTTTAATTGTTACGCGGCGGTTGCTGCTGCTGCCCTTTGACTTGTGACATTTTTCAATGCAAATGCAAACGATGAGCGATGAGCGATGAGTCTGATGAAAAGCCAAAGCCAAAAGACAGCAATAAAAACAATGCCAAGGAAGCAGTGTGTGGAAGGGTAAGGATAAGGGAAAGGGGTAAAGCCAACTGGACAAGAGGACAACCGAACAAAGGAGCAGAAGCAGTAAAAACAGTAAAAAGCAGCAAAAGCTGAAGCTGAAGCTGAAGCTGCAAACAGAAGTCGAGCTGCCCGCAGGGGTTAATTTTGAAGAGGAACCAAAGGAATGCGAGCGAAAGTGAGCGGGGGGGAGGGGTCGAGGAGAGCAAGCAGCAGCAGCAGCAGCAGAAGAAGAAACCACTCGAGTGGACAAAGGAACGGTGAATTTGAATGTGAATGCAAATGCGAATGCGAAACTGGACTTGACACACGCACAGAAAAAAAAAACAGAGAAAAGAAAACAGCGAATGCCAAGGCAAAGGTAAACGAGACGAAAAGAGACGAAACGAGTTGAGAGGAGAGTCTTTACAGTTAGCTAGATTTACTTGTGCAAACAATTGAGGCGGTCAGTTAAGTTGTTGTTGTTGTTGTTGTTGTTGTTGTAGCTGTTGTTTGTTGTTATTGTTCTTGCTGTTGTTGTTCCTCTTCTTCTTGTTGTGGTTGCTGCTTAGTTGACCAACACGTTTGCTGGCACGTGACCGCTTGCTGGTCAAAGGGGTCAAGGTTCGCGGTGAGCCGCAACGCGTGTCAACTATTGACGTCACTAATTTATTTAGCCATTGACAGGCGGCGATCAAGTTTAAGTTGAAGTTTGAGTTTGCTTTTTGAGTATAACCAAAAAGTTGATTGAGTGTCTGATTGAATAAGTGATTAGCGCAGCGGGTGTGCAACACTCGTTGTGGCAGCAACTTGTTTCATTTGCATTTGCCTGCTAACCTGCGGGCTAAACTCATAAATTACAAATAAAAAACATATTTAAGCAAAATAAATAAATAAAATAAAATGCAAAAAAAAAACCCAAGTTTTGCTTTAAACATTTTTCACTTGCTGCACTCACTCAGTCAGTCAATCAGTCAATCAAAGCTTGACGCATGCTTGTCATTTGCTTTGAATGCTGTTGTTGTCTGTTTTCACACACACACAACACACACACACACACAGAGTCACATGCATTGTCGCAATTTAACCCTTGAACTTTGCAGCTTTTGACACGAGCAAGCAAAATAACATGCTTTAACAACAGTGGCAACAAAGTTGTTTGACTCCTGACAATGCAAAGCTGTCAACTCTTCAACGCAGCAGCCACAGATATGTGCAGATACAGTTACAGATACAGATACAGTTGCAGATACAGATACAGTTGCAGATACATTTGTATCTGTATCTGTCACGTTAATTACGCATTGTTTTCTTTTCATTCTTTTTTTTTTTCTTTTTACTCTTTCTCTTTTTTTGTGTGTTGGTTTTTTTTTTTTTGTATATTTTTGCTTTTGTTGCTGTTGGTTGTTGACTGTTGTTTGCTGTCCTCGCATCCAATTGTTGTCCATTTGGTAATTATAAATATGGAGCAACGGTGCTGCCATGGCAGCCGCAAATCCACTGCTCGCTGCTCGCTGCCCCCCCACACTTTTGCCCTGTGAAAAACTGTCAACAAAATGGGGAAAATGGAAATATTTGTTGCGATGACACGAACAATTTTTTTGTGTTGTTTTTGTTCTTGCAACTTTCAACTGGTCTTTTTTTGCGCTGTTGCCTGTCAGCATGTGTGTAACTACCTGTCTGTGCGTGTGTGTGTGTGTGTGTGTGTGTGTGTGTGTGTGTGTGTGTGTGTGTGTGTGTGTGTGTGTGTGTGTGTGTGGTAACATGTTAATTATCAATTTACTGGCGCACTTTCAACATGCGCAACGTGTCGCGACCGCAGCAACAATGAAAAACCATCAGGAGTCTGGAGCGTGGGTTCGGGGGTTGGGGGTTTGGGAATGGAAGGCTTGAGATCTGAGGTCTGAGGTCAGCAAAAGGACAACATGACTTGAACCCATTTCATCCACTTTGCCCACACAGTATTCATTCACCGCACTCACATTCAATTATTGACTCATGCTGGCACTAAGCCAGGAATTAGTCCCTCTCCCTCTCCCCCTCGCACTCTCAAAAGAAGAAGAAGACTGAAAAAAAGGGCGCACACCACCCAACTGACCACCCAACCACCTGGCTAACATTTCAATATCGAAATCAATGGCTAATGCGCTCGGCTCATGCAATTTCACGTCTCCTGCCCCTGCCACCGCCCCTGCCCGCGCCACAAAAAAGGATTACGCGCGCCTTGCTTTGTGGACACAAAGAAAGAAAGAAAGAAAGCAACAAAAAAGGAGGCAAAATATAAAAAAAGGATACAGAGCGAAAGGCTTAGGCAAAGGTCGGGCCATGCAAATCACCGCAGGAGCCCGCAGGACACTCGACAACATAATGTTGGCTGCTGCGTTGGCAACATGCGGCAACAAAAAAAAAAAAAGCTGCAACAATTATCCCATTACTGTGCAACCCTTTCTTTATTGTTGCTGCTCACATTGCCCACCCGCTGACCCCCCCCCCCCCACTCTTTAGAGTCTTAGTCTTTTGCCGTGCAATGCTCATACGCGTCGTTGTCCTGGCGCACTTCCTGGCTCCACATTTGCAGCAGGCGGTCAATTTGCCATTTCCTGGGCCCCCGACCACTCTCGACTCTCATTTTTTTTTGTGTTTTGTGTTTTGCTCACTTCCGTCTGAGCTGCTTTGAATGCAGTCACTCGGGTCACTTGAGATTGCGACTCAGCTTTGGAGCTTGTGGTACGGCGTCCTGACTCCCGCAAGGACAATGCCAGCATGTGCGAGACCAGAGCAGCTGAAAGAGCTGCCAAAATCAGAACGTGCCACAGCCAGGCAAGGCAGACAAACAGACAGACAAACAGACAGTCAGCAGGAGAACACACAAAGGATGCGCGCTTGGCGCGTGCGCAACGCGCGTCTAATTCAACGCAGGCAAACAAGATAATAAAATACCAAAAAAAAAAAATAAAAAAATAAAAAAACAAAAAAATTTGAATAATAAATTTGAAATAAAATTAAAGAGGATCTTTTTCGACAACTTTTGCCTCGTTTTTTTGTATGACAATCATGATGTGCCCAAAAAATATGATAATGATCATGGGATCAGGATCAGTAGCAGCAGCAGCCACAGCCGCAGCAGCAGGAGACGCAACAACAGACGTGTTAACCCCTTAGCAACCCTTAACCCTCGCAAGCACTAAAGAGCCTCTAACCCTTTGAAAACAAATTATGTATCTGTCAGATTCATTTGCATTTCCTGCTGCCCGCATGGCCAAGGATGATCAGCATTGTTGTTGTCCTTGCCGTAGCCCCGGGTACGTGGCCAAATCATGTTCAGCACACTCTCACCTTTGACAGGAAGCCAAGCAAAAGTGAAGAAGCTGCCGCTGCTGCTGCTCCTGCTGCTGCTGCTCCTTCTGCTGCAGCCACCACGCGGAACGTCATAAAAAAAAAATGTGAAAAATATACGAAAAAGTAAACAAAAGAAAAGCAAAAGTGTAGTTATTTGATAGGTGTGCGTGTGTGTGACTGTGTGTGTGTGTGTGTGTGTGTATCTAATGCTCATCCTTATGAACTCGTGCGCGACATGCGTTTTTCTCCCTTTCCCTTTCCCTTTCCCTTTCCCCCTCCTCCTGCTCAACCGCCCAACTCATTTTCATTTCACTTTTTTATTTTTATTTTCATTTTCCTTCTTTTTTTTTCCCTTTTTATTTTTTAAAGCGTCATTTAAATGCAAAATGCGTCTCGCAACTTTTTAGTTTTTTTTTTTTTTTTTTGTATCTTTTTTTTATTGTTGTTGTTGCCATTCTTGTTGTAGTTGTTGTTGGGGGTAGTTCGATTGTAATAGTTGGGCATTAACACCTTGTTGCCGACATGGCCAGCGCCAGTGGTGACATGTGTTGACCTGTGCAACAACAACAACAACAACAGCAACAACAACAGCAACAACAGCAGCAACAACAACAGCAATAACAACAACAACAGCAACAACAACAGCAACATTTGTTCAGTTCGATTAGCGCCTGGATAACGACATCTTCTCTCTATGGCTCTACGTGTTAATACTCTAGCATAGCAAGGATCCATAGGGCCATATATGACCAATATGGCCAACTAGTTGGCATTGAGAACCAAAAGAATTATATAAAAATTGCACACAGCAATTGTCCCATTTCTCTACTCAACTTTCATTCATATATATATTTTTCAATATTTATATATATATATATATATATATTTTTATATATATATTTTTATATACATGTTTTTATATACATGTTTTTATATATATTTTTTATAGTGTATTTTCGCGTCGTTGAGCTTAGCAAGCGCCAATTTTGCTTTTGTCTTTTATCACATTTATTTTTTTTGTATTTTTTTTTTTGTATTTTTTATTTTGTTGCCGTAGCCAATTTTCACATTTTCACAATTTTCACAATTTTCACATTTTTCATTTTAAAATTGGCATCTGTTGCTGCGGCGTTGTCCCGTCCACCACCGCATCCCCTTGCAACTCATCGATAGTTATGGACACATGTGTGTGTGTGCTCGGTTGTAATTTCCGCCGCAGGACATGTGGGTGGCATTTGGGTGGTTTTCTTGGTTGCTTGTGGTTTGACGCTTTTTGATTTTTGGTTTTTGGGTTTCCGTGGCAAATTAACAAACGTTGCGACAAACCGCAAGCAGCATAAAATAAAAAAAACTATTACGACACACAGTGTGTGTTTGAGTGTGTGTGTGTGTGTGTATTGGCAATATCCTGCTGCCTGTTTGCGGCACCTGCTGCTGCTGCTGTTGCTGTCGCTGCTGTTGCCAATGTTGCTGCTGTGCGCGCCCATTTGTATGCAATGCACGCCCGCAGCAACATTCGTCTGTTCTATGGTTGTGCGTGTGTGTGTGTGTGTATTTATGTGTGTTTCTGTCGTACACAAAATCAATAAATATATAAATTCACCGCCGCCGTTGCACGTTGCACACGTTGCACGTCGCACATCATTTGTCGCGTCTCTTTTTGCATTTCATTTACCGCATATTTATTAATAATTAATCTAGAAAATTGCTGGCTGCCTCATTTCCTGCCATCATTTCACATATTTGACTGACAACCTTACTAAACATATACCTCCCCCTCCCAACCATTCCCCCCTCTCGTTGCAGAACCCAGCAATTACACATGCTCGACGTGCAAGACCCGCTACACATCCGCGTGGCGCCTCATCCAGCACGTGCAGCATTCGCACGGCGTCAAGATCTACGTGGAGACGGGTGGCTGTGGCGCCACCTTGACTGTGGCCACACCCGCCGCTCTCAATGCGGCGGCAACAGCAGCAGCAGCAGCAGCAGCACAAGCCACCAGCATCAGCGTCAGTCCAAATCGTAGCCTCAGCCCCTCAGCAGCAGCAGCAACTGTTGGCAGCGTCACACTGCCGCTGCCGCTGCACGCTCTCATGGCGCAATCGCCAGCGCCAAAGCGCAGCAGCAGCAACAGCAGCGCCGCAGCCGCCGTTGCCGCAGCAGCAGCAGCAGCAGCTGCAATTTCTGCAGGCTCGGCAAATACAAGCAGCAGCAGCAGCAGCAGTAATGTCAGCAGCAGCAGCAACAGCGCCAATTCACCCACACAGCAACTGTTGCAGCATCGTGTACAACAGCAACAGCAGCAGCAACAGCAGCAGCAGCAGCAGCACCAACAACAACAACAGCAGCAGCAGCAACAGAGTCTAGCATTGGCAGCAGGCATGCGTCATCATGCGCTCCTCGCGCCACCAGATTCGTTGCACGCAAATCCCTTTCAGCTGCTGCGCATGCCACTGCCACCGGCGCTGTCGCAGAGCAATGTAGTTCCTAGCGTGTCGCCGCTGTTTGGCCGCCCCACGCCCGCCGATCACTATCGCATGGAGCAGCTGGTCAGCGAGCAGTTCCGGCATCATGGCTTCAGTCTGGCCGCCGCCGCTGCCGCTGCCCAAGCGCAATTCAATGCCAACACACAGCAACAGCAGCAACAACAGCAGCAACAGCAGCAGCAACCTGCTCAGCCAATTGCTGTCAATGTTCCTAATCCCGTCGAGCAGCGACCGCCATCGAGCAATAGCAGCCAGCGTGGCTCAGTTCCGCCCGCTGCACTGCCGCCTCCGTCGCTCAGCTCACAGCAGCAGCAGCAGCAGCAACAGCAGCAGCAACAACAGCAACAGCAGCAGCAGCAGCAGCAACAACAGCAGCAACAACAGCAGCAACAACAACAACAACAACAGCAGCAACAAGTTGCCGCCGCTGCTGCGGCTGCTGCTGCTGCTGCAGCTGCACTGAGTCCAGCTGCTAGCCTAAATCTGGAACCGCAGCAGATGGATTTTTACTCGCAGCGATTGCGTCAGCTTGCGGGCACAACAAGCCCTGGAGCTGGCAACATTGTTAACTCGAGCTCGCCGAGTCCACGACAGAAACAATCGCCGCGCTTTGCGAGCCCCTCGCCCAGCTCTGCCTCGCTTTCGGCTGGCGCTGCAACGACGCCGCCGGAGAAGGGCATCGAGAATGGACAGCTCACGTCGACGCCACGTTCCGCCAGCACGCCGACGCCCACCAAGCCAGACACGGAACGTGATTCCGAGCTGGAGTCCAGTTGCTATTCCTGTGGCTACTGCGACAAGAAGTTCCGCTATGAGAACAATTTGATTATCCATCAGCGGACGCATACGGGTGAGAAGCCGTACAAATGCACCGCCTGTGACTTTGAGTGCTCGCACATACAGAAGCTAATGAAGCACATGCGGGTGCATCGCAGTCCAGCCGATCATGGACACGATGGCGGCGATAATCAGGATGGTCACGATGGCGGCAGCAATGCCGATTCGCTGGAAACGAATGAGGCGGACAACGATGATGATCCCAATCCCGATGAGTCCGATGAGGAGCTCAACGATGAGGATGCCGATGCGGATGCCGATGGTGAGGATGATGACGAGGATGAGCTGGACGATTGCGATGATGTTGACTACGAGGCCGAAGATCTGAGCGTCAACAATCGCATCGATGGCAAAAGTCAAAGTCCCAAGACGACCAGCTCGGGTGCCACATCGCTGGTGGGTGAGCTGATGGACAAGTTTGGTCTCTCCAATATTGCCCAATATTCGGAGGCATACAAGCAGGCGCTGCAGGAGTCCGGACGCAAGGAAGCAGCCGCTGTGGCCGCTGCCGCCGCTGCTGCCGCCGCCGTTGTCGACAACAACAATCGCGGCTCGGCGGGCGGCGCGGCCAATCCGAGCGCTGGCAGCGGCGTTGCCGCCAACCAGCCGCTGGGCGACAAGCTTAACGGTTTGCCGGTGGCAGCGTTGCGACTGCGCGATGAGTTCGCCAAGAACTGTAACATGTTCCAGCCACAGCCGCAGGATGCGCCGTCGCAGGTGCCGCTCTTCAATCCGTTTCCCAATCCCTTCGAGCTGTCCAAGCGCATGAAAATCGATGGCGGCGACTGGTGGGGCATGTCCGCTCTCCATCGCAACGAGGCGCTCTTCGAGAACCTCAAACTGAAGCCGTTGGGTTTGGGTGGCGCCAACTCGCTGCTCCAAGGACCGCTGCTCAAGAAGGAGAGCCGACAGCGCAACGATACCTGCGAGTTTTGCGGCAAGGTGTTCAAGAACTGCTCCAATCTAACGGTGCATCGTCGCAGCCACACCGGCGAGAAGCCATACAAGTGTGAACTGTGCTCCTATGCCTGCGCCCAGAGCTCCAAGCTAACGCGCCACATGAAGACGCACGGACGCACCGGCAAGGATGTGTATCGCTGTCGCTTCTGTGACATGCCCTTCAGCGTACCCTCCACCCTCGAGAAGCACATGCGCAAGTGTGTCGTCAATCAGGGCAAGGCGGCAGCAGCTGCTGCAAATGCCGCCAATGCGGTTGCCGCTGCCCAAGCCGCCGCTGCCGCACAGCAATTGCAGGCCGCCGCACAGGCACAACACCAGCAGCAACAGCAGCAGCAACAGCAGCAACAGTTGCCAACGCAATCACAGTTGTCGCCGCCCTGTGCAATGGGCGTGGCTGTTGGTTATCCACCGCAATTCGGACACAATCTGTCGCTGGCGGGCAGCGTGAGTGGCGATAATGATTCGAATGCATCCTCCAGCCTGCCAGCGCACTCCTCCATATCGCTCAAGGAGGAGGCATGACTTTTTAGCAGCTGGAGCAGCAGTCCTCACACGCACTCCCACACGCATCCACATCCACATTCGCATCCACATTCGCATCCACATCCGCTTGTGCTGCAGCCACATTCGCATGTGCTGCTGCCACCGGTACACCCACAAACGCATCCGCATCCGCACCAACAACACCAACACCATCACCAGCAACATCAACAGCAGCAACAGCAGCAGCAGCAGCAGCAGCAGCAGCAATCGTCGCAGCAGCAGCAACATTCACAGTTGTCCAGCAGCCGCAGTCGCCTCATGTCGCGCATCTTCTAAAGATGTTGCATTACACCACAACCAACCCTTGACCCCCCCCCCCTCTCAGCACCCCCCCCCCCCACCCCCCTCATTGTATATATATATGTATATCTAGCGCAGTTATCGTGCCCCCTCAATGATCACCCTGCCCCGGCCTGAACTGCAACTTTCTAAAAGCTTGTCTAGCAGTTGTTGCCACGCCCCCCCCCCCCAGTCCCCAGACCCCTAGCTGCTCCTTTGCAGGCGACTTAAACACGACCAGAGGCATTTAATACCAAAGCAATAACCGTTATGTAATATAATTTTAATGCATTTTTTTTGCCTTTTTTTTTTGTAATTAATATACATATTTATTCATTCGTATACACTGAAAATATACGTATGAAAATATAAAATAACATATATATATATATATATACCATATATATATATATATATATATTTATATTTATATATAATATAATTTTTCACAATGTTTTATAATTTTCTCTTTTTTTTATTATTTACATTATAAAAACTGAAAACAGTTTTAGAAATTACAAAATTTTTGGCTGCAGCTGCGCCAGTGACACATTTTCCAGTGTATTCTTAGCAATTAAGCAAAACTTTGTATAAACGCAAAACTAACACAAAAATACTAAGCAAAAAACTAAAAACAACAAAAAAAAAAACAAAAATTTACTGCAACTATGTGAAGAAAGTAAAAACCAACTAAAAACTAAATCTTAAAAAACAAAAAAAAATTAAAAATATAAAAAACCACACGACATGCGCTCACCGTGAGCCACAAAATAATTAAGAAAAAATAAATCTGCGCTAAAGTTTACTATATATATGTATATATATATATGCCCATATACATAATTAGTACATATATATATATATATATGTGTATATGTATATATATATGACTTTTTTTTTGTGTGTTTTAAGATCGTATATTTGTTAAACATCGATGTACATTTTAGTAAATCTAGATATCTAGGCACTAAAGAGCAACACTTGTATAAAAAATCTTATTAACTATAATTATTATTATATTATTATTATTATATATATATATAATTTTTTTTTTTTAAATATAATTTCGAGAAATTTTTTGCATAGAAAATAATTCTATTATTAAATGTAATTTAAAAAAAAAACCGAAAATAATCAAATTTTTTACGTACATACATAAATAAATCGATAAATGTAAACACAACTTTTTTTTTGTAACCAAATAGCTTAAGAATTGACAAAATGAAAACAACAACAACAACAAAATCCAAGAAAAAACCAGATTGAAGAGAAACAAATTTAGAAGCAGTCGAATAATAGAAATGAAACGAAATGCGTTATGAGATGATATGGAAAAATTAATGAAATTTGTACGTAAAACTTCAAGCGACAAGCAATTAAGAATTATTAAAAAAAAAATTACAAAACCGAGATAACAACAACAACAACAAACAACTAGATTTAGAAGACTGAGGAACTAATTACGTATTTGTTTTCTGGCGAATGAAAAAAAAAAGACAAAATAGCGTTGAGAGCGATTCGGGTAGAGAAAAGTGAGAAAACAAGCAAATCGAAAAAAATTTACTTTTTTTTTGCGCATAAATGTTTTTGCTGTTGATTTTCGTTATTTGATTGAAAAAAAAAAACAAACAAACATTTTGATTAATATTTAATAATTGTTTTTAGTACAAATTTTTTGGGCAAACAAAAGTCAAATCGATATCGAAAAACAAGAAGGAAAAATATTAAGTTTAAACAAGGTTTTTTTCTCTTTCTAATGTGTTTTTTTTTTTTTTCTTTTGGCTTCGAAATTACCAAGCAAAGAAAAACAACGCGTTTAAAATTGCTTCTACAGTTGCAGCACACACACACACACACGCACACACACACACATACACACAATTAGACCCACCCCAAAAACACACCCCTCACCACTCACAGTGAATGCTGCAATAATACAAGCAAATTTTTTTTCGTAAGCCCAACTATGAAGTTTATCGTGCATAATTTATTAAAAAAAAAAAAAGAGTAGCGAAAGCGAGAGAAATTAAGATGGAAAGAGAAAGCATGACGGAGAAGAGTGTGGAAGGTTTTCCAAAATGCAATTCTTTAAACTGTGAGAATAATGCATTGTGTTTCAGACAAGACATATAGATATGTAGATATATATATATACATATATATATATACATATATGTATATATAAAGTATATATACATCTATATACCTATATATATATAGTTCATATTTAAAATCCAGAAAACTGAATAAAAAAAGAAAATATAAAAATCATACAACATTTATGTTTTTATTTCGACTGCAAATAAAATTATTTCTATTATTTTTGCCTTATTTTTTTTTCTTTGTTTTTTATTTCAGTTTTTTATTTAAACAGCAACAAAGACAAGCAAAGCAACAAGAATTTGAATTGGAAATCGAAATTTAAAATTGAAAGCAGCTGCAAAAATAAAAGTGGACAGCAAGCAAAGAAAAAACTATCATAAAAATTTAGAAAATTTAATTATAGCTATTAGAAAAGGAAAACAAACCACTTTATACTAAATAAAATTAATAAGAAATGAAAACAGCAAACAAAGCACAAAAAATACACCTAAAACTAATGAAAAAAAAAACTGTTGTAAGCAAGCAAAACGAACGACAAAAAAAAATGCGAAGAAATGTGCAACTAAAAATAAGTAAAATTTCGAAAACAAAACAAAAAAAATACAAAAAAAAAACCAAATATTTTTCAAGTGTGTGTAATTTTTTGAACATAAACAATAATAAATACAAAGCGTAAATTATTAATTAAAAATAGTTGTCTGTGTTACAAAATACAAATACGAAAATACAAAAAATACATACAAATTGCAAAAACTGTAAAAAAAAACGAGCATTTTCAATTAACAAACAAGATCGCAAATGTGCTATAAATTTTATAGCAACGCACAAAAGTAGGCAACGAATTTCAGCTGGCGATCGCGAGATATTTATCCAAAAAAATGCTGCCTACTTTGCAGCGCTCGCAGAAAAGCCGCTAGGTGTCGCCATCGCACGAAATGCAAATAACATACGCACACACACACGTACGTGCACACACATGTTGCGAGCGAGACAGAGAGAGCCTTGCTGCTGCCCAGTGGAGCCCCATTGGCCGCCAAAATTCATTTTAACGCCAGCAGCTGGACTAGCACCCCCCACCTTAAAACAGCTCACTAAACTCGACCAACAGTGACCAATCCAACAGAACTGGCCGCCCAATTGGCGGGGCGGAAACTTCAATTCGAATTGGAATCAAACGACTGCGAGACTAGCACACATGTGGCCGGCGCATGTGTGGGCCAGCCAACAAAGCTAACGCCAACGCTAGCAGCACTGCCAGCGTCGCTGCCACCCCCTGGCTGAATTTGCCAGTGTGGCCTGTGGCCGGCTCGAACATGTGCACGTCGAACATGTTCGTTGCTTTCGGTTCGAGTTGCTTTTACGAGTTGCTTTGTCGTTTCTTTTTTTTGTTGTTGCACAATTTATTCGAAGCTTAAACAGAAATTCGATGGATGCACTTGAAATGCATTGGCTAAATTGCCAGAAGGCACAAAATGAGGCATACTCTTAGGGGCACGTAGGCAAGCCCCGATGTGGCCAATGTGAGAGTTGCAAATCAAATGGGTTCTAATCGAAGAACCCAAACAATTGTACAAATTTTACTGCAGCGCAAACGAAACGGAGAAGATTTCACAAAATCTTTGATTTCTTGGAGTACGGTTGGTCTCTCTAGTCTTGGAGCTAGTTGGTTGTCGTTGGCCTAACCGGGCTAAGAGCCTTTTTCGGTTTTAAAAACAGGTATTTTATTTTCACTGTTAGAAGGAAATTCGCTCTTTTGTCCAACGGCTGTCGGTGGTCTATCAAATTGCCAAAATACTCTGCATTTTTGAGATATATTTAAATTTTTTCTAATCTTGTTGAAATCTAAACATTTTTAGTGCTCAAAAAAATATAAAAATCCTTCCGGAAATGGTTAAGTAATGAGGCAAAAGCGAGTGTACATTTTTCAAACTTAACTTTAAATCGATGAAATTATTACAGAAAGGACATATTAGAATCGTAATTATCTTCTTCATACAGCAGCCTTCAAGGACTTTGTGCTTATCTAAGTATCCTTATATAACAGGTAAAACGCAACCCTTTAAATGTGTACACATCATTTATGAGGCTAAATATATGCATTCTGTCTTGTCCAGATAAGTGGGGCATTCAAGTATGTGAACACCGCGGGGCATCCTTGGTGACGTCATTGAATTCCCCAGGAGGCAACGTCAAATAGTCAGCTGTCTATCGGAAAATGTCCCGTTGTCTGAGCTGTCATGCACAAGCCAGCAAATCGTTGGAGCATTTGCAGCCACTTGGAAGAATGGCCAATTTCTTGCGTGAATAAATGTTATGGCTATATTAAAGTATCTGAGTTAAGCAAGAGTATTTGCATCATACAAAAATATATATAGATAAAATACATTAGAAAGATACTATATTTAAAATCTTAAAGTATCTAGAATGTACAAAAGTATATATAAAAATAAAAATATATATATATAAAATACATCTTAAAGTAAGTATCTGGAATGTACAAAACTATATATTAAATTCAATTTAATTTGCGAAAAATAAATAAAATATTTTCGTAACGCTATATTTCTATATATATATTATTATAATTTTTTATATAGATTTTATATTTATATTTTAATTTAAGTATATAAAAAACAAATCGTGTTTTTTTCTGTATATTTAAAAAGCGTTCAATTTGAAGAAAATGTAATAATTTTTAGTGTTTTTTTTTTTTGGGCTATATTGAAGTAGTCAAGTTAACGGCTAAATAAGGCCAAGTTAATGGTTTTTCATTCGACAGTGGGTAATTAATAACGGTTCTTCAGAGGCATCCATTTGCCAAGTTAAGGGGAGTCAAATTTCAGTTGGCCAAACTCTGCCTGTGGCCAATATGGAGACTGCGGCTGTGATGGGGCCTGCCCAAGGGGTATGAGGAATTTGGTAAGGTTTGGGATTTCTGGTGCCAAAAGTGGAAGGTGGGCGACATTTAGCCGCTCAGAGCGAACAGTTCAAGTGTGTGTGTGTGTGTGTGATACTCGTATATAACGGACAACATACACACATGAGTGAGTGTGCGTGTGTGTGTGTGTGTGTGACCATAAGGGTGAAACTTTTACTGCTTGCTTACAGAGATTCTTTTCTGATGATAAATTAATTTATTATGTTCGAATTGAAGCACTCGCACAGCCACAACGAGAATCCACAAACGTGAAACGAAAAACCCGTAGTCGGAGTCGGAGTCGGCGTCGGAGTTGGAGTCGGAGTCGGAGTTGGAGTTGGAGTCGGAGCCGGAGACTCAAAGACCGAGACGGAGACGGAGACGGAGACGGAGACCGAGCCAATGCTGTTAATGTGAGCGGATGTAAAAGCCATTGCCGAGGCCAGGACTAAAGTCATGTAAATGTTCACACACACATATTAAGTGTGTGTGTGTGAGAGAGAGATAGACAAACACACACATGAGCTGGCATTTATATACGTGTGAACTGCCTCAACTTTTGAAAGCACAAAACAAATGCAGGCAGGCAAAGTGAATATATATTCATGTATTTCAACCCTATCGCAAATGTGTAAGCAATTACAGCAACAGCAGCAACAACAACAGAAGCAACAGCAACAACAACAACAACAACAACAAAACACAACTATGGAAATAATGAACAACACCATCTGACCACTTGAATAATTTTCAAAGTGGCGGGTGGCTGCTCTGCCAAGGCCCAAGCGTATCCGGGTGATGTTTTAATTGAAAGCACACAGCATACAGCAGAGAGCAGAGAGCAGTTGCCAGTTGGCAGTTGGCAGTCAGCATGGCGGACCAAATGTGGCAAGGACAAGGCGAGAGACCACCCACCCGACTAGACTAGCTAAATGTCCAAGGGAACGGCAGAGTTAGCTAAACATGGCGTCCACAGAAAAATGCGTTGATTACTCCTGTATGTGTGTGTGTGTGTGTGTGTGTGTGTGTGTGGTTGTCTGTGCACTTCTTGGCGCTTGGAATTCAGGTAATTTGAATGCTTCAGACGCATCACAACAAAGAGCGAAAAATATTATTATTTATTTCCAACACTTTTTCGTAATAAAAATAAGAATGGCTAAAAGAAAATGGCTAAAAAACCCAACACAGAATTAGATTTAAGCATGACACTCCCACACATACATGTGCAACCGAAACTGTGGTGTGTCAGTCGGGTAGGGGGGGGGGGGGGGGCGGTGTGGCGGCAAGCTGCAAGTCAAAGAACAAATGGCTATGGCTCCGCAACGTCTGCGGCATCAACGCCACCATTCAACATGGACACACAAAACATTCGCAAAGGCCAAGAGCAGACCCTCCACGAATATCAAATACACTGTAATAATTAATACACTGCAACTTATTATTTATTATAATTAATTAATTTATATTAAAATCAATAAAACAAAACAAAAAAAAAAAGATTTCTAATTTGGAATGTAATTTTTCTATGGCTAATTAGGAAATACCCTACAATTGTTATAATAGGATTTACACTGATAATAATGGAATATATAATTCTATAATTCCATTCTAAAGTTGAGTTATATCCTGCTAATTTTATATTCAATGTTAAATGGCGGAATCTGAAACTGAAACTGAAACTGAAGTGCAATGCCGCTGCATAAATACTTATTTGCGTATGTATTTGTAGAGTGTATATGTTGAGGCACATTTGTATAGACGTCCATTTGGATGCAGGATGCGAAACGTCGAAGGAAGGCACGTGCATGGCCACCGCAACAAAACCCCAAACCCAACTGAACCAGAGCCAAACCAATCCCAACTTAACCAAGTCAAACCGAAGCAAAGCGACCCGGAGCCAGCTCCAGCTGGGTGTGTATATATATGTGTGTGTACTAGTGTGTGTGTGTGTGGATGTCCTAGCGCTGGATATCGTGCTCTAGAGACCAAATGGAAACTTAAGCCTTTCTTTTGTGCCCGTCTAAGGGTCCTCATACTGTCCATGAACCTTTGTGGCGCTTCAACTTTTGGATAGAGGGCAGAGGAACACAGACAGAGAGACAGAGACAGCGACAGGATGAGAGTGATAAAGAGAGAGACTGAGAGAGTGTGTGTGTGACAGAGATAGAGAGAGAGAGAGAGAGAGAGAGAGAGAGTGAGAGAGAGGGGGAAGTGACGTAGAGACACTGAGAACGGTCGAGGCGCGTTCTGTGAATGCATCCATTTTTGGCGCGCACCGAAATCGTGTTCTATGTATGTGTTTGTGTGTATCAGTGTGTGTGTGTGTGTGTGTGTGTGTGTGTGAGGGAGTGTGCGAGTGTGTCTCTGCGAGTGTGTGTTTGAAAATAGCGTGTGGAGTGCACTGTCCTCACATTGTCTGCTACTCGCAGTGACACGAAGAGGGAAAAATACACACACCACACACACACACACACACACACACACACACACACACACCACACACACCAACACACACACTCACACACACAGAGGAGAGTGGTCTGCTTATGGGGAGGTGTGGAAAGGGGAGGCCTGTGGTTTACAGGACACACGGCAGGACACAGAACGCTCGCTCGCGCGTTCGCTGGCTCGTTAATAAGAGCCCCCGAGCACCCCCCCTCACCGCAGCCCCCCCCTCTCGGGCACACACAGCTGGCGGATCGAGGGCGGTCTCCCAGCGGTTCTCCACGTTGCATGCTGCACGTCTCTGGCGCAGGGCTATGGCTACCTGACAAAACACCCTACCCAAACCCCCTTTCCACTTTCCATCCTTCCCCCCCCCCCTCGCCATTCTACCGCTTTGTTTCTGGCTAAATGCGCGTCGCTGTCCAAAGCACATGCGATATATGTAAAGTTAGCATACTAAAAAAAAAAAAAAATAGGAAAAAAAACAAATATCTAAAAAAAAAAAAAATATAGAAAAAAAACCAAGGGAGAATAATGAATAAAAGAATCATTAAGCCGGCGAATGTGTGGTGTGCGGCGGCGTTGCAAGGATGCACAGGCTGCACCGGCTGCTACAGTACACACTCTTAAAGTGCAACACTTGAAAAAATAACTCTAAAAACTATCAAAAAGAATTTCAACTTACAACAAAATTAAGACTAGTTTGAGAGATTTTAAAGAAGTTATAGAAAAATGTTAAATGATAAATTAGAAATTTAAATTTTTAAGTTTTACAAATAATGTGTTAATTTTGAATAAAGTTTAGCTGGTTTTTTACTGCCGATGGATTACTGTACTGCACACAGTGTGGCAGCTGTGGGTGTTGCCAAAGTGGGCTGAGTGGTTTTGGTGAGTGGGGGGAGGGGGTTAGTGGCTGCGGTAGCTACGGCTGATTCTGTATTTGTTGTTGTTGTTGTTGTTGTTGGGTCCGAGGCGCCTCTTACTCGCCTCTGCTGCTTGCTGCATGGCTGACATTCAATGACTTCTATAACTTTTCAGTGGGTTTTGTGCATTCTGCTTCTTCCTCGGCCGCATTGTATGTGTGTATGTGTGTGTGTGTGTGTGTCATTGTGTGTGTGTGCGTCGGTGTGAATGTTTTAGCTGTGTTTTTGTTGTTCTTTCGACTTTTTGAAACAAATGCGAACGCGAACGCGAATGGGAATGCAATTGTGACTTGCATTTT
This sequence comes from Drosophila longiperda, assembly GCA_035042125.1. Lineage (NCBI taxonomy): Eukaryota > Metazoa > Arthropoda > Insecta > Diptera > Drosophilidae > Drosophila > Drosophila longiperda. The sequence goes on from JAWNLV010000118.1 coordinate 790,172, forward strand.
CCTTACCGCCTTCGTCGACAGCTTTGCCCCATTTGCCACCTGCCCCACTTGCTAGCTGCTCCGCTTGCCAGCGCCGATTTGCCTACGTTTTGTTTATTTGCAAAATACATTTGTCCACCTTGCTTCAAGGAGTCGTCCGCGTGCGCGGCATGCCACCCGCTTCCCGCTGCTAAATGTTAGACGGACTTTTGCTTTGTTGCCTGCTTTGCGCTTGCCACGATTTGTTGCACAACTGTAACCGTGTAATACATTGCCATGCCCCGTGCTATGCACCAAGGAAGTGGGCAACCATTGGCGGCATCCCAAGCCAACGTTGGCATATTTAATGACCAGCACATTGAGCTGCTTGTGCAACGCTTGCCACCAAATGGGGAACAACAATGAAAAAATCTTAATTTGGATGCGATTTGGTTTGTAGCTTTGAAAGAGTCTAAAGTACGAAATAATATATAATATATAATATATAATATATAATATATAATATATAATATATAATATATAATATATAATATATAATATATAATATATAATATATAATATATAATATATAATATATAATATATAATATATAATATATAATATATAATATATAATATATAATATATAATATATAATATATAATATATAATATATAATATATAATATATAATATATAATATATAATATATAATATATAATATATAATATATAATATATAATATATATAATATATAATATATAATAATAATAATATTTTCTCATATTTCAAATTTTACCTGTTGCAATTCAAAAATTGTTAAAGTGACAAATTTCCATCCAATCCATGCTCAATCTTTCAGCTTAGTTCTTTTCTGCGAAACTGTACTTTTTCTTGGTTTGAAAGAGACTTTTTACGAAATGGGCATTTGGCGTGCAGATGAAAAATAAAACTTGAAGTAATTTAATTAAATGCTAAATCGCAGAGCCGCCCATTTAATTGCAGTCTACGCAAATTTATTGGGCGCGTGTCCTATTGCTCGGTCGAGCAACCCGAGCAATCCAAAACCAGGTCCAATGAAGCTACAGTTGCTGTTGGAGTTGGAGTTGTTGCAGGCTCAGCTAATTGGCAGGCAATGAGTTCGCACATGTTGTCATTTTAACACACTGCTCGTCAAAGAGTTGAGCTGAGAGTGTGGCATGTGGCATGTGGCATGCGGCATTGTTGCACGTTCAGTTGGGAATGCAACTATTCACCTCTCCACTGAGCGACAAATAGTCAATTGTCAAATTCTCAGCTCAGCGTTTTGCCTCTAATTAAATTCCTCGACAAAAAACGCGACAATTGCAATTTGCTGTTGGCTGCGACAAAAGGTCAGCGGGTCAACAAGTTATTAAGAAAGGTTAAAGTGCGAAAGTACAATAAAAAACCCTAAAAAAAAAAAATGATGTTAAAAAACTTGTTGGTTTTTTTGTATATTAAAACAGGAATACAGCATCACAGAGAGAGTGTGGCAGATCCTCGGATCCGGCAAAGGTTAATTGTCTCATTCACAGCCTCATTTGCCGACTGACTATTGACCAATGGCTCATTGCTGGGGCTGCAGGGGTTGACTCTGACTAAGGGGGTTGTGATCTCTCTGATGATGCTGCACAAAACAGAACAAAACAACCAAAAAAAAAAAAAAAACCGACCGCGAAATTTGCCCTTTTACACCCGAAAATTAACAGCAGGAGCATCCACCCCTGGATTGAGCATTAACCGGTTCAAAATGCTCCGGATGCTGGATGCTGCTCTGTGGTTCGCTGTTTCGCTGTTTTTGGTGTTTTGGTGTTTTTTTTGGGTGTGCGTGTGTTTTAATGTCGCACACTATTTATTAGCCTTAGGATTAATAAATCTATTTGGTCACCATCCTAATGAAATCACCAACGCCCCAATGCCAGGACTGCCGGCTACAAACCCCCAATCCACAATCCACAACCTTCATCCTCTATGCTCCTTGGCCGGGACAGTTTACTCAAACAGCGCCGCTGGCGCCGCAGCAGCAGCCTCATATGTGTCTGTGTGCGTTTGTGTTTGTTGATGTGGCTGACGCCAGCAGATATGTATCTTCACACACACACACACACACAGCAACAGCAGCAACGGGCAGCAAATGAGACCAGGCCGCGAGCGGGGAGCCTGCCGCCGCATCGGAATGAGGGGTGGGGCAGTTGGGTTTGCAGCTCAGAAGTTGCCAATTTGCCTTTTTGAATTTACGCATAGCTAAAAGTATCCTTTCGGAAACCACAAATATTTACCCAGCTCAAGGCTCAGGTCTGCGGTCGCCTCGAGTCCTACTGTACCCCACAAGCCCCAGCACTACTCCTCCACCCACAAGTGCCATACTCCATTTCTACCCCACAACGCGTTCGTTGTCTGCCCCCCCCCCCCAACCCCCCACTCAGGCACTTGCAACAACTGCCTGTCGGCTGTCTGCTCTCCCCCCCCTCCCCACTCCCCCCTCTCTCACTCTCACCACGCCTCGGGCTTTTCAAATGGCGGCTGGCAATTTTCAAAATCTGTCGGACCATCATTTTCAATTCACAGCCCGACGCAACCCGTCCAGCGAACCCCAAAAAGCCCTCGACCAGAACTTTATTTTTCCATCTGACACTAGCCAAGTTGGACCAATACTCATATTTACACCATATGCACACACACACACACATGTGTGTATGTGTGTGTGTGTGTGTTCGGCGCCTGGAAAGGACTTTTGAAATGAGATTAAAAACGGTAAATTCCTGCAAGGGTTACACATCCTTTGGCTAAGAGTAATGAATGCGGTTTCTGCCCAAAGTCAAAATTTAGAAAGTGTTTTATTTGACTAGGTTAGCTGCACGCGGCCAAAAAACATACAAAACTCAAGAGTGATGAGAAAGGGGAGAGAGGGGAAACGGGGAAAGGACCGCCGAGCGAAGTAGAGATATACACAGACCACACACACACACACACTCACACACACACAGGGAAACAGACATAAAATATATAAATGTTTTCTATATAGAACATTTTCAAATGTTGTAACTATAAATGGAAAATTTTGAGAAATCGGCTATATTAATTTTCTGCAATTTTTTTATATCTTCTTTGAGTTATTTAAGACTTTTAACTTAAATCAAAGCATAAGCAAAATAAGGTTAAACTAAAATTAGAAAAATCATTTAAACAGAAATAAATAAAAAACTGATGTCGAAATTTAAATATTAAATGCGTTCAAAACAGAGTAAAAAAAATATAGTGAGTTGCCTAGGAAAACGTTGATTAAGCCTAAAATAAACTGTTAACTGCTAAGGAAAATCACAATTGCAAATGTTAAGTTTTTTGGTGATTTAATGGCTTTGTTGAAGTATGAACATGAGAAGCTGCAAAGCTCAGCTCAAGTGTTAATGGCAAAAGATCATATAGAGATGACTTTCAAATAGTTTAAGAATAAACATCACATTCGTAGAAGAATAAACATCACATTCTTGGAAGAATAAACCTCACATGGAGTCGCTCTACAAACGCTGCAAAGCTCAGCTATTAAGTATAAACATCACATGGAGTCGCCTTACAAGCGGCTTCATATGTACTCAGTTTTAAGATTTTTGTATAAAATCAAGAAATGCTCATCAGAGCAAACAGTTCGATTATAAACGTTGTCTCATCTTGTAGACTACATCCTACGTGTTTCATACACCGAGTGAAGCGATGATTAAGCCTAAAAATAAGCTGTTAACTGCTAGGGAAACACACACTTGTAGACAAAAAAAGTCAACTGTCCAAAATGGGTATCTGTAGCAACAGTCAATGTAGGAGAAGTCGAGGAGGAGTCTTCAACTCACATCCTAACAGAAGATGCAGCATCCAAGGGATGCATATTATGAATGTCAAAGACATAGAAGCCCCTCGACCCATCAAACATCCTGACATTCGTTCAGGAACTGGTGTTGATTGGGGAGCTATAGGCACGGAAGGGGGCACAATAGATCAATTAATAATAATAGCGAAAAACACACATTTGAAAATGTAAAGTTCTCTTTTTAATTTGGTAGTTTTAAGAATCAGCTAAAAATTGTTGCAAATTTGCAATTTGTAAATGAATTGCCACAAAACTTAACGTAAACTGTGAAACTTTTAGAATAATGCTGTCAACTAATAAAGGTTTCTAGGATTAGCTAAATATATTCCCCAACATCCTTCCACACCCCTGTTCCCCTCAAGTAACAAAGCAAACTACAGTTTAAACAGACTAAAAATGAGCTGTAAACAAATGATTTTTTTGCATACTTGGCAATTTTATATATATATATATATATATATATATATATATATATATATATATATATATATATATATATATTTTTATATATATATTAATATTTTTTATTTTTTTATCTTAGGCCGCAAAATTGGAAAACATTGAAACATTTTGTAGGCATTTATGCAACTCATTTTGATTTACGATTCGCTTTAATGGGTTGGCCAGCTTACTGCTGTAAGCGGCAGCGGCAACAACGAGCACGTACATGCCACAAGCTGCTTTGCCAAGCTGCCACGCCATGCCACGCCACGTCGAGTCAGTGCCTCAAAACGGGGCCCCTGACAAGGTCGCGAGTGGTAACCTTTAATCTCACTTCGTGCGTGCCTGTCCAACTGGCTCCGATTCTAAGTCCGAGTCGCCTTCCCCCTCTTCCTCTCTGCATGTGTGTGTGTGTGCCTGTGTGTGTGTGTTGTGCCTATTTTCGATTTCTATTTCGATGCCAGCTGAAACACACTCGTTTGGTTGCCTAACCCAAAAATTCAACTCCCAGTTTTGGTTGTTAGAACCAGATGCAATGGCTACGTTTCTCCCGTTACCATTCCCACATGCAACTTTATCAAGGGTTGAAAAGCGATTCACGTACACACACACACACACACACACATGTACACACATAAACACATACACACACACACACATACACATACAGCTAGAAAGACGAAGCTCAACAAATTACCAAAGGCCAACGCCGTTGCTGACCGGCCGACCAACGGCCAGCGAATGTCTCCCCCCGATCCCTGCCCATTGTGTGTAAATATTTTGAGGCACGCGTGTGTTCCTTGCTCTCATTATAAAGTTTTAGCAATCAACCCTCAAAGCGTCTGCACAAGCGGCACATAATTGAAACTTATGTACATTTGGAATTAGAATTGAATATTTAAATAGCATTTGCCATATATACATACATATATAGCACGCATAACATACATACATACAAAGAACCCAACACTGTCCACGCAACAACAACAACAACAACAACTTCAAAGAACACTTTTTATCACACTGCTTAGTCTAATTACAGCCCTGATGAAATTTAAGTTCAAAATAGTAAATAGTAAATTCAAAGGCAATATTCGTGAAACTTGGAATATATTTGTCTTTTCAGTCAGATATTATTATTATATATATATATATATATATATTATATTATATATTATATATATATATGTTATATTATATATTATATATATATATTATATATCAAATATATATAAATAATAAAATGCGAAAAATATTACTTGTAATTCAATTAAAATAATTTAAAGAAAATATATTTTAACTGATTAGCTTTGATAAACGAGTTTTAAATGCTCGATATAGCTTGAGATTATCTTATAGTCGCTTATCTCTGGGGTTTCCTTTGGAATATGTGTTAGGCGATAATTTTCTACCAGATGGAATGGATAATAATTATCCACAAACATAACATTGTCTAACTGCATTGATTTTCAAAAATAATATCTTTTTTGTAAATGGTTTAACTTCAAATAACTATCAATTTTTATTTATATATATATTTTTATTTATTCCAACTCCTTTTTTAAAAGTAATGACTTTCTGATCAAGTCTTGGCTTATTCAGATTAATGCTACAATTTGTAAACACAGAAATGTGTTTTTATTTGAACTCGCAAATGATTATCTCTATCGAAGTCCTAGAAATTCGGGAAAGGTATTAATATTTCCGAAACAGCTAAGATTCAAGTGTTATTATGCAAAGCAAAATATATATATATTTTGTATTAAACAAATCTGTTGTTTTTATTACTTTGCTGGGCAGATATTATATATATTTTTAAGATTTATCCGTAATAGTTAAACACATTGAAGGTTACTATTGAGGGACTATAAAGTGTATATATATTCTTGATCACCAGTCGAGTCGATATTCGTTATGCTTACACTTATTTTTTTCATATAAGTTGCACTTTCTCAGACTTAAATTTATTGAATTAAAACTAGGCATATATCAGTATATTTACTCTAGTCACAATGGAGCCCAATATATTATGTAACTGCGATAGGAATAATCCGTCTTAAGATTTAAGTTGAAGCATCGAGATATGCGTAGAGCAAATTGTGTGCCTATCAGATAATATATATAACTACACTAATATTGATTTATTAGCTTCACAGTTTGAAATATAAATATAATTAGAAATATAAATATAAATATAAATATAAATATAAATATAAATAGAAATATAAACAGAAATATAAATAGAAATATAAATAGAAATATAAATATAAATATAAATAAAAACAGAAATAGAAATAGAAATATAAATAGAAATAAAAATAGAAATATAAATAGAAATATAAATAGAAATATAAATAGAAATATAAATAGAAATATAAATAGAAATATAATTAGAAATATAAATAGAAATATAAATAGAAATAGAAATATAATTAGAAATATATATAGAAATAAAGCAAACATAATTTTGTTAGCTTCGGAGTAAATGTTAACTCCAGTCTATAACTATATTAATAACAACCAAAACTTCGGTTCGACGTACCAATTAAATTTATAATAAAATGTTGTACATACGAAGAAATGTTTAATAATTGCGTTTCTTGATGTTAACAAATTCACCTTTAAGTTTATAAATGAAAATGTACATTTTTTTTTGCCAACAGTTCAACTACAGCCTAAAAAGTGTATGTTATTTTCAGCGTGTCTTGCTTTCTAATAATTTGGCATATCTTTATTTTGGATTGTTTGGACCTGCGCAATATTTAACTTGAGCTGAATTAGAATTTTGGGCGCTTTTCATGTTTTGCTAATTGTGAACAAGAAAGTTGCCAAGGCTGGACATGTTTACAAAACTAAGACAGGGCAGTGGCCAGCCGTTCGTTTGGGCAACCATTGAATATCTCACACACACACACACACAAACATACACACACATACACATTCGGAGAGAAAATATACAGTTAGAATGGATGCGCATTGTAATGGCGGCGGGTGGATTTACGGCTGGATGGTCGGTTAGCAGCCAAAGGCCGTCGACAGTCGGCTGTCCGGTTGGTAGCCGGGCAGCCGGTGGTGTTTACTTGCTGCCAGCAATAACCCTTTTTCAGCTTGCACACACACACACACACAAACACACACACACACACAAACACACACATATGTACAGCTTGTTTTGGCATCGTGTTGGTGTGTCGCCCACTCTAGGCATGTCGGCCGCAGTGCGCCTGCCTGTCCGCCATGGCCATAGCTAAAGCCATTGCCATCACCATCATCATCACCCATCGCCCAACGCCATCGCCATTGCCATCGTCGTCTGCCCAGCCACCCAAAAAACCCATCTCATTAAATAATTCTGACCATTTGAAAGCGAATTTAACCTTTTGTTTTCGACGCGAACGTGAGAACGAGAAAGCGAAACCAAAATGAATGCGTCCAAGAACGAGAAAGAGTATGCATTTTTTTGTGCGGGGGGGGGGTGGGAGGTTGGGGACTGGGGGATTGGAGCACTGTTGGGAATTGAGAGCATTGCGAATCAGCCATGTGAAGCTGCAGCCATGTCGTAAAAAAAAACACACACACACACACGCCACACATGTGACAAAAACACACAAGTAAGTATATATATATATATGTATGTATATATATAATACGGTGAGCAAAAGCCGATGTCGGCGGCCTTTTGTGCTCGTTGGCGACTTGGCTTCGGGTTTTTTGGCTTCTAATTGTTCCCCTTCTATGCCAAAGTTGTCGTTGTCACCCGACGCCGCCCGTGTGTGTGTTCCACACGTGTGTAACTGTGTGTGTATTGGGTGTAAATTAATTTGAGACCACTCGAAAGATATTCAAATAAGCGTCGCTCTCTCTCTCACTCTCTCTCTCTCTCTCTCTCTCTCACTCTCTCGTGTACCTTTGAAAAGTATTTTAAACAAATCACAAACAGATATTCGACATTCATTGTTTTTAGGTCTAGACACAAGACGTCCTGACAAACCCACCCAGAGCAGAGCAGTAGTGCCCAGCCCAAGTCCCCCCCCACCCCCCCACACACCAACCAGTTAGCCTTATACAAATAACTTGACTCGCTTCAGTTCAAATGCAAAAAAAACACACATTCCACATTCGTCAGGCAAATCATTTTCTTTTGATAAACATTCCATCGTTCCACTGCTGAGTTGCCCCCAATACCCAAAAAGTAGGCAATACTTAATACGAGAATTGATTTGTTTTCAATTGGTTGACTAATATATAAAGATTTGGTTAAGTTTATTGATAAAATTTAAATCTGCAATGTTAGAGAAGAACTATTCAAATGTGGAGATGTAACCATTTCGAGGCAGTTCACTAAAGTTGCAATCGACTTGTATAAAAAACTTTCTTTAATATATTTCCCTTATTTTACAAGCACATATGTGAACTCATGTATTTCCATACATATATATATATATATATATATATATACTAATAATAATTCCAAAAGAAAAACATTGTAATATAAAAAAACAATATGTTTAAATAACATTGAAAAGATCTTAAGATAAATTTAGATAACCAAATAATGTATAAATTAACTGAGCTGAATTGAAGTAAATTATCATAAATTACACGAATTACTATGAAAGGTCGGCGAAACTCTATTTTTCATTTCTTTATTCTTTAGGTAACAATTGTAACATGAGCTATGCAAATACTTCAGGTAAATTTCAACTATTTTACGATTTATGTTTTCACTTTGCGTCTCTTATTCTCCACTCTCTTCACACACACACGTAGTCCATCTCTTTCACGCACAGTTGAATTGCCATTTATTAAGGGATGATTCACAGCCGAGATCACCAACTACCCCTAGCAGTACGTCAAATACTCCCGATTGGGCAAACTATAATTCCAATCAGATCGGGGAGGTGCCTGCTGCGTGACCTTTTGCTATGCCAACTAGACTAATATTTTGGACGCGACTGTAGCAACACAGCACAGAGGATCAGAGGTGCTGCAGAAAGGCGTCAGTTGATGAAATTCCTTCGCCTGACTAGTTGTGATTCAGTTTTATTGGTATGTTAAACGCACACTAAGTAAATAAATAAGTAAATGTTAATGAAAAGATAAAATGAATAATAGAAATAAACATTTAAATACTCAGAAAACTCAATCCTAATGAAAGTTTAAAATATAAATAAATGACTTATGACTTATATCTAACAGAAATAAAAAATTGTTATAACTGATCAAAAATAAAAAAATACAGATATTGAAGGAAAACTCAAATGAAGAAAAGTTCTGTGGCATAAAGTGAAAATAAATTAATTAAAATTAGCAGGAATAGGTAAAATTAGATAATTGCCAAGCATAAATGAAACTAAAACAAAGCAAAACATTTGAAAAAATTAATTAGACTTAAATCAGTAAATGTAAAATGAATATGAAAAACAACTAATATAATTATGATTGTGCATTTTGTAAACTAATCTAATTAATGACAAAAATAATAAATCAAAATTAAAATCTGAAATGCAAGATCCATTATAAATTTGTCAAATATCTTGACCCTCAAATGTGCCACAACCGAGTGCATTCATAATGATTCAACGATAATCAATTTGAACTTTGTCGACGTGTGTTTTGACACGCGTCCTCAAGCAAGATGCACATCAAAAGGTGATCGAGGCGAAATGCCAGAGGACCAAAGCTGGACAGTTCAAGCAGTCCAAGCAGCGTCCAGTTAAGTGCCCTCCTGAAGATATCTTTCTTAAAGCAACCCCCTAAGACTTGTGTCGCTCAACTCGTTTGGCAGCACCTAGTGCCCAGTGGTCAAATGTCCTGCGACTTGGACGAGGCCAAATGGCAGACACCCCAATTAGGCGGCATGTTTTAGTTTTTCCACGGGAAAAGCCCGCAAGGAAAATGCACAAAATGATTGATTTGTTTTTTTTTTTGTTTTTTTTTTTGCTCTCTTTTTTTTCTTGCAGTTGTTCGCTGTCTTGTTTTCAAGTTGAAGTGCATACAAAAAAATACGCACAGAAATTAATCATTTTTTATGTGTCGAAAAAAAAAATACTTGGACGCGACTTGTCGCATTCACGTAAGCAAAAGGGTTCGAGCAGGGGGGGTGGAGAGAAGTACGCCACATAATAGTAAATGTAACGACTCCAACCATCGACATCGCCATCCACATCGGCGTCCGCGTCGGATATCGGGTTACAATGCCGGCCACTAGCACAAGTCATCCTGTGAATTTGCTACTGCTGCTGTTGCTTGTAGTTGTTGTTGTTGTTGTTGTTGTTATTGGTTTTTTATAAGCCATAAAACCTTGCCAATTTGACTCGCTGTCCGTTTGCCAGAAGGGCCAATTTACATCGCAATGGAGCATTTACTATATTTGATATTCCGCCGGGAAATGGAAATGGTAAGGGGCCAATCTTGTGCCATAACTCAAGCGCATTCTCAAAGTAATTGACAGTTTGCAATTAGAAATGGATGGAAACGTCCAGCGTATCACTCAACCCTGCCGAAAAGTATCGTATTACCAATAGTTCGTTCTGCAAAAATAAAAAAAACATTTTTGCTACCTCAGCAAGGTAAATTGCAAACTTTTATCGACCTCTAAAATGGATTTGTGACTTAAACAAAAAAAAAAAAGTGGCAGTTGGACAGACAACGAAATCGTAAATTTAAAAATACATATTTTGAATATCAGAATTGCAATTTTTCATTATTCAATTTATACCAAATTCAATTGAATAGAATTATTATAAATCTGTAATTTAAGTTGAAATTTAAGCTGAATTTATTGTGATCAAATTCGATTTAGAAAAACGAAAATAGTAAGTTTGTGGAAGAGAGCATTTGCTAGTCCCATTGGTATCAACTCCATCGCCTCCCCCCCAAGCCCCAACTACTTTCTTAGTAATATACTATCTGAAATTGGTATGGGAAATTGGCAAAGTTTTTGGATGGGGGTCTTTGGGATGTTTGGGATTGCCTAACGGATGAATGGTTGCCATTCAAATGACGGGGCGAGTTGTCGGTCGGTTGGACCAGCGACCGAACGACCGATGTCAAAAGGCGCTAAAAGAAATGCTGTGCGTGTGTGTGTGTGTGTGTGTGTGTGTGTGTGCGTGTGGCCATAAAATACACAAGACCCCAAAACCAAACCAATAACCCCACCCAAAAGGCACGCGCTAGCAGACACACACACACACACACACACACACACACACACACACACACACACGCATACGCATGCATGCAAATAGCCCTTTTACGCAGGACGAAGGACATTTGACGCCCGGCAATGTTTGCCACGTCCACAAAAAGTGACCGGCGAAATCGTAAAACGTAAGACGAAAACGAGCTGAAAAATAAAAACACATTAGACACAAGCAAATATCCTTAACGCACAGCTCCCCGCAGCTGTCCTTGTGCTACTATACATACATGTATATATGACCACACACACACACACACACACATCGAGAGAGAGTGGAGCACACACAAATTTATCTCCATTTGACCCTCTTCAAAGTGCTTTTTATAGTCATTTAGTGTTTTGGCCCTCCCGTCAAGTACTTTTATTATACACGTATAAATCCAATTCGGCATTCGGCGGAGCCACAAAACACACTCACACACACACACACACACACAGCATATGTGTGTGTGTATATATATTTATGCTTGTACATCTCCCCCATTTGACTTCGCTTTGCATAGCTACAAGGTAAACGAAACGACAGTCCAACTAATGAAACGGAACCGGGCAACCGAACAAGCTTCTGGACCTTCTGCCACCCAAAAAGGACCACAAAATACACACACACACACACACACATACACACACACAACCACACACACACACATAGACTGCCACATATATCTGCATATGGACATATGTGTACATACAAAGAGCAAACTTTTTGGTCCAATGCTCGTTGTCAAAACTACACCCAAAAGCACAAGCACACACAAACACACACTTACACACACACACACATTGATACACATTGGTACACACCCACACATATATGCAAAACAGCTGCCAAGGTCCTTTCTGGTCGTCTCCTGGTCGCTGCTGTGGTGCTTTTTAAAATTTTAAGACATGTAAATATAAAAGGTCCTGCGCTGTCCCGTCCATTTGGCACAGCTCACCATACAGCACACATACAATACACACACACACACACACACACACACACTCGCACACTCTAAAAGTCCAAGCAGCGTGGCGTGCGTTTCGGGATCCCAACGTGTATCACTCCATTCGATCTATAGTCCTCTGTCTGCTTGTGTGTGTGTGTGTGTGTGTGTTTGTGTGTGTGTGTGTGTGTTTTTATGGCGCTTTATGTTTGCTCTGTGTGTGTGTGTACGGCTGGGGGAGCTGTACATGTCCTGACCGGTCCGTTTGGCTAACCAAAAACCCTCCCACAACAACAACAAATGCCAAAAATATCTGCAAATGTTGTTTTCCTTTGGGTTGTTATTATTTTAAATTTTTTTTTTTTTGCATATGTTTTTGATGTTTCTTTCTCTATCTCTCCCCTCCCCTTCCCCCTCTCTCACTCTATATCTCTGTGTATATATATCCGAGTTTTCTTATTGTTTTTACTCGTTTTTACCCACTTCAGTTGCCTTCAATTTGGTCTTTCGGTTCAGTTGCTGCACTTGTTAAACAAATGTTTACATTTATTCCCCACTTTTTCTGTGCTCAATTATTTATTCACATCCAGCGATTATCTTATCTTATTTATATATATTAATTAAAAGACGAACATTTCAATTAAATATGCAAATAAGATGTGAGAATTGCAAGGAAAATACCTTTGCAGAATGTGAAATGTTATCAAAGAAAGAGCAAATTGGTATTTGAGATCTCTGGCAAAATCAGGAAGAATTTGCTAAATGGTAACTTAATTAAAAATAAATTTAAATTAATATTATTTATTTATAATTAATTAATAATGTGACAGTATTTATTAAATAAGTTAAATTTAGCAGTTTTTCTTCGAGGATTTTTAGCTAGACACTAATAGGCAAATCGGAATATATATATATATATATATATATATATATATATTAAGTTATTTTAAATTGAGTTACCATAATAATAATATTAATATTATTAATTAATAATGTGAAAGTATTTATTAAACATTTAAGGAGTTAAATTTAGCAGTTTTAGTTCTGACACTTTAGAGATTAAAATGCTCAGTTTTGCACATAATTCCTAACTGCATTTCAGCTAGACACTAATAGGCAAATCGGAATATATATATATATATATATATATGCTGATTCTCACAAGATCCAAATCGAAATAAAAGCCACAAAAATGCAAGAGTCCATTCGAGTTGCACATAGGCCAGAGACAACCCCCTCCCCCCCCCAGCGGGCGGTAAACGCCTCCTATCAGTCAGTTCGTGCGAGACAAAAAAAAAACACGACGAACTGTTAAAAGGAAAAGATATATACAAAAAAAAAAAAAAAAATGGAAAGGAAAACCCTTTAAAAAACAATACACGAGCCGTAACAGGGCCATTAATTTCCCAATTTACAGTCTATTCGCAAGCCGTTGCCGAAATTGTTTAAGGTTTTAAAACCCACATGGAGATAACAACACACACACACACACACATACATACACATGTGCACTGATAAATGTGGATATGGGATGGATATAGGGCTCGGCCATGCCAATGGCCATATGTCCATTTTGGGAAAGGAAAAAACAACACAGTTACCAACCAGAAAATAAAAGAAGCAAACAGGAACAACAACATTAACTTGAAGAATTTCAAACAACAGCCAAAGGTGTGTGTGTGTGTGTGTGTGTGTGTGTGGGTCGTGTGTGTGTGTGGGTGGTTTGCTGCGCCGTTGTCTTCTTCGCAGCTGGCTGTGAATGGGGTGGTAAATGCTGCCCAAGGGACTTGTAGCCGGATACCAACAAACTTTTCAAAATAAACGAAAAGAAGACGCTCCACAAAAAAAAAAAAAAAAGGAAAAACCAAAAAAAAAAAACAAAAAAAAAAGAGACTTGGAAAGCAACCGTTTTCTTATACTACTCATATGTCGGCTCTAACCACATGGCCAAATGCGCTGCAGCCCACACACACAGCAACCATACACACACACACACACACACACACCGAGTTACAAATGTTGTGCAGCGCATTCAGCAGTCGCTGTAACCGCAATTGTAGCGCAAACAGTCGCAGGGCCAGCGGCAGCTGAAACGCAAAAGGAACGTCACCGCATGGTTTTATTATATTGTGAATGTGATTACCTTAAGGATATGCAATAAGCACACACACACGCACACACACACACACACACACATGGCTGGAGTCTTTGGAGTTAACTGAACCACCCTTCGGCCATGGGCTGCGGTTGGCGGACAGTTGGTTTGGTTGGACAGTTGGACAATCGGACAGCAGTTGCAAAAAATGACGCAAAAAGAAAAAAAAAAGCAACATTATTAAAACTGCACAAAAGTAACTTCAAGATAAACATACAATTTGCAGCATTTGCAACAAATCAAATTAAAATTTTTAATATTTTCATTTACTTTTTGCTGTTTGATCAATAAATTATTTATTTGCTAAATACAAATAGATTTCGCCTATTGTTGTAGATTTCAATATAAAGCATAAAACTTACAATTTTTTTACAATTCAGTTTTATATTTTATTATTTAATTTGTGTTAAACTAAATGCATAATTTCAATCCAAACAAGTGAAAAATTGGGTTTTGCCAAGCAGCTTAATTCAAATGCAATCTCAAATGAGGTAAGTGCATTATGTGGCAAGGTTTTGCCCTTTATATATATATATATATATATATATATATATATATATATATGTATTTTATATATGTGTGTTTTATATATATATATGTGCGATTCTTTCGCTGCGAAAAGTGACTAAAAGGGTAAAAACCAAAAATCGAGGATAAGAACGGATAATCTAATGTCGCTGTGAAGTAGGTAAAGTTAGTGCCACTGCCACACGGCAGTCACTCAATGAGGCGTCGAGTCATCGACTACACACACACACACACACAAGCACTAGCTGGTGCCAGTTGAAGGCCTATAAATAACTGCAAATAAATCAAAATCTATCAATGCGAACAATTCGATGTGTTACAATTGACTTCACCGATCAAAGCCGTTGTTGCTGTTGTTGTTGTTGTTGTTGTTGTTGTTGTTGCTGTTGTTGTATTTCATCCTCTTTTTCATACCTTTTGTATGAAGTGCACGACCAAAAAAGTATCCTTTGTGTCAATATTATTAGCAGCAGCAGAAGCAGCAATCGAACGGATAATGGCAAAAGGGTGAAACGGACACGGACACCAGGATGAGGCAGTTACCACTGGGTGAGTGTGCGAAATTTTACAGTAATTTAAAAAAAAAAAAAAAAAAAAATTAAAAGAGTAGACAAGAGCGGAGCGTAGAGGAGAGAAGAGTTTCACCAATTTAATCAATATTACACAACCCATTCAAACACACACACAGAGACACACAATATCGATGGCCTGAGTAGCAGATACAGATACAAATACAGATACAGATACAGATACATTTGCACACCAGGCGTATCTGATAGGACGCGAGTAATGGACAGCAGAGGCGCTGCTCTAATTTTATTTATGATCTAATGTGCTGCCAATGACGAACAGAAGGTCCTTTGGCAGGACATTCGTCGGGCGGCTGCTGCTGCTGCTGAGGGTCGCTGATAACGCGGTGTGAAAGGGCATGTTTCTGTGGATTGATATCCCGTTGTCCTCACACACACACAACAACAACAGCAACTGCACTTTTTATTTTTGACACAATTTATGCGTTTTGTGTCAGCTCCTGGCACATCCTGACACAGTGGGCGATGGGCAATTTTTTAAAAATTTCTGCAAGGCGTTCACCGCAAAAGCAGCACATGAAACAACAAACTCAACAACAGCAATTAGAGTTGGAAATAGAAATGGGGAATGGGATTGGGTTTGGGTTTGGGATTGGAAATGAGAAAGGAAATGGAAGGACAATTGTCAAACTAACAAATAAACCCAAAATATATATATATGAAACCATTAATTATTTTTACGCTAAAAGAAGCAAAACGAGAAATCATATTTTCACAGCAAATGAAGCATTTCAAGAAGAGAGAAAAACTGCTAAACAAAATGAGATATTTTTCAAAAATCTACAGCTTAACTAGAATTATTGGACTCGAAAGCTAACTTAACTCTTTAAACTTTAAATTTAATCACGTTTGTTATAGACACTAAAATCAGAGTAAAAGAATAGCTGCTAAATTACCTGCTAAAAACCAGCAATATTCTTATATATATTGCACATATATATAATATACTATACAGAGCATACTATATAAATATTACAAATATTTATTTCTTACCTCAGAACATCGAGTACTTTCAATAACAAAATACTTATTATATATTGGGGTTCTGCGCACTGCGACCTAATAGATCTATTGTGCCCAACAAAATACTTTAAATATATGAAAATATTACTCAGAGAAATAATGAAAACAAAAAAAAATATGAAAACATATCTCGTGCTGTATTCCAAAATTAGTTAAACATCTCAGAAATATTTAAATCGACAACAGATCCATTAATATGCAATGACAATTTACTTCATGTTTATGTAATATATATTAAATGGAGAGTTAAATGTAGAGAAAAATATTATAATCTTTAAAGAAAATAACTCTTATCCTAAGCAAAAATATCTTTGAGCATATTAATATGAATTCTCTTGTCAATTAAACATTTACTAAACCAGTCTAGGAATCATAAAATGGGATAACAACATAAATCTGATTTCCAGAACCAGAATCCAGAATCAACCCACAATAATAAGTAACTGTCTAAGCTTTGCTGGGTGTGTTTGTGTGTGTGTGTGTGTGTGTGTGTGTGAGTGGTGTTTGGTATTACGCAGTTGCCGTGTACAGTTGACCACTCGGCAATCATTTTAACTCTTTAATCAAAAGCCACATAGAAAACCCGGCTGCGGCTGCGGCTGCTGTGTCCCCCAAAGGGCCGTTTTGCACTAATTAATAAGAGCAAATTCCCCAAACGAGCGTCAGACGAGCCCGGAGCGAATGTAGTTGAATCATTCCCGGTATGCGGCTTGGTGCGCATCCTGTCTCAACGACACACACACAAACACACACACAGAGAGAGAGAGAGTGTGTGGGGTGGGGGAAGAGGTAAGAACATCTTCTGGTGACTGCACAAAACTGACAGTTAAAAATGTTGCATAGTTTTTTACATCTTTACGAGTGTCAACCACCCACGGATGGACGGATGAACGGTACATTTCTTGACTGCCGCTTCAACTCACGTGGCCAGCTGCCTCAGATCCTTAAAGATGTGTTCTGTGTGCTTGTGTGTGTGTGTGTGTGTGTCGTCCACTGGCAGATACAATCGAAACGTTTCCCTTTTTGCTAAATTGGCAAAATTCTGGCCTATTCATTCCATTCCAGCAGCAACGTTCTTTTGCCTGACCCCAACCCAAAGCACTAGCACCACCCGGAATCCATTCACCCACCCAGCCATCCACTGGGCGTCTTGTGGCCCATTTTGGACATTCAAATGCGAAACGATGCTAATTCATATTCAAATGAATGCGAAATAAACCCCAATCACAATTATTATGAGACATGTTAAATGGACCAAAAGTCCTCAACAGAGACAACAACAAGGAATTACACACACACATGAATAAAGAGAGAAAGAGAGAGGGTGAGAGAGTGTGAGAGAGAGAGAGAGACAGACACACATATAGAGTCTACATTCACATATGTATTCACAGACACTCACACAATCAGTTGGGAAGAGATGGGCAATGGACAAATGGACGGACGCATCTAACCAAAGGATAAAGCACAATACACACACAGATTGGTTGTGCGAGTGTGTGTGTGTGTGTGTGTGTGTGTGCGTGTGTGTGCGTGTGTGTATCTATCTGTGAGTGCAATATCGCGCATGTCCCAAAAGCGGACATATGGCGGACCAACGAGTGGACGAACGGACCGCAATGTGGACAACTGAGTATTTTCATGTGTGTGAATATAAATGTGAATATAAATGTGAATGTGAATGTGAATGTGAATGGGGAAATGTTGGACAAAATGCAAGCAAGTCCATTAGCGTAGAAACACTCAGCAAGTGAATACACTCACTGAATGAAATACGAATGCAGTTGCACTATAAATGAATATATTCGTATTAAGCAAGATTCATTTAGATATATTAATGAATGAATGCAGAAATAATCAATAAATATTTTAATTAAAATTGAGTGTATTTATTGTGCACTTAATATATGAATATAAATGAATGTATTCATTGTTTGTGTACCTTTTGAAGTAATTTAATAAACTAGTTGAGAATTTTATTTGTCGTGATACATTTTTGACTTTTGTTCATATGCATTCATATTCATTATTGGATATCCATCTGGCAGTGGACACTCATTTATGATCATGAGAATGTAACCTGATTTTATATATATAAATATATATATATATATATATATCAGTTTGTCTTATGCAGATATTCGTATGAATGTTAACAGATACTCGTCTGACTGTATTCACTTTTGGCAACACCCACTCACAACATTCCGGGCAACAGATCATCATCATTATCATCATCATCATCAGCAGCAGCAGCTGCATCAACTGGGCCCCATAATGAGCTGGAAATTGGTAAAGATGAGGAAGATGGTCGCTCAGATTGACAGTGGCTACATTCTGATGCTCTCTGTTCCTTTGAGTAGTAGTAGCTGGGGGGGAGATAGGAGGTAGGTGGAGCATACTGAGGTAGGGATAGCCTGTAAGCAAGGGAAAACAAATAAACATGCTGTCAACTGGCGTCTGACACCACACGTCGCATCACCGTGCTGCGTGCTGTGTCCCCCCAGACGCACCTTCTCTGCCCATCTGCCCATCTGCCCATCTGCACATGGTACAGCCGAAGCCACATTTGCATACGTGCGGCCAATGTCCCAGGACGAGAGCGTACACACACACACACACACACACACGCACACTCATAAGCACTCATATGAAAAGAGAGAGAGAGCGGGAGATAGAGAGAAGGAGAGAGATAGAGCGAGCTGAGTCCACATTCCCGTAAGCGGCTTGCAAAAGTTTTTCGGAAAGAACTTTCATTAAACAATGCGACCAACTCGGTACATTTGTGCCGGGCCCATTCATCTCTTGCCTCCGTCCAGTGAGTGTCTATCTCTGTGTGTGTGGATGTGTGTGTGTGTGTGTGTATGAGTGTGGGTGAGTGCGTGATTGTTAGCTGTGTGTCTGTCGTTTGTGGGTCTGGGGCGTGGTTTGGTCCTGAGTTTTACAGCAGCCATTCAGTCTGCAAAAAATGATTTTAATATAAGCTAATGGATAACGCCAACACAAACAAACATACACACACACACACACAACACACCACACACATTGGCATTCATATTCATATGTATAGCAAAACGACCCATGTCCCGCATCATGGTATGATATTTCAAATGCTTAATACTAGCACTCAAAAATAAGAAATGACACAGCTATTTTGTTCCATTTCATCTCACTCTCTCTCTCCCTCTCTCTCTCTCACTCGCTCTGTCTCTGTCTTTCACTATCTTCCTCAATCATTTTTGGTTTTTGATACTCTATTAACAAATGTATCAAGAGTAAATTCTCTTTTCATTTGCTCATCCAGTAAATGGTCAGACAAAGTATCAAAATTGGGAGTGTTTACAAAAATCTATCGATAAAATCGATAAAAAAAAAACCTACAAAATCGATAATTAGAATATGATATCAGAGTATTTCTCAGTCGGTTTTGTTTTCTATTTTTTTATTTTTGTTAATTCAGCATAGGCGTTCGAGTTTTAAATGCTCACTTGCATGTTTTTTGGTTTAGATATTTGTTATTAATTATTTTCATATTCTTCATTTTTTCCATATTTAATCCTTCCCTATCCACCGTACAAAATTGGCAACCCTGGCAACAGCTCGATGTGGGCCAATTATGTTGAAATTGTCTGCAAAATGTTAACGTTTATTTTTAATGAGTACACAAATTCACAAAGTGGGTGGTGTCAACCAGTGAGTGTGTATATATGTGTGTGTGTGTGTGTGTGTGTGTGTGTTTTCTCTATCGATGCTGCAGTAAATATCCATTTCAACTGCAGCAAGCGTACTGCATATTTGCCTAATTTAAGTTTTTGTTTGCATAAAAACTATTGAAATTAAAACTCTCAACTTTTGGCATATAGAAAATATATAATCTTGTTCAGCCACATATTTGTGACATCGATATCTGTAATTTAGTATAGGCAGTTCATATGTTGCTGCCAATCTGATGAGATTAATATATTTTTAATACAACTGATATTGGAAATATTTATAAGTTAATTTTCTCCTCATATCTGTGACAAGGTATCATCGACACAATTTCACATAAAGGACAACGAGTTAATCTGTCGATTTTTCAACGAAAATTAAGATATTGCTTTTCTATGTCGTTTTCAAGAAAGCCTTTCCTTCCTATGTGAAGTATATGATAATAATAATTTAGAGCGATCTTCAGCCACAATTTAAATGTGTTAATCTGAAAGCATAATTAAAAAAAATGTTTTTAAATAAAAAAAACTGTTTTATTGCTATTATAATAATTACTTTTAAAAACCTAATTGCTTAGCTATAAAAAACAGCACAGAATATGTAAAAAAAAAAAGTACAGAAAAATATTCAGCAAAAAATTGCTATATATTTTAGCCAACTCGATATACATTACGAGTATAACTTTCCCTGCCTTTCTCTCCCTTCCTTTCTCTCCCTCCCTCTCTTTCTCTCACACTTTTTCTACCATTGTCCTGCAACTGTTGCCAACTGTTTCCTCACAATTCCCTTAAGTACACATCAATACGATATTTACATATTCCAATAGCTGAACCCAAGCAAAAAATTTGAATATATCCCTGCCACAGTGATCCCAACGGAAAGGAAACTTTTTTTTTTTTTTTTGATAAACTTTGACACCTGAGCATTGACCCATTGAAATGGGCCCAATGGTCGCTGCCCCGTAACTAATCTGGAAAGTGTGCAATCCAATCGACCGTATGAATTATGGCCAGTTGGGGAAAGGTTGGCTCAGGAAATGCCAAACAAAACACTCAATCATGGTCAAATCATGACAAAAGTATTTACTCGCTTTGGCCCGGAATTATGTTTATCCACATGCATATTTTATGAATTTAATGGTCGTTGGGTGTCAGGTATGAATAGTGCGCCGTACAACAAACAAACAAACAAAGGACACACACACGACACACACAGCACACACACACACAGCACAGTGGGGCTAGAGGACAACGGACAAACTTATTTCGAATGCTAAATCGTTTGAATCCATTCTCAACGACATAGTTGAGCGGGCTAGTGCCAAGGATGCGCAGACAACACGCTCAATAGCACAAGGAACAAGGCACAAGACAGAAGGAACAAGGCACAGGGAACAAGGAACAAGGCACAAGGCACAAGGACTTTAACTGGCCCGAGGTCCTGGCACTGGCTCTGTACACTTCGACAGCTATCGGCATTTGCGGCAGCCTAAGCTGCGCTGCTAAAGTCCCCATGGCACATGTCCCATCCATCATCACACAATCACAAAATGAGTATCATGGCCTTGCGCCCGCTCCCTCCAAAGATCCTCACAGCTTAGCCAGGCTATCGAAGCTATGGCCAGTCAGTCAGTCAGTCAGTCAGTCAGTCAGTCGCTCAGTCGCCCAGTTAGTCGCACGTAGCATTCGAACGGTGGCTTCAAACGCACTTATCAGCTTCTACCCCCACTCCCCCCCCCCATCCCACACACACACACCCACACACACCCAACATAAACTGAACAGAACTGAAGCGCTCAGCTGCTTAAAATACCAAAACCAAAATCTCGAATGTCCATTAGCATACGTATCCTTAGCCAGTGTTGAGGCTCCTTCTGCTTGTTTTTCTTGGGGCCACGTCTCTGGCCTTTGCAACAGTTTCTTTTATTCCTCGTACACACACACACACACACATTCACACACAGTCACACACAGTCACAATCACAATCACATACAACACACAAAGACAAAGTGAGATAGCAACCACCCTGGACTAGCAAATGGTCGGGTTACGGCTAAACCCATTGCCTTGCCACACAGAGACGCTTTTCTATCGACACACACACACACAAAATACACACCATCTGCTACACCTTACGCCTAACAATCCAATTCCGAGCCAACAATATGCTTGGAGGCGCACTCCAGCCAAGAGTGGGTTAGATGCTCGATTTGAAATGGGTCGGGGGGGATTTCTTGGCCAGCCACATTGCAATGTATGACCAGGGCGCATGGCACACACGCATCCACATCCACATCCACATTCACATTTACAACTACTACGTGATGTCCCATCTCCATTTGCGTTTCAAATTTAAATTTAACCTTTTGTCTTAATACGCCAATGGGGTTGACTGAGCAGAGGGCGACGGTGACGGGAATGGGTAAGAAGGAACTGGAGCAACGGGAGGAACTGGGGAGGAACTGGGGGAACTAAGGGGGAAACGGTGTGCATAAGAATTGTTCGCATTGAGCATAGGGTAGAGAGCTGACATAGCATAAGTATGCTCTTGTATAACTCTTGTATAATATATATATATATATATAGATATCGCCTGCATTTAGGTATCCATATGGAAACTCACACACGCTGGCAGGCAGCATTTGATGCGTGTAATGGATTTGGCTGGGCGACAGCCAGGACAGTCAGGACAGCCAGTACAGCTAGGATAGTCAGGCCACTTGGACACCGGCTTAAGTCATCTTATTGTTTGGCTTATTAGAGCTACACATGTATGTGGCCAAGGAATATGTGGGTTCAGGTAAAGCCGGCATTACAGCATGGCCAGCTAATTTTCGGGCTTGATGACAATATCTCCGATGTGTGTGTGTGTGTGTGTGTGTGTGTGTGTCAATGTTGTCAAAGTGAATTGACCGGATGGGTATTTGGCGCTAATGCGCAATTGATAGATGGCCTCGTTTGGGGGGGAATCCCTTAAGTAACATTCTTTGCTACTTGTTGACATTCGAATTTAGCAGAATTTTGTGAGCGGCATAAAAAACGGGTTAGATAATCCAATAAGAATTAACTATAGCTAAAGCATAGCTATAATATAAATTATGTTTTATTTACAGTCTTCAAACTTACCAAAATATTTTAAACTTTTCTGATTTAAGCAATTTTATGAAATATATTTCTTGGGTCAACAATTAATCGGCATATTATAAATATTGTATTTTCTCTGAACAATTCTGCTATAAAAGATAATAATAAATGCACTAAACTAAAAAATCGCTTTCACAGCATGTTCCCTGTTTTAATTAGACAAGAAGGGAAAGAAGTATCTGGGCCAGACATTTAAAGTAACTGTCACTAGCTGGAAAGCGAAAAAGCTGCGAAAGTTTCTCAACTTTTTGGGCAATAATTCAACGGCAGCTGAACCTGGTCAAATGCGTGCGACTCAGTTATTAAAATCAATTGTTGGGCTGGTCGGAAGGTGTAACTTGTGTTACAGGCCAAATTCAAAATGGCCACCTGACGGGGTGGGTAGCGGTAACTGCGTAGTGGACACACACACACACACACACACAAACACAGACATTCGGCTAGCAGTCGAATTGGACGCCAGTGGGCACAGGAGCAAAGGCAGAGCTATCAACATAAAAGTCAATCTGTCCGAGGGGTTGAACAAGTACAGCCAGAAACCAGAACAGAACAGAACAGGGCAGAGCAGAGCAGAGCAGAGCTGTGCCAAGGACCGACCAAAGCTCTGTTGTACGCATTGACCCTTTTGTTGGGGAGAGAATCGGACAGGACAGGACAGGGCACGATAGCGCAGAGCAGGAGAGAAGAGCGACAGACCATGGCCAGGGGCAAGTGGGCAAGGGGTAAGGCATAAGGTGGTGCGGGAAACGAAGGCAAATGGGCAGCTAACCACCCTTCCACCCTCCCACTGCTGCCCTCGACTCGATTGTGCCATCAAGTGCTCAATCCTGGCAGCTCGTTAGTGTTAGTGATGGACGGCACTGGAGGTCCTGAAGTGGCTGCCGCTGGACTCGCGACAAAACAGTGAGTGGAGAGTGGTGGTGGTGGTGGTGGTGGCGGTGGTGGTGGTATCACAGAGTGACGGCAGTGGGAGTGGACCGAGCAGTTGAAATGCTTTTCATATTGTACATATTTGAACTTGTTGTTGTCGCAGTTGTCTCCCTTCCACACAGCTCCCAGTCTCTGGCCATATTTTTATTATTGCGATTCGAATTGAATTCTGTATTCGAACAGAGTCCGAAGTCCACCCCTAATGGCTAACATGGACAGCGGCCATTACATCAACCCTATGGACATCATCGGCCTTAACCTCAATTGCAAACCCATACCGCGCAATTTGGCAAGAACCCCTTTTAGCTGGGCCACCCCCCCCCCCCCCCACCATATTGGCATAAGCAGCCCATTTATACAATTACATTTATAAATGTTGCGCTCTGTTATTAAACAGACAACACAACAACAACACACAACAACAACACACAACAACAACACACAACAACAATACACAACAACAACAACAACACACAACAAAAAGAGGCAGACAAAACACATTCGCCATATTGTTAAACAAATACGCAGAGCAAATAAATTCAATTGAATTGAATTTCTCGAATTGCCTTTGAAATCATGTTTTAATGGCTGCTTTTCTCAATAAGCTTTTCCCAGCACAAAAAGTTCACAATATATTTTTGTCCAGTCTACAAAATTGGGCACTGCATAAATTGCCCATAATCAGCTTGCCTCGCTGCCCCTCTCTACAACAAAAAAAAAAAAAAAACAGTAGCAATTTAAAGTGGTTTTCTAAAAACAAGAAATTCTTTTCACTGCGAGTTGGCATCCTTTTCATGTAGTAGAGTTTTGCAAAAGCTAACAATAAATTGGGGGACCTTATAGCTCCTCCCTAAACCCCAGTTCTTGCAAGAAATCCCAGAGTCTTTGATGGTTTGAGGGCTTCTATGTCATTGACACTTATAACCTGCATTCCTAGGATGCTGCAATTTTTCCTGGATAAGGCAATATATTCTGTTAGGATGTGAGTTGAGGAATCCTCCTCACAAAACCTTCACTGATACTCAGTTTTGTATAGTCTAGTTTAGTCTAAAGTCCTGTCAGTAGACCGACAAGTATCCAAATCCTCTGCCTACCCATGGATATTACTTGCTTAAATCGTTTATGAATTTATAAATAAATCTCGTATTATTCGCAGCTAATCTCCCCAAAGAGAGGCCTTTCGCTATCCGCAACCCGCCATGTGTCCTCAGCTTCGCCCCATCGGAACCATCTCACAGCAAATATAATCTATCTATAATAACCTATCTATCTATATAATACTAATATCTGATAAATTTGTCTTAACTTAACCGTAAACTGATTTGATTTTCTGTGGACAAAAACTATGATTTAATTATATAATTAATTATCTCTCAAATTTTAAAGTAATTCTTTGCTGGTTCTGATTCGTTAAACAATAATATTTGTAAAATATTACAAAATATTATTAAATTTGCCTCTTAGAAAACAATAAATTTTTCAAGTGAACCAATCACATTTTGTATTCAGTAAATTGCAAATCTCTTTTTCAATACGATTACGAAACACATTCAAATTGGAAAACGAAATTTGTATTCCACGCATATTGTGTGATTTCTGTGCCCTTCTTCAGTTCGTATCTTAAAAACGGATCGGCAGCAAATGCACAATCTCAAAAAAAAAAAAAAAAAAAACAATGGAAATTGGCTAATTGATGGCACTTTGTGGCGGCCACTTGACTTGATCGGATTGCGTCCGATCGAAAGATTGTCGTAGCTGTTCGACTGTGAAACGGCTTTCGAGTATCCGCAAAAGCGCATTGCTGGACCGATCCGATCGGACCGATTGATAAGACGCAGTTTTACCACTGATAATTGAAGAGTGCGGAATGAGGAGTGCGGAATGCGGAAAGTGAAGTGGAAAGCACAACCCGTTGGGCCGACAGACGTTCGATCTATGCGGCATATGTGCTCTAGGATATTGGCTAATGCTCTCTCTCTCTCTCACACACACATTCTCTGTCTCTTTTTCTCTCCCTCTCTCTCTCTCTCTCTCTCTGTGTGATCGTGATGTTGCACATTTGCGTATGGTTGGGATGAGTTCGGCGCTCAGGGTTAATTCACTTTGAGCGTAATTTGTAAGCACTTCGGCGCTACCCCCCTCCCCCTGGCCTAGTCCTGGTCTTTCCACGTCGCGAATTAGGCAAGCAAAGGAGCTGCTCGGCTTTTGTGCACTCTCATCGCATATTATTCACATATGCCCAAACAGGACAGCGAAAGAGAGACCAATAGAGAGAAAGAGAGAGAGAGAGGAAGAGTAGATGACTACCTGGTTGTCCCTTAAAAGTTGGGAATGGGAATGGGAATGGGAATGGGAACGGGTAATGCACATTAAACACTTTGGCATATTTTGTTATTGGGACGTTCGTTGGATGCATGCGTAACCCTTTCGTAAATCGTGTTAATCCCGAATACGCAATGCATATGCCGATCCCCGAACCGCTATCCCCTGCCAGGTAAATCAAGAACAACACACACACGCACACACACAATGTTAATAATTGCGTCAATGGAAATTATCATTTTTCATTATTATATATATGGATAGTTTTTTTTCGCATTTGGGTTCTTTGGGGTTGAGCATGGGTCGATGAGGTTTCGCTTTAGTAGATTTTCGCTGCCGTCTTGCCGTTGAGATCGCTGCCGTCGGTTTGCTGAAGTGCCTGTGACAAGTCATCAAAAGACGGAACCAAGGGCGACCCGGGGATCGCGAACAATAACCCGAAATGTCACCGCGCATAGGAAATGGAAATGAAAATGCAAGTTCCACTTGGAGGGCAACCAGAATTAGAATCGAAGCCCGAAACAGTAGTCAAAGCAGCAAACAAAGGTAGACGAAGTTGAGGCCAAAACAAGGTGAACATGTCACTCCAAGGACCAAGTGACTTATTCTTTTAAATCCGAGGACATTCGAGGACTTGACAACCATTTCGAGTTCGAGTTGCATTGAGAGGTAATTAATTGGATTATATTATCCAATGTTTAGCGATCTGTTTTGCTAATATTCTCAATAAATGCTTGAGTTAAAAATTCTATTCTAAATAAAGTATATCTTTCGGATAGTGTGTGCACAGTTCGGTGTGCTGGGATTGTGGTTAACTTCTTGTTTTTATTAATTGAGCGCACAAAACGTGACTCGTTGCAAGAGCTTTTGTTAGTTGTCGCCGGACATGCTTTGCCTGAGAATCCCCCCCCTACCCCCACCCCTCACAGCACTCCCTCTCCATGTGGCTCTCCATCTCTGCGCCGTGAATGGCATTGTTTTTGCCCAGCCCCGGCTCTCAGGCCGAGGACAATGCGTTGCGTGCCAATATTGGGAAGTACGGCCTGTCACATGTCACCAAAACAATGCAAGTCCTCGAGTCACTGGCAATCAGCAGAGAGGGGCAGGAAACTCGGGCTTCCGTTTTATATTTTATTTAATTTTTTTTTTTTTATTTAGTTCTTGTTTTTTGTCAATTGCTTATCAGGTTGGGTCAGTCGCTTAGCAGGAGCTGCAATACCGCAAGCTGGACGCACTAGCTCAAATAATCGGGGAGACGTCAGTGGAGTTTCAGAATTGTCAGATTCTGTATGCATTTCCTATTCTTTTAAAGAAAAATGCGAAAAATAGTTTAAAAAGGTTAAATGAATAAAAGACTAAAAACTTAAAAAAAAAAAAACAAGGTTTTAACTGAACAAACTGAAATTTGAAATCCAAAATCGATTCTACTAAATTTGAAAATGTGATTTTTAGCATTGTTTGTAAAAAATAACAGATGAAAAAAATCGTGTGTTAAGCAGAAAGAAAAAAGAATATATAAGACCAAAACGTGCTATGAAAATCCAAGTTTTGACTCGATGTAATGGTAATTCCTTAGTTTTTTTATTTCTCCAAATTTAGCGCTGTTTCAAAAATATTAAAATTGTTAAAATGTTGAAACTTTTCTTTATATCTAGCATAGATTAGTTAAGTTAAACAAAAGTTATCAAATCTGCACTGCTTGCAAATTTTATAGATGATCAGAAATCGTAATCCAAGCCAAGATGCGCTGCCACAGGACTCACTTAAGAGAGAGCAGCACAAGCGGAAAGGGCATCCGCCCAAGTCTGGCAAGAAGTCAGGGTCACATGAATATATTTATTGCACTTTCGATAACAGCAGCACCCCCCCCCCCCCCCAATACCCACAACCTGCAACTGGTAGCAGCTCATTTCTGTTGTTGTTGTTGTTGTTGTTGTTGTTGTCTACTCATCTAATCCCTGAAATATGTAAAATGAAAAATTGAAAAACTAACTGACAACGCAGCAGTTGTAAAAATCTGCTGCGCTGGTTTTTGTTGTGTTGTGTTGATATAGGATAGTTGATGGTTGCCAGAGGGTTGCGTGGGGGGTGGGCTGGTGGGGGAGGGGTCGGTGGTCCGCACAGTCTTTTGCCAGCTTATCAATGCGCTGCAGACAAGGGCAGAGCATCAATCAAGAGTTTCCAATGAATGGCTATCGAGTGAATTAGAAGGCCAGTGCCATTTTTTTGCCACCAATCCCCCTCCCTCCCCCATAAAATCATGTTTTGCGAATTTCACTGCCAGATACATATAAACATATTTATATTTTTGTACACTTTCAGAAGGTATTACAATCTTTCCATGCAGTGGATAACTCATCTCAAGGAGACACCTCAAATGTCATTAAATAAAATTGAAACTTAACTCAATTAAAATAAAATGAGTGTTTTTACAGTTTTTAAACTTAGGTAAAGCAATTAAATATTAAAAATTTAAATAGTGCTCAGCTCAGAAAGGGTATTTTGTGTGTCCTCAATGCAAACTTTGCTCCTTTTCCTGATTTACTCAAAATACTTCTAATATTTATTTTTTTTTGGCATGGCGACCAGCAGTGCACGTCTCACTGCGACGTACCCGGCAATATTTTTGCGGCTTAATATGTGTTAAGAAAAAAAAATGAAGAAAAAAATATAAAAAAAAAAAAGAAATAACATAGTGGAGAGGAGAGGAGCGGAGCGAAGGAGAACCCGTTGCCGAAGTCAACCGAAACGCAATGTTAAAAAATGTGCGGCACGGCAAATGTGGCGACTTGTAGCAGTAACAGTCACAAGGCGAGGGAGGAGGGGGAGTTGGGTGGTTGTTGGGTTTGCCAGCAGCAGCAGCAGTGGGTCTGTCGCCTGGCTTATCGTTCGAGTGTAGCCAGTGACAGGACATAACATTACCCTCGGTATCTGGGCAACGCCATGCGTGGGCGCTGCTGACGAACGGACTCCGGACGGTCACCCCGCGGCCACCTTCAAAGGCAGCCAAGTTTGGTGGGTTAGGCGGTAGCGTCAGTGGCAGCGGGGGGGGTGTTGGGGGTTGTGATAAAAGGGGTGTGTTCGCATTAAGGGTAAGGGTTAAAAAGATGCTGACTAAGTACTTTGCAAAATTGCTTACATGCGTTGCGCCTGTGTCCTGTGAACTGACTGTGATGGCGGTAGGGGGAGGGGGGGGTGCTAGGGCGGGGTTTCAGTTACAGTTTGAGTTTGGCTTTGGGTTCGCTTTTGCCAGCGCCGACCAACGTCCGCCCCCCGTTTAGTGGTAATACATTGTCATATGATGCAGCGGCTGGCGTCTCATCTTCAGCCTCATCCTCATCCTCATACTCCAGCTCATAACGAATGCCCCCACAAATACCATGCCACCCCTCAACCCACCCACCCACCTCTCAGCCTTAACACTTAATCATCAAGATGCTTAGTGGACGTTGCCAGGCGAAGAAGAATAAACGACAAGCGTCTGAAGACGGACATGAAACAAGTGTTGGGCTGCCATGTTTATGTTGTTGTTGTTGTTGTTGTTGTTGTTGTTGTTGTCTTTCATTTCATTTCGTTACGTTCCCTTTTTATCTGCCTTACTCTCTTTCCCTTTCTCTCTTTGCTTTTGCTATCCTTGTCTGTTCCTTTTCTCAAGCCAAGTTTCTGAATTTTTATTCCATTTATTTGCCTTACGCTTTGTTGTTGTTTGTTGTTGTTGTTGTTGTTGTTGTTTGTTGTTGTTGTGCACGTAATATAAAAATTCAGCAACGCGCAAAACTTCACATATGACAACTTTGCGCGGACAACAACAATAAGCATAGGTACACCAAATGCTGGAGGTTGGAGAGGAGGGTGGGGGGGTGGAGACATAGGACAACATGTCACTGCCAACACAACGACGCAAGACACAAGAAGCGGCAAAGACTTGGCTATCAACATCATCATCATCATCATGATCATCATCTGCTTTGGCCAAGTCGGCTCTGATGTTTCTGATTTTTTGAAGCGGAAAATCAAACGCAACGCAAATGTTTACACTGTGAAGCAGCAACAATTGCTGCTGCTGCTTTTGCTGCTGCTGCTTTTGCTGCTGCTGCTTTTCATGATTTTGCTATGGCTGCTATATCCTCGATTCGTATTCGATTACTTGTTGCTGCTGTTTCATATTGCTGTTGCTGTTGATGCTGCTGTTGCTGTTGTTGCTGCTGCTGCAGTTGTCGCTGTTGTCGCCGTTTTACCTGTTGCTCTTCTTACGTTGATTTTTTCAGTTGCTGCTGCTTTAATTTAAATTGTTGCTCCTATTTATATTGGTGTTGTTGCTGCTACTATTTAAGTTGCTGTTGCTGCTGTTACTGTTGCTGCTGTTACTGTTGCTGCTGTTACTGTTGCTGCTGCTGATTATTTAATTGTTGCATCTGCTGTTGCCGTTACCTAAAATGTTGCTGCTGCTGTTGCTGTTGCTGCTGCTACTTTTTGATTGTATTCTTGATAATGTTGCGATTTTCATGTTGCTGCTGCTGTTGTGGGTGGTTATATCAGCAACCATTGCTGTCGTTTCACATGCTGTTGCTCGTGTAAACTCAGCTTGAGGCAACGCTTCCAACGCTGTGTTTCTTCTGATGTTTTCGCGCGTGTGTGTGTGTGTGTGTTTGTGTGTGTGTGTGTGTGCTGGTTGTGTGTGTGTGTGTCTTGGTTGAGTTTCAGAAAATTGCATTTTTTCATATCATTAGGTTTTATTGGTTTCTTCCTGTTAAATATTCTTGCCCTTACACTCCTCCCCACTCCTACCCAACCCCCACCCCGCAACCCCACCCCAACCCTTCACCCTACCAATGCCACACATATGCGACGCTTGTATTTTCTTTTGTGTTTGCCTTGCTGTACACGGGGGGGGGCACGGCGAGGGGCAGTAGGAGGTAGAGGAGTTGCTGTGTGTGACTGGGGATTGGGGAAGATGGCCTCGTCGCATATTGTCCCAACAAGAGCGCGTCGGTCGCGCTCCAAAAACAACCAGAAACAGGCGGAATATACACACGCCAGGCATCTTGTACGCATCATATCATCGCATATTGTTTTGTGCCTGGTGACTAAGGACAGACCCGTTGCCCCGTCCCAACCCATGTTTCCTATCCACAGCTTTTAGCTGCGTCAGTCGGCCAGCGCCAAGCTGGGCCCAAAAGACAAGCGTTTGGCAGCTAAGTCTGGCCATGTCAGTCAGTAAACAATCTGCCTACCTCCACCCAGTTCCATTTGCTGTTGCTATTGCTCCGACTGCCCCCCCCCCCCCCACTCATGTGGCGATAAATGCAAGTTGGCGATTTCCTTTGTTGTTCCTTCTTAGAGAAACAAAACCCGGTCTCCACACTGAAGTCCATTACGTTCGCTTTACCTGGTTTATCTGGCTGCTGCTGCTTAACGATGGTGACACAGAAACTGAGGGGGGGTGAGTTGGGGGTTTGTGTGGCAAGAACAATGCTCATCGATTTGCCAGTTGTGAGCTCCAATTAAATGCATATCAAGTGGGGTATCAAAGAGTCGAAAACACTGGAATAGCCAGCGAAGCGTTAAGCTGCTGAATTTCTATGGATTTTTGTCTGTCTGAACTTCAAAAACTTTTCAAATGGAGAACCACAAAAAAAAAAAAGGGTTTATTTAAACTTATCTTAATGTCTGTTTTTTGGAAACTTTCATATTTTTGCAGCAATTGCTAGTTACACAAAGATAAAAATGAAGGAAATTTAAATAAAAATCATAATATTAGAAGAAAAAAAAACAGATATTGATTAAAATTGATGAAGGAAGCACTCAAAAAGTCAGCTCATATCAATTGTCACACTTCGATCCATACCCATTTCAGTTTCAGTTTCAGTTTCGAACTATCTACAAAATTTGAAAATCAAATCAATTTCGATTTGCTGTTAAATTTGGTCTATCCAATCATTTCTGTTGACCAAGCACGCAGTTCCTCTGCCATGTGGCAATGTCAAACACATTATTATCGAATGGGGATTTTGGTTTAGGCCAACTAATGCACTGACATCCATCCAGAACAACCCCAATAAATATATATTTGTATGTGTGTGTTTGTGTGTGTGTTAGCTGTCTTGCCCACAACAATACAAACACAGCCACAAAACGGAGTCAAGTTGATGTTACCTGCGTAAATCAGGAAATGTGGCAAGCAGCGTGGCATGCTCTGATTGACTGCTCCGACATATGAATGGAATGGATCGATTCAATGTTTGAGCATGGAGCATTACAGAGGACAGAGGGCAGCGGCGGACCCCTGGTCAAGAGAGTATGTCTCAAGAGCTTCGGGTTTCGTTTGCAAAAACTAAGTCGCCCTAATGCAAATGGAAAACCAAAAAACGGTTGCACACATAATTTCAATATGCCAGCGCCCACAACAAGCCGCAGCCCAATGCTAACCGGGACCCAGTTTAACGGCTCCAGTACCAGCGGATTGCCGTACCACCTGCAGTGACGGACGAACGGTCGGTCTGGCCCCCGGGGTCGTTTTGCGTACGCCCTTCTGTGCTCTGACTTGGATTCGCATATGTGCGGGTGTGGGTCTGCCTGTACGTATGTGTGTATTAGTGTGTGTATGTGTGTGTGCCTTGTTGATGCGCTTCGTTGGTCGCTGCCGCCTGCCAACGGAAAAGGAAATGAAAAAAGGCGAACGAGTGCCCCGCCTCAGATACTCAACTCACGGCGGCTGGACGGGTTCTTAAGCTGCAGCCTCTCCTGCCTCGTCTTGACTTGCCAATTCCGCTTGGTTGGTTTGCAAAATTTTTGAATTGGATACTCTGGCGACCAAATACGCCCACACGCCCAGGCATATCGACGGGGCCGCCCCTCCCTCTGCAACCTGCCCAAACCCCTCGACAACACACACTCCATGCTCAGCGTCCAATGTCGTCCGTCCTACACATGACCAAAAGAATCAACTTATTTATATATATATATATATTTTACCTAAGTGTGTGTGTGTGTGTGTGTGTGTGTGTGTGTGTGTGTGTGCGAGGACTATTTGAAATGTCGCATATTAAAATATCGTCGTGTATGCGAAAGGTCGCAACTTCTTATTTGAGGCAAAAGGTGGAAGACGCCGTGCGACGCTGTTGTTCTCCCTGCCGTCCACATTGCGTGCGACATGTTGCACCGTGGCACAAAACTTACTTACACACACACAGTGATAAAATTGAAAATTTCACAATTGAAATATGCTACTTCAAATTAAAATTCTTCTATGTTAATTCGACAAATTATCAACAGTTTTTTTCGTCAGACTTCAAAAATGCATTTGTAGCTTTTTTTATAATTAAATTAATAAAATTGACGAATTAAATTATCGATATTTAAGAAGCTGAATATATATATATAATATATATATTAGCTGTAATATCTATTAAAAATATGTCCACAACAAATTGGCTTATTTATAAATTATATATCAAATTAATATATATATAATATTAATACAGATATCGATAAAAATCGATAACGTTATTCAAAAAAAAAAAAACATTTTTGTTGATGTGGGAAAAGGCTAAAAATGCATTTTGTGTCCACAGTGCGCAATTGTTGGTTGCCATTGCTGTTGCTGTTGCTGTCACGATTGTTGTTGTTGTTGTTGTTATTGTTATTATTGGACAGACTGCTGGCTGACTGCGAATGTGGCTAAAGATGTCGCTGAGGATGTTGGCGCACCGTCACCAGCAATGGCACTGCCACTGCCAATGGCACTGCCACTGCCAATGGCTCTGGCTCTGGCTCTGGCACTGGCTCCGGCACTGGGTCTGACTGTGGCTGTGGCTGTGGCACTGGCAACATAACATTGGGACACAGACACATCGCCTGTGGTAACACAATAACGAATTTCCGTAGCAACTTCATCACCAGCTTCTGCTTGTTGTTGTTGTTGTTGTTGTTGTTGTTGCTGTTGTTGTTGTTGTTGTTGTTGTTGCTGCTTTTTGCTTTTACTCTGAAATGTTATCCACTTTACATGGACTTTGGTCTGTTGCTGTTTCGTTTGGGGCAACGCTTTCGCCATTTCATCTGCTGTTTTCATTTTACTTTCATTTTTTTTCTCTTTTATTTTTTATATTTTTTATTTTTTTGTTATTTTTTCTACATGTATTTTTTTTTGCATTTTTTGTTACATTTCAGGGAATTAGAGTTGGGGTTGAAATTATACACTTTTTAGATGCTGCTCCTTCTGCACACACACACACACACACATACACACACACACACACATACACAAAAGACAACACACATGGCAACAATAATACTAAAAAATAAGTAAATAAATACATTGAAAAAATTGTAGAAAATAACAAACAAATCTAAATCAAATGGACAAAACTTTATTTCCATTGCTGTTTCTGCTTCCCTCGAATTTCCTTGGCATCAAAGTCTTGCAACTGGACGTTGCAACAGCAGCAGCAGTAATTTGGATGAGTAAGATTTACACAGCTGTTGTAGGGGCAGCTTCCAGTCTCAAGCATTCTCACAGGATGCACAACGAGATGAAGGAGATCAGCAGCCCACTTGGTAACCCTTCTTGCAAATATTATGAGACTCTCAAGCAGCGTCTTCGTACCTTAACCAACCCATCAGGGCAAACCCTTACCCCTTACCCCTTACCCATTTGCTGTCTCCTGTCATGACAAACAATTAAACTTAATCAGTTATCCAACTGACGCGCCTAAGAAAACACTTTTCCCTGTCGAACTGTCGATCCGTCGATCCGTCGAACCGTCGATCGTTCGCAATATGAAAAAAATCCGTTAGAACCCAAAAAAGGAAGAAGATTGAAAGGAAGGCAGTTTGTAAAGGTAACATAAATGAATTATTGCAAAAGACTTTTACGTTTTCCCTTTTCATAAATATTGTTTTTGTTTTTTT
This sequence comes from Drosophila longiperda, assembly GCA_035042125.1. Taxonomy (NCBI): domain Eukaryota; kingdom Metazoa; phylum Arthropoda; class Insecta; order Diptera; family Drosophilidae; genus Drosophila; species Drosophila longiperda. The sequence continues at coordinate 825,895 of JAWNLV010000118.1, forward strand.
TTTATGGATTTTCATTTTTCTATTTTTATAGATCGTGAGAAAGTTTAACCCCTTCGTCGAAGATCTTGCCGCAGGCCATGCTGTCTGTGAATAAGGATGAGGTGCAGACTAGAACTGTGGCTGCGGATGACGCTGGCCCATTGCCACATAATTTATAATGATTAGGTACCGTTGTGTTGCACAATGCCAGGATGCCGAGCATCGACAAAAAAAAAAGGAAACAGTTGCAGGGCGCCTCCTTACCTCCTTGCCTCCTTGGGCCGCAGCAAAAAGAACAAGAAGAGGGTGACGGGCAAGGAAGCGTAATTCAAAGGCGTCATCCCCTCAGCGAGGGGCACATGCGACAATCTGTCTCAGGGTGCCGCATACCAGCGACCCTGCCACAGATGTTAATCTAGGATACATGCCCAAAATGCATTACTTTCATGCCTGAGGATTAGGTTATTAGGCAAAGAGTTTCTCGTTGTTGATCGATAGATTTCAGAGAACTGTAAGATATAAATATAGTATTATATATATAGGATGTGAGCCAGAATAGTTAAGTTATCTAAAGTTTTCCATTACTAAACTTGAATTAAAAATATTAAATATTAAATATTAATTGTGATGAAGAAACAAGCATAAAAATGTCCAACGGATATATGTATAATTGATTAATTTGGAATCAATATTGTGTACAGATAAACGCTGACCCCGCTCGTTGACCTCTGAGTGACCCCACGCCCACACAACAACAGATCAAATGACCAACTTTACGATTTATGGTCAGCTGCATTTAGCTATCAATTCATTAATCAAACAATTAGTCAACTGACACAACACACACACACACACACACACGCATTAGAGTATAAATATCAATTTGATCTGTCAAATATTGACACATCAAAACCTAAACAAACCAATGACAGGGTCCTCCTTCACCCCAACCCTGCTCGCAGCCAGCCGGCAACAAGCCATTTAGCGGCAATTTATAAGCAACAAAACACCCAAAAAGGGAAAAAAAAAAAAGGACAAAAAAACGTGGAAAATGGGAGAAATAATAAATGAAAACAACAAAAAAAAAACAAGCAACAACAACAACCACAATGTGCTAGAGGGATTTGTTGTTGTTGTTGTTGTTGTTGTCGTTCAGATCATTTCAAGGGTCCTTGACTTTTGCGCCGGCAATGAGGCAATTGAGTGATGCTGCCGGCTCAAAGCAATTATGTGTATTATATTTGATGATATTATATGGTATTATATGGCATCATGTTTGCACTTTCCTGTCGAAAATCGAGTTTTTTACACCAAAACAAAAAAACGCATTAGATCATGCTTAGGTTAGAGATTTTGGGTTCATTTTTTTGGTTTAGGGGATGCTGCGAATTTTTTTTTTTGTGAAACTGAAGCTGAACGGAATGCCCAGCAAAGGTTCAAAGTGCGTGTGAAAATGAGGATGTTTGTTGTAGTTCCTGTTGTTCCAGTTGTTGTTGTTGTTGTTGCGGATGCTGGCAAAAGTTTTGCGGTGCTGTTGCTGTTCATGTTGCTGTTATTAAGGTGTGAAGCCGTCGATTTAGGGCACAAAAGGATGCTGCTCGGACAATTACTGTGTGTCCCTTGAGTTCCCGTGTAATGCGATAAGGCGCCAAATAGCACATATTCACAATTATCCACATGATCTCTCATTGTTGAGCTGTCAGCCCGAGCATTTGTTGTTTTTCTTCTTTTTTTTGTTAACTCTTTTTTTTTTGGGTCAAAAGGTGTCAGTTTTTGCCTCATTGCATGGTGCCGGGGCAATTAGTCAAGTGGTTAATGGGTTGAGTCGAAATCGAATCGGATAAGGCAGGCTAAGGCCACAGCACTCCGTTGAGTGCCTGCCGGGATAATCGTAATAAACTGCATGTTAGGAAATCCTTTTTCAATTTTTTTGGTCCATGGATTTATAGATTGTGCATTCGCAAAAAAAAAAAAAAAAAATTTCCTGCAACTGCAACAAAACAAAATCATAAAAATAAAAAATGAAAAAGGGTTAAGGGGCTTAGGGGGTAGCATTTGCGGCTGCTGCAGTTAAAAAAAAATGTCCGCAAATTTTTTGTCCAACAGGCAAATTTTCTTTTCCACCTAAAGTGCAGCCGGGTTGCAAAAAGGGTTGCTCCGAAAAAGACAAAAAAAAAAGGTATTGAAAATTGTTTTGAAATTATATTGAATGATGGCAATGTCAATGTCCAAATGCTCATTACACTCAGCGAAAACAAACTGAAGCGAAAAATTGAACAACTATTAAATACAAAAAACTACTCAAATTTAATTTGCACTTTTATTTAACAATTTTACAATTAAGTTTCTATTTAAAATTACTTGTCTAATAATTTATCTGATAACATATTAAATTTAACATATGTCAAATAAAATAGTTGAAATTTAAGTTGAAAAACATAATGTATAAAATTATTGATTGTATTTTTATATTTTATACATTTGCAGCCTTTCTTTAGCAAATTTAAATAAAAGTCTAATTTTAAAAGTCGCCTAAAATGTTGAAAATATTTGGCGAAAGTTTTGGTTTATGTTTCATTAGGATCGAAATGTGAAGGAGCAATAAAATAATATGGAAAATCTGTGACAACTTTTTATATATATTTTTTTTCTTTCAAGAACTTAGCAACAACAACAATCACTTGCCAAAAAAGAGCCGTCGATTTAAATTTTGTGTTTCGTTTGAATATTCAAATTTCGAGTTGCTTAAAGAATGAATCGAATCGATTTCGACTGCGATTCAATTTCGATCGGCTCAATGTTGGCCAGGTGTTGCTTTGATGTTGTTGCAAAATCCGCTACAGCTTACACCCCGCTCCCTGTCAGACACACACACACACACACACACACACACACGCATACACATGAGGGTTTTGCATTTGCATGGCCTCGTTTTCTCTTTGCATAGCATAATTTCAAATTGCGAGCAAATTTTCCCGCTCAACACACACACACACAAATGTGCGTAACTGTGTGTGTGTGTGTTTTTGGCATAGTTTTTTTTTTTACATGGAAAGGGATTATTTATTTATTACGAAATTTTCGTCATTCGATGCGCGGCTGGCGCGTGGAAAGCTGCAAACCAAAAAAAATATATATATATATATGTGGAAAGGTGGCAAAGGTTGGACGCAGCAATGGTAGGATGTAAAGGGGAAGGGGAACGGGAACGGGAACGAGCCTCGCTGGCAGGCCGCAAATGTCGAATTATTCAAATGATGATTCAACCCCCTCGCCGCTCACCGCTGTTACCCCTTTTGCCGTGCTGCCATTTGATATGCAAAAATAAAAGAAGCAAAAATAAAAGAGTAAAAGAATAAAAGGCAGCAACAGCAATACGCACACAGGACGCACACAGGACACACACAGGACACACGCCAGCAGCAGAGGAGATACAACGATTTCGCGTTGATTTTGTGTGCACTTTTTTATTTCACTTTTTACTGTACGTACCTTGCGGCAATCACACACACACACACACACACACACATACACAGGCACAGGCAGACAGGCACAGCTTTGTGTTGTTGTTGTTGTTGTTGTTGTTGTTGGTCCTTTGTAGTTTGCATGTCCCGTTTCGTCATATGAGATCGCGAACGCTTACAAAAAAATTTGTACATATAATTCCAAAATAAAACGTTGACGCAGAGATAGCACAGAACAGGACTCGCCACAGCCTACAGCCCACTGTGTGTGTGTGTGTGTGTGTGTGTGTGTTTATAAAAAAAAGTTGCTTTTAAGGACATCTGCGTATTTTCCCTATCCAATATGCAAACCTCCTGTGAGTGCCCTCCCTCTTCGCAGTTACACCTATCGCTTGCTGTCTCTCTCTCTCTCTCTCTCTCTCTCTCTCTCTCTCTCTCTCTCCCTCTCTCTCTCTTTGTGTCTCTCTTAACTCGACCACAGTTTGGCATTTGAATTCATTTAATTTGCACCTTGTTCGCCAGTTTGGTAATATTATACAGATATGTTTACCTCCGACTACCTCTATGGGCATTATGCTGGTTAGCAAAGGAACCAGGAAACATCTGCTACTGCTCCTGCTTCTACTCCTGCTCCTGATTTGGATTGTGGCAGTTGTTATGCTGGTTGCAATTGAGCAAGCAGCTCGCCAAATCCATGCATCTCGTTGGGAAACCCATCAGGTGACATTCCATTTGGGCAGCCCCATTAAAACATTTCAGTTTTTTTGCCAAAATTTGATTCGATTTTTAATTTATGCAATACATAAAATTTTATCTCTATTTTGTAGTTTCTGTTTTATAATTAAAATATGTTTTTTTTTGTGTTTGAAAGTCTTTGAAATAAATTAAATTTTTGCTTATAACAAAAATTGTTTTATTTACTTTTTTAGATAAAGACGACATTTTTATACTTGGCATATTGATTCTGTGCAATGTCCGTCAGAGTATACAAATTAGAGTGCCACGTCTACTAGGGGGAAGGGAGGTAGGGGCTAGGGATTCAATCAGATCAATATTCGCAAGTCAATAAAGCCACAATTCTTCCAGCAATTTGGTTTGTAGGTTGTTGGCGATGTCCTTTAAAGTTTTGCATAGGACACGCCCACCTGCGCCGCAACAACAAGCATTCCGCTCCTAAAAATTTATTGCCACGCCCACAACAGTGCCTATAATTCCCAAAATACAAATATATCGGATTGAGTATATTGCAAAAATCCGCATACCTCGCAAAATTTTAAAGTTAGAGTCACCAAAATTGGAATATAACTTTCTGTAAATAACCTTCAAAGATCGGCAGTTAAAATTTCAAACCACGCCCACATCGCCCACACCCACACATTCCCCAAGAACTTCGGCTCTAAAAATTTGAAATACGCATTTTTCCCACAATTTGTAAGGCAAAGTCACCAAATTTTGAATGTTATTTGTAACTTCCCTAAGAGATCGTTAAACATTTGGTTGGCCACGCCCACTCCGACTACGTAAACGAATACATATGTTACTGTAAATTGATATAGCCATATATCTCACAGAATTTGGAAGCTAGTGTCACTAAATTTGAAATTTTGAAAATTTGCTAGTAACATTCTTAAAAAATCTGGGGGAAAAACTGTGTCAGACTCACGCCCACTGCCGCCCCTTAAAACTATAAAAATCTATATATATGCCTGTATATATAGTAACTTAATAGCCAAAGTTATCAATCTTGCAGTGTAGATTACTCCAACTCCACTCTAACTCCCGCTCCCGCTCCGGCTCCCGCTCCCTAAATTCCCAGAATTCCAATATCTTCCGTAATTTAAGAGCTACAGTTACCAATCTTCCATGGCAGATTACTAGATTATATATACCTGATCTTTGCGTTTATCAGCTGATATAACTTATGGTATCAAAGACCATCGCAGTAAATTACGCCGGACTGCAAAATGCTCTCTCGTTATTTGCCAGATCTATGTGGACCTTCAAGCCTGGAACTTGAAAGGAACTGCAACAAGCTCTTAGCCAACATACTAAACAAACAATTAACTCCATTTGAGACAGCATTACTTTAACTGACTTACTTCTGACCACTTGTCGGGCGACGCATTCCAATCTTGCAGACACACGCAATTCAAATGGAAACCACAAAGCAGCTCTACAAATAGCATCGACACATACTTAAGAGGGGCATTGTGTGTGTGTGTGTGTGTGTGTGTGTGTGTGTTTGTGTGTGTTTGTGGCATGCACACATGTAGAAGGTCCAGAGCACAAACCGGACTCAACCTCAAGCTCAACCTCATACAAATTCCAATTCCAATTCGAAATTCGCATTCGTTTTCCCCTTCCCCTTTCCCCATCTCGTTCCCCTTCCCCATTCCCCTTTCCCATTCCCAAAGCGAATTCGCATTCGCATTTCAAAGGCGGCAAAGCCACATTGAGAACTTTGCATAAATGTCCGCAAACATGTGTCCCGGTACCCAGTCTGGGTACCTCCACCAATCCCCCCCTTCTGCACATCAGTGGAAAGAAGCGGAGAGTGAAAGGGGGGTCTCATCCAATCTTTTGGGGGCGCCTGCCTCATTGGCGTCGTCTTCGTTTGCTTTCTCGGCGACTTTATAAAAATGTTTGCCCTTCTTTCTGTTTGTTTGTTTGTTTGTTTGTTTGTTTGTCTATGCGTCGATTTGCTTGTTTGTTTATTTGTGTGTTTGCCCGACTGCGTTTTGTGTCGTAAATTTAATGGACAACACCAACGGGAACAGCAACAACAGCAACAACAACAACAACAATACGAACAGCAGAAATCGAGAAAGGAATCGAATCGAATTGAATGGCAAATGGGATCCATGCATAAAAAATTGGCAAAGCCAGCCAAGGGTTAACTTCGATTAGCCCAAAATGTTGTCATGCCCTGTGGTCGCACATATGTGCGGGTGATGCCCAAAACGGGGGGAAAGGGGTGTGTGTGTGTGTGTGTGTGTGTGAGTGTGTATGTGTGTGTGTGTGGTCATAAGGCCAAAGCACAAATAATAACAGTCACGCGTCGAGCAAAAGCAGCAAACGCGGCAAAAATAAATAATAAAATAAACATGGAAAAAAAAAACAGTAAAAAAAACAAATAACATTTTTTCAATTAAAGCATGCACGACTAAGAACTACCCTTTATTTCTTGCATAAATACATACTCAAAATATTGTTAGCAAAGTACATAATTTGACACAAATTGGAATTTTTGTTAAATATGTGTTTTTTACATGCCAGACAAATATGGATCAGGTACAAAATTTTAAATAATTTCAGTTATTTTATTATGTATTTCTCTTTGTAGGAAATGTTTGTGCTAAGCAATTAAATAAAATATCATAAAAAAAATATATTCATTTTTAAAAGATGTTTGCTTAATTATAATAAATATATAATAAATATATTCATTCAAATATATATTTTAAAAAAAATATATAAACAGATAAAGTATAATAATATCTAGCATATATTATAAGTGCTAAGCAATTAAATTAAATATCATAAAAAAATACATTTTTTAGTTTAATTATAGTAAAAAGATAATAAAAATATTCATTCAAATATATATATAAAAAAAAGTGTATATACAAAAAAAGTATAAAAATATTTGGCATATATTATAAGTGCTAAGCAGATAAATTAAATATACAAAAGTTTATTATTTATTAAAATATGTTAGTTTAATTATAGTAAATGGACAATACAGATATTCATTCAAATATATGTTTAAAAAAAAGTATAAAAATATCTGGCATATATTATAAGTGCTAAGCAATTAAATGAAATATCATAAAAAAAATATATTAATTTTTAAAAGATGTTTGTATTAATTAGTGTAAATAGATAATAAAATAAATATTAAAAAAAAGTACATATACAGAAAAAGTATTATAATATCTGGCATATTTAATATATATTATAATTTTTAGTCTGTTTTTTTCATATTTATCATTTTTTATTATAAAAGTACCATTTTTCTTAATGTGTGGCAAACTTTTGTCATATGCTCAGCCAGGGTATATGCAAAGATCTAAAAAAGCAAAAAGGACAAAGGACGAAGCGAAAAAAATGAAAGGCCAAAACATGCGAATGAATATGAGAGCAGCGCAGAGCAGAGCAGAGGAAAGCAGAGGAAAGCAGTGGCAGTGTTTAGGATTGGCATTGGACACGGTATTGGGTATTGGGCACTAATACATATTGGGCACGCGGACAGCGAACAGCGAACAGCGGACAGCGGACATCGGACATCGGACCAAAATAGGGCCATTGATCAAAATTGTTACAATAATGGCGAAAAATCCACCCCGTGCACAAGCCAAACGACCAAACGCCCAAAAAGGGAGGTGGGCGGAGCGGGTGGGCAAGCAGCAGCAGCAGCCGCAGCAGCAGCAAACGTAAAAGCAAACCAAAAGCAAATACGAACAACGCCATTGCTATCCTTGCTGGCGACGGACAGGACTTTGAGTCCAGGGAAGGACATGGGACCATTGGACCATTGGACCGTTGGACGCTTTGTCAGTGTCGTCGTCGGTCTGTCGGTTGCGACCAAGTTGGAAAGTCTGCGTCTGCCATTGAAAGCCATCTGATGGCAAATGGTGGCGTTGCTGTTGCTGTTGCTGCTGTTGCTGATGGTGGTTGTGGTGGTGGTGGTGGTGGTGGTGGTGCTTAAAGTGGTGGTGTTTGTTGGTGTTCGTTTTTTAGTGGGGTGTGCTTGGTTCACTAGCATGCTCGGGTTGAAGCTCTTTGCGTTTGTACTGAAGTTGTTGGCTGCGTGTTTGGCCTCGCAAGGTAGCCATGGACCAAAAGGACCAAAAGGACCAACAGGCATCATATACAAACATATGTACACATGTAAATGTGTGTCTCTCTCTGTGTGTGTGTGTGTGTGTGTGTGTGTGTGTGTGTGTCTGTGTGTTTTTCACATGCTCTGGCAACGTAATGGCCACAGTTGTTGTTATGGCAAAAGTTGGAACGTGAGGGTCGAGCCGCGAGCGAGGACATTCTTTCGCTTTGGTCCTTTTGCTTGGCCGTGGTTATTGCTCTTCCTGTCGTTTTGTACACATTGCATCAAAGCAAAGTTTTCTACTGCTGTGCAAAAAAACACAAAATACATAACACAAAAGTTCTGCACAAGGACACAAGGACATTTGGACCGACCATACGCAGTCGCAATGCAAATACTAACAAATATATAAAAAAAATAAATAAATAAATAAATAAAAAAGTGGCCTGGCAAAATCGTTTCTTTGACTATGCGACGCTTATATATATATATACATATGTACGTATATCTATCTATATACTGCCAATGCAAGAGTCAATCCACCACGTGCTGGCGCCCATTTCCACAAATCCCCGCAAAAACCCTTTCGCAAGCCGCGTTTATCAAGCTAAGACGCGGAAATTGGCTGCCATTTCGATCTGCCTCACACACACACACACACACACACACACCAAAGGATAACGTGGCTAAGCATAACTGATAGCTTTGGTCAGAGCTTTGGTCACATAGCAACCAGCTAACAACAATAAATATAGTTTGTAGTGCTTACTTCAAATCTGGCTAACAACTTTAACCAGTGTGTGCTCCATGCCGAGCAGCTTTCGTACGTCGCGGCACACATGCAAAAGCTGCCAGCTAAATCTGGTCTCCAAATGCACCTTTTCATTTTACTGCAAGTAGAAATCGAGGCTCAAATCCCTAAAGCTGCGATAGGCATGAGTTTTTGTATAAATAGTTATTTAGTTTATCAATATATCCTAACCAAAATTACTCAAAATGCGCTTAACAATACAACTCACATCTATACTAAAAATCAGCATATCAGCATAATATTTGTTTAACTTGGATTCTCACCAAACTTATCGGTTCTGTCTGTTATTATGGACAAGAATAGATAAAGATTAGACAACTTTATCGTATAGCATTAATTTCAGTCGACACGAGTATCTAATCTTCGACGTTTCCAAAAAAAAAAAAACTAACAGTTAAATTAGTTATATATTTCTCACATTCTTCTAGCTCCAAAAAATAATAAAAACATATTTTTCTTGTGTTCATTTTTAAATTTATGTCCATGGTTTTTTCTTGATCCACAAATAGATAAGCATTTTGGAGATTAAAAAAATAATTTGGATTAATAAATTTGTAGTTCCTACCTTATAAAAAATTTTTGATGACATTTTATTAAATCAGCATCTAAAAAATAAAAAAAAATTAATTAATATATATAGAAAATTTAAAAAAAAAAAACGCTTGAAGTTATTATGCTAAAATGGCCGAAATATGAACCAATCATTTAAAACCTGTAAATGGAAATATTCCAAAAATTCTGCTCCTCAAACACAAAAAAAAAAAACTTTATGCAAACAATAATTTTAGATAACTATTACTTCAAACTATTTTGTGTGATAAAATAACGTTTTTCGCAATCAGCTTGATTTCCTAACAAAAGAGGAAAAAAGAAACCCTTTAGGGTTGCCACCCAATTTAACCAACATCACCAGGATTAAGGCAGCATAGTTAGTCAAAGTCTTGTAACGCAAACGCCAACCCCCTTAAAATATGACCCATTCCAGCGAAATGCGTTGAGATCCGAAACCACAATCTCCCGACCCAAAAATGCCGCAACACTGCACAGCATTTGGACCACGAACAGGACCTGGAGCAGGAGCAGGAGCACAAGCAGGAGCAGGAGCAGGAGCAGGAACAGACATCAGCGGCAGCCCCTGATCTGTGTAAAAATATTAGTTCTGTCAAAATACATTTCTTTGAGTAATGTAATCCCATTTTGCGGTCTTGACACACATACGCAAACGATTCTTTAAATTTTTTTTTTTTGAAATTTTTTTTTTTTACTTACATTTGCTGCTGCCGGAAAAGTGGCCTGGGCCAAGTAACTCGACCGTTCGCAGCGCCATCCTCCAATTTCGGGTCACATATCGCATCAAGCTGAATATGAATGCGATAAATCTGTTCGTGATTGTTTTTGCTGTCGCACATGTTGGGCACAACACCACCACCCCCCCCCCCCACCCTTAACAACCCTTCTCCCGTCTACAACAAGGTGTCCACCACTGTTCCTTCTTTTCTTTTCTTTTATTTTACTTTTTTTTTTGCTGCTGGAGTGCGTAAAAAAAAAATTGCCAACGGAATTCGCTAATCCAGCCAAGATGCCAGCCTGCTATTGCTTGCCGTTTGGTGGGGTTGGGGGGTTGTGTGGATAGGGTATAAGGGGATGGGGGTGTGGGGCTGTTGCACAGTTCAGCTGTCCTTTATTACACTATTTCCCCGGCTAGGCTCGAGCACGGGCAACGATTACGGACACATGTATGCTGCCATGGCATATACAAATGTCAAAAAGCCTGTGACCAGGTGGGTGGCTGGGTGGTGTCGGTTGATGGGTGGGTGGTTTATTGAGATGGGCTGTGTGTGTGTGTGTGTGGCTGCTTGACTGGTTCGCTCACTGGCTGCCTGATGATGACAATGTGTTCTGACAGCTTTGCGGCTGTGATTGCAAAAAATGAGAGACGATGACGAGTAAGGAACCATAAATTGCAAATTTTTTTGCTTTACTCACACGCAAAACACACAAACTTCGCAACATGCAAAAGAACAATTGCAACTAGCAACGAATTATAAATACTCTTCAATTTACTCATGTCAAGATAAAAATTAGTTTTTTAATTAATTTGCAACTAAATCAAATAGAATTATATAAAAAAATTAAATTAAATTAAATGACATAAATGTCAGACGAACTACAAGAAAAGTCGATTGATTTTGTTAAGCAAAAACGTTATCAAAACAAAAACTTATCTTTTTAGCAACAATTCCAATGAATTAATGCAGCCAAATTTGGCCACAATTCTAGAGAATTGTATGGGAAAAAATACAGGCATTTTACAGTTACACTTATTACACATTCAGATATGATGTACCCGGCAAAGGGTATACGAAGAAGAAGAAGAAGAAAAAAATATACAAATTGTGTAAGTAATATAGTCAAAGTCAAAGTCACAGTTGGAGTCGGTGGCGGAGTCGGAGTTGCTTCCGCTGTGAACGTGTCGATGGCATCGGAGTTGACATCGCGATGTCGGCGATATTGACGCAACTGGGGTGTATGTGGGCGGGAGTGTTGGTGGTGATGGTGATGTGTGGCATTGGAGTATGGCCTGATGGTAATGCGAATTGGGGCTATAGGTCACAGCACGGCAAAGTAGAGTTGTGATTCAAGAACAAACATTGATGAGCCCAAATTTCTGTGATTCGTCATCTAAATAGGTTTTATTCACACACACACACACAAAATTACAACGAATTACATGCACACATTGCATACTAACACATACACACACATCCACACACACACACACACACAAACACATACTGTTATAACGATATGTGTCGCAGCCGTTTGTAATTTCAGGCAACTGTCGCATAAAATTGATAGCAAAAAATAGCCACAAAAAAAATAGCTACAAAAATTACTTTTAAATTTTTAGACTTGCAAAATAAACGAAATTGCTGGCAAATATTGTTAGCAGAACCTAACCTACAACTTATTAAAAATAAACATTGCTTATAATGCTTTTTAATAATATAACCAAAAAATTGATAACTTTTTCGAAAATAAAACTAGTCTAAAATGTAAGTAGCTAAAGTCTGATTTCTTGTTGGACTAGTTAATAAAAATAAATATGCTTATGAGAATTTTGCAGAAATAAATTTAGCTGATTTGTCATTTGAGCTGCAGATGGCGCTACCAATCCCTTTAATCACTATGCCCTCAGCAACCACCGCTAGATGGCTTTCAACAGCTGACAGCTGAAACATTCTAATTGGACATATTTTGCACATTATTAAGAGTAAAATCAATTTTTTTTTTAAATTTGTTGCTAGTGTTGTTTTTTTATTATTATTATATTTCATTTAGCGATATATTTCGTATATATTTTTTTATATTTTTGTTTTTATTCTATTTTATTTTTCGACGCTTTTTTGTTAATTTGTAGAAATCGTTATAAATGGGATTTGTTGAAATTGTAATTACCCAAAAATACAATTTACTTCTTAGCTAGCCGATTAATATCTGAAAATTCGAATGAAATTCAAGGAAAAATTAAAAATCAACTGTTTAAGCAATAAAGCAAGTTTTTATTTCCTTTATTTATACACTTTGTTAAGATACTCATTGTAGAATGAATGGCGCGGTTTGCTGAAGCTAGACGCAAAAAAAAAATATATATATGCTTGTAAATAAAGGGAAATCGTCACAAAATCCATACGCGATTTCCAAAACTATTTTTATATGAACGATATATTCTTTTCACTTAATATTAATGCGGTTGCAATTAGGGTTACAATTGCTCGGACACACTTTGTGGTGTGCCAGGCCAGACAAAATAACACAAACATATTGGCATACTGGGGGATACACTTGGCGGCGTTGCCAGTAAGCGGTAGCGGTGCGTTTGCTGCGGGATAGGATGATAAATGGTGTGTGTGTGTGAGGGGGGGGGTCGAACTTTTTTATGTTATCAGGTCAGTTTGGAGCGTTTCTTTGCAATCGCATCCTCAACGGCGCGCAGCTGCTTGAGCAGATCTTCGCGTCTCGATTTCTTGCCATCCTTGTCATTATCCTTGTCCTTCTCCGTATCCTTGGCACTGTCCTTCTCCTTGTCGGAGTCGGGCGAGTGGGCCGTCGGCGATGCTAGCGCTGATACGCCAACCATATTTGATGATTTCTTGATCTCAATGGAAATGGGTGATCGCTTCTTGGCCGATTGTTCAGAAGCTGAAAGCAAGTAGACAAGAAAATGCATAAATTAAGAATTTACATAATCAAATTAATTTCAGCGATTTCCACATACGTTTTTTAATCAGTTTTCGCTCGTTGAGAGCTTTGTCTGTGGCTCGGACACGTTTCTGTGGCGTATCGCGTGAACCTGACGAACTATCCGACGCCGACGACGAGCCGTCCGAGTCCGTATATGAAGAGCCCGACGAATCAGCTAAAGTGTGGCAAGATAAAGAAAGATAGAGATCAATTTGGCTTTGCTTATTGTTGGGGGCTTATGGAAAAGTACCTGAATTCGATGAACTGGAGCTGCCACGCCGACGTAACTTGTCAAACTTTTTCGGTGTCGGCGAGAGTTTCTTACGCTTGGACACAGGACTGTGTGCGCCACCACCAACTGCGAGACGCTTCTCCAGAGCGGAACGTTTATACGCAGACGATCCGCTGCCCTCTGCCAAATGAAGAATACTTTAATATCGTGTCAAGGTAAAATGGAAACATTCGATTTACGCTTATATTTAATTATTATTATTATTAATTTTTTTTATTAAATCGAGTCTAGTCCTGGAGATTATTCGACTGTTGACTTACTTGACGAACGTCTGGGACGTCGAGGTATTTGGCTGGGCGAGCGAGCACGTCCGGCTGCATTGCGTCGCGATGCTGCGCCTGACATGAGCTTGTGCGAGTAGCGACGCTTCTGTTCCGATGCGGTGCTGGATCGGGATGAATCGGAGCTGGAATCGCTCTGTGAGCTATTGGAGCTGGAATAGGTTGTGTTGCTGCTGTAGCTGCGACGACGTGGCCGCCGTCTATCATCCCGATCGTATGAGGGGCCGCGTCCAATCGATTTGGATCGCATCCACGGATCGCTCCACTCATCGCCGCGTGCAACTGCCTCGACGCGTTGCACAATAACCTCGCGTGCAGGCCGCAGCCGACGATCGTCCTCATATTGTGGCATCCGATGTGGCGGCAATTCGCGATATCGCGTCATCCGTCCGTACACATCGACAACCTCGTACGGCACGGGCGGCATATATGGGGCACGATAGCGATCCGGCGGCGGGCCATACATCGAGTAGACGGGGGGCAGGAGGGCGCGCGGATTGCCATGGCTGATGGGATTGCTCGGTGGCAATTCACGTGCAACACTCGGCGAATTGCCTCGCTCCTTGAGATAGTACGGATCCTTTTCGAGCTCATCGGGCGAGAGGGTCAAATTCATTTTCTTATCCTCAAAATCCATGTCCTGCTCCTTGCGCTTGTTCGCCTGGCGCATCATCTCCTTGGCGGTGCGCAGGCCACGCTCCCACGCATTCTCCATCACCACCGGCACCTCGGACATGAGCAGACCGCTGCGCGCATCATGATGCGGAGCGGCGCCAATGCCTCCCGCATAGATGCCACCGGCATGATGTAATGCAGCGGCAGATCGATGATGCAACGCCGCCGGCCGCTCGGTACGATAGTCATGATAGTCACCACTGGCGGCCGCCACGCCGGCCATGTGACTGTTGTAGGCACTGCTGCTGGGGGCACGCGATGAGCTGCTGGCTCCGCCGACGCCGCCGGCGCTACCGCTTTGCATCGGCACCGACCGCACCAGGCTCTCGAACATTGTATAATTGCCCTTATCGGTGACTCCCGGATGCAGGAAACGACAGTTCATGCCCCAGGTACACTGGCCGCGCGTATAGAAGCGACAGACGGGCTTCGGTTCTGTCTCCTCGGGTCGCTTCTCATCCTCGTCGGACACCTCGCCCTCTTCCAGTTCCTCGTCCTTTTTCTTCTTTTTGGCACCGTTTTCATCAACCTTCACCGCGCCTTCGCCATCACCATCGTCGTCGTCATCGACCACCACAACAACATCGTCATCTTTGGCTTTCACCGGCGACGACTGTGACAGGTCGTCAGCAATTTTGTTAAGTTGGTTGCCACCATTCGCTGCTGTGCTTGATGCTGATGCTGATGGACTGACGCCCGCATCCCTCTCCGCATCCGCGGCCACCACTGACTTGCCGGAGAGCTCCGGACACTCACCCTCCTCAGCCTCAAAGTCAAGCGCGTCGTCGTCATGTGCCGGCTTAACCAGATCATCCAAGCCATTTGTTCCATCCGAGTCCTGCAATCGTACAATCAAAAAAAATAAAAATTTATTTGAATAAGATATTGATTGATATATATATATATATATACAATTATATACATATATATTAATCATATATATCACCTTTGAGTCCTTTGAGTTTTCTATTGACCGCCACTCAGTGCGTGTTTGACCATTGAGTGACGGCGATTCCCGTACAGGCGAGAGCGAGTCATCGGAAAGGGCGCCTTCCTCATCGTCATCCTGATTTGCTTTGGCGCTGTTGGAGTTTTTGGACTGTGCCTGCCTCTCCATATCAATGTCGCTCACATCACTGAGATCCTCGTGGGTGATGTTTAGATCAACTGACGCCTGATTGTATATTGGCTCTGGACTGTTGCTTCGACTCTGCACCGAGCTCGAGTGTGATTTCTTGGAAGACACGGTTTCCGTTGTGGCGCCAGTATCCATATCGACACTGGCATCAACATCAACATCGCCATCGGTATCAATTTTAACGGCATCATAGGCGGCAGCAGGAGCTGCAGCCGCTGACGCTGACGCAGCGGCCATTGTAGTTGGAGATGTTGGTTTTCTTGAATCATCGTCATCGTCATCCTCGCTGGAGCTGCTGCTATCTGATCCGCTACTGCTGCTGCTGCTACTGGAGCCGCCGCCGCTGCTGCTGCTTTCACTGCTGCTGGAACTTTTCTTTTTTGTCTTGGAGCGATCGCTTCGACTGGAGCGTGAGCTGGCCGCTGAGTTGCGTCCGGCGGAGGCTGGTGCACTTTTCATTGTTTCATCATCCTCGCCGGCTATTTCCTTGAATGGCGTTGTCGCACACGAATTTGACGGCGATTCAGATGTTGACCCGAAGGTACTTCGGGAATCCTCCTGCTCCATGCTGACGCCCATGCGCTTTGTACACCCCTTTTCTGCGGGAGACTCCAAAGATTAGTTCGGAGTCGGTGAATCAATTCAAATCCAATTATCATACTAAAAACATATATGTGTGATTTTTTTTTTTCTTTTTCTTTTCTTTCCTTTGTTTGTTTTTTATGCTATTTATGCATTCTAGGAAAACTCATCTTCGGCGCACCGAATTTGTATGAAAACGCTGAGAGTGAAAGAGTGAGAGATACCGATAGCGATAGCGATAGCGATATAGATATAGAGATAGAAAGAGCAGAATGAAAAGACTGGCAACAGACACAGTTATTTACCTTGCTTAGACAAGGATTTATCGGGTTGTGTAATTTAATAATAAGGGTATGTTTGAATACAGGAAAAAAATTTCATATTTTCTTATCTATATTGCAAAAAAAAAAAAATTGTTTCTTATTATTGACTTACTTAGTTTGTTATTTTTCAACAATTGTGAAAAACAAAAATTAGTCATTCTTTGGACGGCTATTTACGATTTTGCAATTCCCTTTTCGCCCCATCCCGTTATTATTATGATTGCGGTCGACGCCGTTAGAATTTACCAAATTGTCTGTGACCTTCGTACAAATGTACCGTTGAAATTTGTTCGTGTAAAATTATTTTTGCATATAAAAAAAATAATTCAATTCTATATAGAAATTGCTATTTTATAGCCATGGAAAAATTGGCATATTATTAAGGCAAAAGTAATCTCCAACATGTTAATCAGATTCATTACAGAATACAAATAGAAGTCAATGATAAAATCCTTTATTCTGCAAAAGAAGTTAGAAAATGTACATTTTTTGCTGTGTCCAAACACTTAATGGACACCCTGTATATTTAGTATTGGAATATGGTAGAAATTAAGTGTCGAAGCCAATACAAAATGTAGCGGAACAACTTTGATTCTGAATCAAGGCTCTATCCGAATAATTGGTGAAATGTAGGCAAAGGGAAATTAATATGAGAATTAAACCAATTCAGGGGCAAGGTACTTATAAATACATAAATTATATGTTCTATTTTCTTTCTTTTTCTTTTTTTTTTTGGCTTTTACTTAGTTTAATATATTACAACAGTCAACTGTGCATATTTCTTTAAATTGTATTTTTTTTTTGCTTTCTTTAATTTCTTTTTTTTTATACATATATAAATATATTTATTTTTTGTAAAGAGGGAAAGAAAATTTCTTTCACGTAAAGTTTTCTGTTCACTTTGTTGAGTTCTTACCTTCATTATTGTACTTTTAATTGTTAAGGCTTTTTATTTATATAGTTATTATGTGTGTGTTTCTGTCGAAAACTATTACTTGACTGTTTACTTAAAAACCCGATTTTTCGACTCTACGCGAACGAAGGACAACAGGAGAGAGAGAGAGAGAAAGAGAGAGCAAATTGAATAAATAACAATTACATATTTGAATATTACAAGAATTTTTGTACTAGGTTTGCTCATGTCTCGTCGAGGTTACAAATGAATGCAAGACACAAACACACACACAAACACACATACACACACTCGCACACACGTGCATATATATGTATATCCATATATATATATATAATTAAATACATATATATATAATACACACACACTCGCACACACACAGTTAACTTGTATATGATAGCCACATTCGACGTTTCATATACGATTTAAGTGTTGTATGTATATTTTTTTTTTCTGTTTTCGCACTTTTCGCGACCGATAAAACTGTTGTTTGAACTTTTTTTAAACAATTTAAACTGAACTGAATCGCAAATTTTTAATCTTGACGAAAGGCAGACGTGGGAAACGAGGCTTTTTGACTTTCAAGCACAACTTTCAACTTTTTTTTATCACATAGTCAAATACGATTTAATGCTTTATACTTTTTTTTTTGGTCTGTTGATTATTGATTTGATTTTGTTAATTTTAGTTACTTTTTGATGAGTGTAAAGCACTTTTTCACTTACGTAGTGTTGGAGGGGAAAAATAGAATACTTGAAAATATATATATATCAATTGTTGGTTATAGTAATGCAATTTGCACAGTTTATTGTTGTTGCTCACCTAAAAGCCAGTTGCCGCTGCAGCTGCAGGCGTCAGTCAATGTCCCGTTCCTCTCCCTCTCTCTCTCTTTCTAACTCTCACTCACACCAGGCCACACACAAATTTTATCAGCAGGCTCCGGCTTCGTGTTAAGGTTGCATGCGTTCAGTGTGATTGTGTATCTGTGTTTGTGAGTAGCGCCGTCGAACGAATTGCGTTCGTCAAATCTGTTTGCTTTCCCTCCGTGGTCCACGGGCTTTGCATCGGTTTGTTATCGTCGTGAAGTCCGCAACTTGGATTTACAATGTTACTGCCGCTTATTTGATGCTTTTACCTAATAATTATAGTATTTTAATTTAATTTAATGTACTTTTCCAACTGAATAATTTTCGTCAGGAATAAAGCCAACTAAAGAAAATATTAGCGATGAGCGCTCTTTCCTGTAACAAATATCGATAAAAACAATCTGCTCACCTGCTTCACATAACCAGAATTTCCGTTTTGTCATCTTAACGCATAACCGCTTTTCTTTAAAAAAAAAATAAAAAAAATTGAAAATTTACGTATATATAACCATAAAAAAAACTGTCAGAATTTGATGTTTTTTTAAATCAATATTATATGAGTTTGTCCCTAATTTTGCCCTTTTGTCTGATCGATCGATCGTCGATCTCGTATTCGATAATTGGTAACATTACATTCAAAAGCAACTTATCGATAGATTCTTGATCGGTTTTATTAGGTAACCGAACATTACATTCAAACGATTGTCACAACATGAATTTCGTTATTAAAAGTAATGTCAACGATAATTGAATAATATTTTATTTTTCGAATATCATCACTATGGGCGAGTTTTGTTTATATATCTAACAAAACACAACAGTTCTCACCATCGATAAATATTCTATGCAACTCTACCGAAATGCAGCTGTTGAGCGGATCGTTACGTTGTCTTCAAGCGATTCAAGCTGGCAAACTCAATGCAACCAAATGCCTGATCAACACATATCCTGCTACTCAATGCCTTCGATGCGTGGCCTTGCAGCAACGCCACTATGGTGAACATGTTCCAGCTATCGCCATGGCCCACGAGCAATTTGATGGCCCGACACCAGACGCCACACGTCGACCCCTTATCACAATGCATGGCCTTTTCGGATCCAAGCAGAACTGGCGCAGCGTAAGCAGAGCGCTTGCCAAGCAGACCAATCGACGCGTAAGCAATTGAGAACCCCGTAAAAAATAGATGTGCATATGCAAGAGACACTTAACCACCGAACACACGTCCGTCATTTTAGGTATATACGGTGGATTTGCGCAATCATGGAGACAGTCCTCACACCACCAACCACAACTCGTTTGGCATGACGGCGGATCTGGTGGCATTAATGCAGGACAAGTCGCTGTCCAAGACGAGTCTGATGGGCCACAGTATGGGTGGACGAGCCGCCATGCACTTTGCCTTGAATCATGTATTAAAACTGATTTGACCCTGAGATTATCTATAAGTACGATTTAAAGCATTAACTTCATTTACAGCCGGAAATGTGCGAGCGCTTGATTGTTGTGGACATATCGCCCGTATCCATTCCCAGAACCATCAATGATATGAGTGGCATATTAAGTGCCATGCTGGACATTGCCCTGCCCGCAAATCTATCGCAGTCCCAGGGGCGTCAGATGGCCAAAGAGGCGCTATTAAAAACTGTGGGCAGGGACACTGTCGATTTCATTCTACTCAATCTGCGAAAGAAGCCAGATACTGGCGAGTATGTTGAACAACCACTGGCGTATCTCATGAAAACTAAGCATTCAAAGTTTGCCATCTCTTCCAGATTCTACTGGGCCTGCAATGTGGAGGTGCTGCTCAAAAGCCTAGAAGGTTTTACTAACTACGAAACGCTTATAGCCAACTTGCCGCCATTTAAGGGTCCCACAACCTTCATATGTGGCACCAATTCAACCTTCATGGAGTAGTTATCTGTACATTAACAAGTGTTTAATAATATTACATGTCTCCTCTTTTTATAGTCCTAAGGATTGGCCTGAGATACTGAAATTCTTTCCAAATGCCACGCAGCATTGGCTGGACACGGGCCATTTGGTGCATCTGGAGGAGCCGCACAAGTTTATACAGATTGTCACGGAGTTTCTAAATAAGCCCTAAAGCGATTCGCCAATGAATCTCGTTTTAATGCCCACAATTCTCATGCGTCCACCAATCAGAGTGAGATGGCATATTAACTATGTGTTTAGCGCGAAATCGATAGAATAAATTGCAAAAAACCAAAAATAAAGTCAAATACATTTTAAATGTAAATTTAATTCTCGTTCTCATGTCTGGAATTTATATAGTAAAGACGGCTTTTAAAATATCTTAAAACATTCATACACAAAAACAAACAAAAGATACAAAAAGGAATACATTAAAATATTACTTAAATAATTTCAGCATGCGGCATACAAAAACGCTGCATGATCGTATATATATATATATATATATATATATATATATATATATATGTGTATGTATGTATATAATATGTATGTGGTTTGCTTAAAGTACAAAATAAATAAAATACAAATAATTTGAGGGGGCATTGGGGATGCAGAAGGGTAAATCACATTAAACTTACAAATTAAATAGATTTTTAAAATAAAATATTTTTTTGTTTTTTCTATCTGTTTAACACTTCTTATAAATGAACACAGTTTGCGTGCGTGTGTGTGTGTGTGTGTGTATGCTTATGGTGGTGGTGGTGTGTGTGTGTGTGTTTATTATAATAAATACATTAAACAGGAATGGTGGGTAAAACATTGTGCTAAGGCTTAAATGGTTTTTTCCTTCATTTTAATATCATTTTTTTTTTAGTTTTCATAAATTTGTGGCTTGCTTTGGTTTTCGTGTTGTGTATGTGTGTGTGTGTGTGTGTGTGTATGAGTGAGTCAGCAATGTAGTTTTGTTAGTTTAGTTGTTTGTTCTAGGTTTTAGATTTAGTTAACAGCTGCATCAATTCTTTAGCTCTCATCTCCGTTATTAGACAATAATTCCGCCATCGTAGGCATAATCCGCTTTGTTGTGCATGACGAGTCGGTTTTCCACAAAGTAAAAGCTGTCCGAACGCGTCTCAAAGGGGCTCGATATCATTTCA
Source organism: Drosophila longiperda (assembly GCA_035042125.1). Taxonomy (NCBI): domain Eukaryota; kingdom Metazoa; phylum Arthropoda; class Insecta; order Diptera; family Drosophilidae; genus Drosophila; species Drosophila longiperda. The sequence continues at coordinate 847,376 of JAWNLV010000118.1, forward strand.
GCAACTGCAAACAAACAAAAAGTTAATAAGCTGTGACCTAGTTAAGTACAGTGTGTATTCTTCGTGATGAACCCCTTTATTTTGAATGTTTTTTTTTTTGTTGCAGAAATTTACCTTTTTTAAACCTTATTTTATAATTCTCATCCACATCGAGGCTAGTTACGTTATCTTTCTATATATATATTTTTCAATATTTAAACGAAACAAATGATATCCAAATCACACATAAAATATAAAGTTTTTCTTCTATTTGTATCTCAATCATTGATATTTATCATATAAAAACTATCTAAACTTATTTATCACAGTTAAGGAAAGGCGGTTCATCAACTCAAGCACACACTGTACGCACTTATGCAAGTCTATGTCGAAATTTGCATTTTCTGCAAAGGCCTTGACCTGCACTTGGCAGCTGCATATCTTGCTGATGGGCGTTGTTCTTTTTTGGATACTTACCCAGGTCTTGTGGAAGATTAGGAAACTCGTAAATGTGCTCGCACGTATTCTTGGAATATGGAATGCAATATCCGAACTCAAAATCGAATGTTTTTAGCAAGCGATCTCGGAAGAAGTGACGCTCAATCATCCGAAAATTATTCACAGGCTGGCTGCCCACAGTAAACTCCACCCTGGTTGGAGAAATATAAATTAGTTTGATATATATAATAGTACAGATCATATAATATAACAGTAAACACTCTCGAAAATTAAAAGGTTCGGTTTAAATTTGCCATTAATTTTCATTTGTTAAAATTGAACACTTTTGGAGTATACAAAAAATATTGTTATTTTTTGATTGATTCTTATTGGTGAACAATTCATAATTGAGAGTGCACTGTGAGATGTGGGTTAATCATGCGAATCAGCTTACGTGGCGCCCACTGTTTTGAGATTGAGAAACGCTGGGGTGAACTGATAGCGGACATAGCGTCCAGCATTGGGATCGGCAGTGTCATCGAGCGATAGATCCTCGGCAGCGGCCAGCATTGTCTCCTCGACGGATAGCCCATCGGGATACTGCTCGCTGGGCGGCTTGGCAATCTCAAAGAGGACGGCACCGCTCTCCAGGTCGCGTATCTTGAACCGTGTAAAGTCAATTTCGAACACATTGGCGTTTGCCGAACAGAGATAATCATCGGTTATCTTTGTCAGTTGCAGCACATCCTCCGGCGTCACATTTGATTCCTCCTTGGCTCGCTTCCCATCGCCGCCGACGGCGACATTTGTCCCAGTTGCTGCTGCATTGTTCGACTCGCTACTGCCGCTGCCCGCTGCACCAGTTACAGTTGTCGACGAGGAGGCGCTGGAATTGGCCGAGGACGATTGCACCGGATTCAATTGCTTGCCAACGACGCTCATTGCTGCCGTTCTACTGCGGGGTGGGAGGGGGATAAAGGTGTCTACTGTTTCACCCACCTGCGTTTCAGGCTGCAATTATAAGATTTGTAATATTTAGAACAGTTTCAAAAATAATAATATTAATTATATTTGCATTAGTTCGACGCGCAACTAACCGAAACATTTATTCAAAGTTGTCATAACAAGAAATCCACCAAAAAAAAAAAAGAACGCGACCCAATTTCTGGAAAAGCTGCCTTTGTTTGTATTTGTTTTCCGCCTGTCTTGCGCGAGTGTGTGTGTGTGTGTTGTGCGTGTTGTTGCCTTTGTTGTTCTTTTGTACAATTCCCTCTAGCTACGGCTGTCCTGCTATTGTTATTACTGTTGATTGTTATTATTGTTGCTGCTGTCTACTGCACTCGTTTAGCACCTGTCTATGGCAAAATGCAACAAAAAATAATTTATATTGTTGACATTTTGTGTTCTAATGTAAATCAACTCGTTCACACACACACACGCACACACTAACGCACAACGACAGTGTGTGGAAAATTGCCAACTTATCGATACTAAATAAAAAAATAAGCATACGATTGCTATCGATATATCTTGGTCAATTTTGCGTTCAAGCCGCTACGTATGCGCGGGTACACACTGGCGCCAGATTTGAAATTGAAGAATTTGTTGCTCGCTTTTATCTTACTTATACTTACAGCTTATATTAATGACTTGAATAATCCTTAGCAGTTTTATAAACAATATTTTGTCTGATATCTGTATTATGGCATGAAGAACCATTAGAAGTACGTAAAAATAGTTGGACTTGACAAATTACACTTTAACTGAAACAAACAATAAGACAAAAGAAGAAAGAGCAATTTTTTGATTACAGAAACTAAATAAATAACTAGTTATATCATTGAAGATGGTATTAAGATGTTTTTTTCAATAGGAACAATTTACATTTTAGTATACTTAAATAACCTTATCAAACTTAACTGTTTGTGTGTTGGTTGTTTTTAAATAGTTAATTAAATTTAAATGTGGATAATTTGACAAGGGTATAAAATCCTCTTCTTTCTTGTTGAGCTTATTTTTCACACATTATTTACCGAAAAGTGGCAACACTGGCTAAGGGCGCCAATGCCTTGATGCCTTTTGGCTGCACATGATCAATCCGATTGGTCTGCTGTCCATCGAACTGTGAGTCTGCATATGTGTGTGTGTGCATTGGTGTGTGTGTGTGTGTGCATGTGTGTGTGTGCTTAAGGGTACTACTTACCATTGTTGCTGTTGTTGTTGGTCTTAAGTGGGTATTTTAATATTCGCAGCAAGGCAACAGTATTGGGTTTCAGACCACATCATGATGCACTTATGCCGCGTCCTCCGACCCGCTCCTGTGCCGCACGCTCGTCCCTTTTCTTTTCTTTTCTCTCTTGTGTTTTGTTTTCTTCATTTCAGTTTTTTTTGTTGTTTTTTTGGCGTCCACGTTTCCTGTATGTTTGCTCGCCTGCTGTGTGCATTGGTGTGCGTGTGTGTGTGTGTGTATGTGTGTGTGCGTGTGTGTAAGTGAGAACGTGTTCATGCTCACTTCTATCTTTAGTACAGTTGACTGTGACTGCTGTCCGACCGGGCGACCCGATTCCGTTTCCAATTCCGAGCGACTCGACTCGACTCGACTCAACTCGACTTTTTTCTTCGTTTGTCGTCTACGCTATCCTTAAAGGGTTAACCGCATTTTAATCACAGCTGCGACGCCCAGTTCCTTGCGGTTTCTTTGGCTCTCTCAGGTTGGGGCTTCTTCAAGGCAGGAAACACTTAAACACAAACTTAAAAAATTACATTGTAATTTCAATTAAATAATTTCTTACTTTAAAAACACTTGTAAAAATTTGGTGGTTTTCTACGTCTAAGGATAAAAATCAAGAAAGAAAAAAAATAGCTTAGGCATGCCAAAGAATTTATTATCTATATATCGCAACAGATGACTATGACAGCCAGATGATATAGTGATTCGATCTGATAGGTACTTATTCTAAAAATTTGTATACAAAATGACGACTATCAACTTGGTTAGTAATGCTGATCAAGAATATATATACAAGAAAATAACTCACAGAAAAATATATATTAGTGGCACTGAATTTGAAGTACAACAAATTTTGGAAATACCCGCAGTATATTTACTTCGAAAGCTATATTTTTTTAGCTATGAATATAATTTAAAAAAAAATTATATAATATAATATATATAATAATTATAAATATATAACACATACAAAATATTTTTATAGATTCCCGAAACTATGCAAAAACTTAAAGTTTCTAAGTACATTCTATGTATTGTATAACAATCATAAAATTCAAGTATTTGGCGAAAAACCAAAAATATAATTACTTCGAAAATGATTTCATTTTTAGCTTCGGGGAATTTTCAGTGCTTTACGATGTAAACATTACAAAATAGCTAACCGAATGGGACGAATCTGAAGCCAAAGGTTAACTATTCAAATAACCATATATCTTGGCTTAAGTATAGATTTAAGTGTTAGTTAAATACAAAGTATTTGGGGAAGTTTCAAAAATATATTTTAAATAAACTATTCAGTTTCGACTCATAAAAAAAACAAGTACTAAAGTCATTCAGTCATTCAACTAATAATAAAAAAAAAATAATAGTTTGTTGTCTGGGGAAGTACCCTGAAAAATATTACGGCCAATTACCTCTAAAATCTATGCTAACCTTTGACTGTTATAAAATAAAATATAAAAATTATGTGGGAAAAACAGATAAAAATGATTGAAAATAATAAAATTTGAATGAACTGCCTACAAAAGGTTATTTGTGAATTACAGATTATTTCTTATATAAAATACTTGAGTTTAATATATACATAATTGAATGTCTGATTACGGTATTTGATTTAAAAAATATAATTCTTTATTCATCAAAACGCGTCTGTTCAGTTTGGTGTACAAAATATATAAATCTGCTTATGCTACTGGTTTAATCAATAATGAAACCTCGCATTTGCGTCTTATTTCATTATTAACAGTTAGGTTAAATTTCTTAGAATATACAGTTAGGTTTTATTGCTTATGCTGAGGCGCTGGCGCCGTCGCAGTGAGTGCGGACATGAGAGATCTGCATGATGTCATGGTCTGGATATGTCACTATATATATATAAGAAATGTGGATTATAATTTTTAAATATAATTTTGTTTATCAATAAAAAATTAACTGCATTTTGCTGTGCAATTCTTATTGGAACGTTACAAAAATAAATTGCTTGAAGTGAAACTATTTTGGAATTGAATTCCAATTGGAAATTGGATGCAGTTGACATATATGCAAAAATGGCACACAGATAAGGCAAGTCACAGATGTCCGGCACGGAGATTATCCCATTTCCCAGGCAACGCTATCGATGAATTTGGCTGAAGTGATTGGTTTTTGGCGGCGTCTCCAAGCAGTGACTTCAAAATTTAAGCTTGCCACCAAAGCCACCAAGTCCAGTGCCAAGGAGCAGCTTCAGACGTGACAAACTGTTGGTCCGCAGTCTCAGAGAATCTTGGACATTGTTGTCATTTGCCGATTGTCTTAATGCTCCAATGTTGGCGATGGGATTCCGATAACCATTTGGAAAAAAAAACAATCAATTTCTAAGGCAATTTTGATTGTGAAATTGTTTGGAACTCTTAAGCTTATCCGATTAACATATAAAATGGAATAAATAAAAAATTTTATTATTAATGAATTTTGTCAAAGGAAATCCAACAATTTTGGAGCAGAATTTTAGTTAACCATTTTTTTTTTTTCGAACTGAATCGAGATTTTTGACCTTTTGTGCATAAAATTGTAGGTATTCATTATTTAAATTGGATATGTATAAACCAGTTATTTCTATGACTAGGAAAAGTTCGCACAACTATTATTTTGTTTGGGTTCAATAGAACTTTGATTTAGGCTGCACATCAAATTTGCCTCCAGAGTTGATTATGGGTTTTGCTTGGCCTTTGTCTATGCTCAAATATAAATCGTATATTGTGTATTTGCTGTGATATTTGTATGTGCAACATTAAGAGGCAGCTTGGAGGAATGCATGTGACCAGGGATTCGACTTGAAAACTTGGACACAACATGTCTGTCGGTCTGTGGGTGGTGGGCAGGGGACACTGGGAAGGTGACAGTTTCATATGTGTGTGTGTGTTGGTGTGTGTGTTGGTGTGTGTGGGCAAACAGCCACGCATCTGGAACGTTAGTTAGTTAGCTATTTGAAAGTGAACTATGGCAATGGCGACAACATGGGAACCCTCCTCTCCACCCCCATCTTTGCTCCACCCGTTGCTGTTCCTGCACTCAAGTGGCCCATGTGTAATGCATATGTGTGTGCGTGTGTGTGTGTGTGTGTGCGAATGCCAGTTGTTGTTTGTGTATTAGTGGCTAGGGTAGGGTATCAGAAACAAACAAACAAACAACACAAACGACAGCAACACAAATCGTGGGCGATAAAATTCGTACTCGACTCGCAGCGCGTCGTCAACCCAAAACAAGCAGGCCCAGTTTTTGCCAAGGGCGTGGCAAAAGGGGGGTCGTCATCTCTGTTACATGTCTTTTTCTAATTTTAAGCCACTTTGATAACACTACAAATAATATTAAAAATCCAAAATGGCTCAAAAAGGTGTGTTTTTTTTAAATTTATTAAATTTGATTTTGTATCAACATTTTTTTAACATACTCTTTAATCTCAATTAATAAATAATAATAATAAATAATTTCTTTAATATACTCTTAAATCTCAATAATAATCAATAAATAATAATAATAATTAATAAATAATAAAAATGGTAAATATGCATTTTTAAGTCGATTAAAAGACAAACTTTAATATTATTAAATAATGGGATCTATATGAAGATATATTTTGAATTGAATAATAATATAGCAAGGCATACATATATAGCTGTAAATTGTGGCTTTTACTGTTATCGAACATCGATTTATATCGATATTTGATAAACGTTTTTTTAAATTTATTAAAAATAAATCAATTAAGCTCTTTTTTGTCACCCACTATTCATGCCGATCAATCATATGGAATGTACTTTATGGGATCAGAGAATTTGAACTTTTGTCTCTTACATACTTTTTTCAGGGGTTTTCAGGGGCTTAGTTCAAAATTAGATGGGAACAAATAAAACCTGGGTTCACGAATCGAATTCAAAAATAAAGCGAATTCATTTAAAAATATTTTGTTGCATTGCACTCGTGATTTGAGTATATTCGATGCAACAAGCACTGTGTGTGTGTGTGTGTGTGTGTGTGGGTGTGTGTTCCCCCATTAGGCACACCACTGTTGTTGCCGCTGCCCCCCTCCACAATGCTGGCTGGCGATGACGTTATGTGACGGCTGTGCGCGCCGAATGGTCTGGCAATGCAACCCGCTGCCGCTGTCGTTGTTTGTTGTTGTTGTTTGTTGTTGTTGTTGTCGGTGTCTGCAGCACTGCCCCGCATCCGCATGTGCCTGAGTATGCACATATATGTATGCAACTGAGTGCCTCTGTGTGTGTGTGTGTGTGTGTGTGTGTGTGTGTATATTCATTATGTATTGTAACACCTACCAAGCTGCCGCACAACACGTTGCCAGCGCCAACAAGAACAACAATTACGACAATAGCAACAACAACAACAACAACAACAACAAGAACCACAGCAAAGTAAAGAACATAATCTAAATGGAATTCTGCTTCGCTTTTGCTTTGCTTTGCTTTGCTTTTGGTTTGGCTTTGGCTTTGGCCTCGCGCTTTGCTTCTGCTTCTGCTTCTGCTTTGAAGCGATTTCTCAACAAGATATACGACGAGAAGCGCAGCGCACTCTGCCAACTGCGACGCGAACAGCGACGCAATCGACTTGGAAATATAACGCCAACGTCAACGTCATCGTCATCGCCATCGCCATTGCCCATTACCTCTCACACTCGCACTAGCACCCGCACCCGCACTCTTCACAGTCTCTCTCTCTCTCCCTCACTCTCTCTTCCTGCACCGCACCGACCCGCAGTGATGCCAACGTTTTTTCGGCTTGTGCTCTTGTCGCTGTTGTTCTTGTTGTTGCTGTTGCTGTTGCTGTTATTGTTGTTGCTGTGTGTCGATTTTTGTGGCGACAGACTGTCTGGCTCGACGCTGCCGACTGGGCCTGGGCTGACTGGCCTGGCCTGGCCTGGTCTCGCCGCACGTTTGTCTTTGCCTTTGCCTTTATATGGCAGCTCTGTGCATGTGCGTATATGTGTGTGTGAGTGTGCATATGTGTATGCATGTACATATGTCTCTCCTTCTCAATATGTATGTGTGTGCATGAACTTTCATACGTTTGTGAGGGCATAAATGTTATTCTTTTTGTTGTTGTAGCGTGCTGATATGGATTCTCTGTGCATTTTAGGTATCCCAACGACACCACATACATGTGTACATAAATATATATATACATACAATGCATAAACAGCGATGCAAGGCATACACACACACACACACACACTCACATGTAAATATTTACTTTGAATGAAATGCCCAAAGCTGCAGCGAAACTTCCAAGTCGAAGCCAAAATGCTTCACACACGGACACATCCATAAATACATACATACATGCATGCATACATACTTGTGTACATACAAATGTCAATCTGTCTGTCCGAGTCCAGGTCTATTTGTATGCACTTCCAATCCATGGAGTACAAACCAAGTGCAAACATGGCATAAATACAAAATGTTTATGTATGCACACATAATATGCACAAATATGTACATATATACTTGAACATGCATGTACAATTGGAATTTTCAAAATTTTCCCTCATCTAATATGATTTCTAAGTGTTTGCATTATAATTACTATATATGTATGTGATATATATATATATATATATATCTCTTTCTATTTCCAGTATTAATCATTCTTTACCAAATTTGTTTGGATTTAAATTAATCATTTTATATTAAAATGTTCACAAACTAATCTAATATTTTAATGTTCCCAATATAATTACTATAAAATATGAATTTTTATATATATTTCTTTATAGCTGTAAAATATTATATTCTTCTTTTGCAATTTGTCTCAAATTTTAATTGATAATTTGAAACAAAAATTACCCAAATTTTAAATTATTAACCTAAATATTTGCAATATAGTTACTATAGTTTATATTTATATATTTATTTCTGTATTTTTTTAAATTTCAATTAATCATTTTAAATTAAAAATTTTTCAAACTAAACGAATTTCTTAACATAAATTATATATATATATGATTATTTTAATATTTGTATATATCTTTATTCATTTCACATTCCTGCATGAAATCAACAAGTCAAAACTTTATTTATACGCAAAAAGGTAAAACAGAAAAGTAGTTTTTTAGTGGTTAATATATTAAATCTGATATCAACAAAGTCTGCTTTGTTAATATTTATAAACTATTTGTTTCTAAGGTATAAACGTATTTATAAAAAATAAAAAAATAACCCAAATCTAAGTTGAGTTTTGTTAAGAGTTTGTTAATTGTGTTTTGGCCATTTTTATGGAGCATATACAAATCATAAATTTCCATAAGCCTTAAATTTTTATATATCAATAAAATTTAGAAAAAAAAATCTTTAAAAACATTAATAGCAAATAGCTTAAAGCTCAAAATAATAAAATAAATATAAAAAAAACTTACAAACAAAAACATAAAAAATATATTAAAATATAAAAACAAATCAAATTGTATCAAATCAGATTTAAATTGATTTTAGATAATGAGCAGGATTTTATGCTCCAGATTAAATAATACACTTTTTCTTCTATATAATTGAATGTCTGATTACGGTATTTGATTTAAAAAATATAATTCTTTATTCATCAAAACGCGTCTGTTCAGTTTGGTGTACAAAATAAATAAATCTGCTTATGTAACTGGTTTAATCAATAATGAAACCTCGAATTTGCGTCTTATTTCATTATTTACAGTTAGGTTAAATTTCTTAGAATATACAGTTAGGTTTGATTGCTTATGCTGAGGCGCTGGCGCCGTCGCAGTGAGTGTGGACATGAGAGATCTGCATGATGTCATGGTCTGGATATGTCACTATATATATTTTTTAATATGCAGTAAAAAAAACTATAGGATAAATCCGCAACAAAATCAAAACCAAGTTAAACTGCTACTTTTATTAATTAATTTTCAAGGTTTTTTTAAATATTCAAAATTCGAACTGAAGATTAAACACAAACAAAAAGTTATGCAGTGACTATAAATCAATAAAAGTCAAGGATAAAACCAGATCAAAGTTTTGAAGTGACTATAAATCAAATCGGGTTTTGAATAGGTTTTTCAATATAAGCACAGAACAAATAAATTGGAGTTGCAATAAATAAATTGAGTTTTATTGAGCTTAAAATATGTATTATCAAAAGTTAAAAAAAAAGTTAAGTAAATTAAAATATTTCTTAAAAATTCTGCTAGATTTTAAATGTTGCTGTTGTAAATAGCAAAATTTGAGCGGATGAAAAAAGCGAGTTAACATTGAATATGTGTTCGACTGTCATTTCAAATATTCAATATTCAAAAAACAATATTCAATATTCACAATAAAATGTTCAAAATACAATATTCAAAATATAATATTCAAAATACAATATTAAATATTCATAATAAAATATTCAAAATACAATATTCAATTTTCAATATTCAATATTCAATATTCAATATTCAATATAAAATTTTCAATATTAAATTTTCAATATTAAATTTTCAGTATTAAATTTTCAATATTCAATATTCAATATTCAATATTCAATATTCAATATTCAATATTCAATATTTAATTTTCAATATTCAACTTAAAATTGACAGTCAGTTGTTGGCTAAAAACTAAATTTTGTATTCAGGATGGGAACGCATCAAATGTCAGATGCTCATCGCTAATCTTTGACAATCGCTGTTGCAGTTGTTGTTATTGTTATTGTTATTGTTGCAGTTGTTGTTGTTGTTGTTGTTGTAATGAGCCGATATGGCTGCACTATAAAGCCTATGAGCGGAACCCGGTGTCTGATTTATGGCAATGGTTATTGCATTGGAGGCGCACTCGACGCTTGAATTTGTGCTGCATGCCACTAATTAGTATTTCGGGTGCGTTGCCTTTGACACTATTATCTCTCACCCTCTCTCTCTCTCTCTTTCTCACCCCCACTCTTGCTCCCTCTCGCTCTGTCTGTGTGTCTCTCGCTGAGCGATTTATGGACAGCTGTGTCTATCGGCTACTGTTTGCGATCGCAGTCAATACAAATCCAAAAAAATTAAATAAAATAAAATAAAAATAACAAAAAACCTTAGACAATTTTTGATTTTTATCATATTTTTTTTTTTGTTGCACACTTTGAAACAGGGTTATTCAACATTGTCAGGCAGAAAGTTCTATCATTTTCGATAATTTTGATCGGCAACAATAAAATCGAAAATAACAACTAAAAATATATTCGAATTTTGCTGTTGATCGGCTTTAATCAAAAATATGATTTCTTTTTTAGTTAGTTAACATTTTTATAATGTGTGGCATATTATATATATATTATAATTATACATTAAGTAAATTTATCTGTGAGCAATGCTAAAATTGTTATTTTTAGTTAATATATAATAATAATATAATAATATAATAATATAATAATATAATAATATAATAATATAATAATATAATAATAAACAGGGTATGCAATATTCGTTGCAAGTGCGAGCATTGTTGCGACTTGTGTTTTGTATATGCCACACGCGTTTGCGCGGGGCATGAAACATGGCAGGTGTACCCAATGTGGCATACTTGATTTCAAATTGATAATCTAACAAATTTATTATGGACACCTGTCCATTTGATTTTGGAGTCAGTAGTCAACGCCTGTCTGCCCATTTAGCCATGTTTGAATATATTTAAATATTCATTCATTCAAAAATAAAAAACATTCATCGATTTACCCACGTATTCACTTGGCTCGGATTCTTTACATTTTCCCTTATCGCATACCGGATATGGAACCATCCATCATCTTCGACTGTCGTCGAGTTTCCCCACCTTGCCACTGACAAGGGGCACAGTACGTGCAACTGCCTTAAAATTCGGAAAATCTTCATTAATATTTTTTTTTTTTTTTTCCTTGTTTTTGATAGCCCCAAATGTATGCTATGTAAAAATTTAGTAAACTAATTACCAAAAAAAAAAATAAATAAAACTACAGTTTATATATATAATAATATATATATCTTAAACCAGTAAATTATGAAGATTATATCAACTGCCTAATTTGTCAGTACTTTTGATTAGTTTCTATATTTAAATTTAATTTTTTTCATATTAAATCAAGGATTATTTTTGGAGTATTCCTGCATAGTTTCTACTACTGACTATCCCTAATTTGATTAGCTTAATTCTTAGTCCAATATTATAAATTATTAAAAATATTACTTAATTATATCGAGTAGAAGATATGAGGTTTTCCAAGTGCCTTTCTCTATATAAAACTTAATTACTTTTATCGATTATAAAAAATATATTACTTTTCTGAGATCAGTTTGATTGCCTCAGATTTAATTTGTCGTTTTATAGTTGCTGTTCCAAATCCATTTTGATTTCATATAGATAAATATAATATATAATATTTTAATAATAATAATAATAATAGATTGGAGCACCTGCCCCCTTCAGGGCCCTTCAGAATATTTTAAAAGATCATAACAAAATATTCCATATAGCAAATTATTAGTCGAGCATTCTCTTTATTTATTTATTACGATTAGCTATTAAAAATTAAAGTATTTTCCACTTAATGAATATGCTTGCAACTGCGGCAACAATCTGAAATAATTCCAAAAAATCGGAGAATTTTTCCCTTTGGCGGCACTTTTCTGCAGCCGATCAACAAATGTAAAATGTATGCAAGTATTTGTGGGAGGGAGGAGGGAGGGGGGATCGGGCGGAGGCATATACGATAAATGGATGCCTTTCAAGTGTTTGCTATGCAAGTCTCCCACTTGACCGCGTCGAGCTCCGTTCTGGGACGGCACACACAAGGAGAAAAACTGAGCAGCGAATCGACATTAATTAAAATGCAAGTGTCGATCAGATCGGATCAGATCGGATTGGATCGGATTGGCAGATCGATTTTTTCTTTATAGAGGGTGGGACTAGCTAGATGTTGGTGGGCAGGTAATGCGGGCCACATTTATTGGTGGCTTGTAAGTGCAAGCCAAGTTTTATGAAACCGTCAAAATGTGGATTACGTTAATATTGAGCCGTAATAAAAAAATGAAGAAAATGCGGCGAGTGTTGCATGTCTGATTGGTTTTTCCCACGATTATGGGCAAACAGGCAAACAATCGATGCACCAGTCTACCTTTACCTCCTCTTCACCTCATGGGCAAAACCCGCCCCTTGGTCCGCGCCCCGCGCAAAGTGCGGAACTGTAGGAACTGAAACCAAACAACGGCAAAAACGCTCCGACGGATTGTGCACTAAGTTGCTTAATCCGACGGGAAATCCAAAACAAATGCACGCCGGATGGTGTCGCACACACACACACACTTCATCTGCATGTGTGTGTGTGTGTGTGTGTGTGTAGTGTTATTGAACTGACTCGAACTCCTGGCTCGAGCCCAGGTCGTTTGTTAGAGCCACGTTGCGTCTGCCTGATTTTCGTGCACCTAAGCCCAAAAATTAGTAGGCCGAGAGGCACAATGCGGATTGCGGTTCTTTGGGATGCGGGATGAGAGCACATGTGTGTGCCCGGCCAGTGCGGGAAAGCCCCATTTTAAAGCTGGCCAGTGAAACAGAGGACACATGTTGAGGCCGGGCCATTTTTATGCTCTATTCACAGGTTGAGCAACTTCACCAGAATCCTTGGTTAATAATTGTTCTGCTAACTAATTGTGAACAACTCAATTTACAATCAGGGCCAACAAAATTAACCGTTTTAACTGTTTTAGCGCTTTTTTTTAATGTGTTTTCTGTATGTACAAAATTTATTTGAATTTTAAATGATTTCAATATTAATTTATAATTATTAGCAATAAAAGCAAAATTAAATATTTAACTCTTCTAATTGCCTAAATCTTAAAAAGAATTTATTATTTATTTTTTTTTTAAATTTTTTAGTTAATTAATCTTTTTTCTACTTTTTTTTATCGATTAAATGCAATCGGTTTCGCAATTGTTACTCATATATCAAAATATTTATTCGTATCAAAAATTTTGTAAATGAAATGTTGGCTGATTTTTATTTTTTTGAGGTCGACAGAAAAACAAAAAATAAAAAATAAAAACAAGTCGAGTAATTACAAAATGTGATAATGCCTCGAAAATATGAATAGCAATGGCATTTTTTTTTTTTGGACAAACCACCCACGCCAAACTGATGCGTCTGAAAATTAAATTACAAACTTGAATAAATCACATTTTTCGGCAATTTTTGATTTTTTGCTGACCAATGCCAAAAAGTGGCCCAAAATGCTTAGTTACAACGACGCAATGCGCTAAAAATGTAATCAAAAATGCCCACATGTGGGCGTATATATATATATATATTATATATATGTAGATATATATTTCTGTACCAATTTGCAGTTTATGTTGACTGGACAGAATTGTAGTTATTGCGGATGTTTGCTGACATAAAATTAAAAACGCATTGGGAGCAAACAGTAATAATAAGTTAATAGTGGTAGACTGATCCGATATATATATATATATATATATTTAAATGGGAATAAATCTCATATATATTAAATTTATAGAAAGGTTTTGGGCTTGCTTAATTGTGAACTGGGGAAAACCCAACGATCCCATCTTAAAAAAAAATACATAAATAAATAAATATATATATATATATATATATATATAGTATTAAATTAATAAAATTTGAAAATGTTAAAGTTCAAACAACTTAACTGATAATTCGACATACGTACAACCCTTATCTAAAATTATGTATTTAAAACCTTAAAATAAAACTTTAAAATATTTTTTTGGTTTTGATTGTTACTCAATTTTCGAAATCTGCCAAAACTTATCTTATCAGTATTTGTAAAAATTAGTTTGGAACACGAATTGAATAATTAAACACTGCGAAATTAGATAGATAGCATTATCTGTAAAATTAAATATATATGCACAGTCATTTGTATAATCCATAAATGTACTTGGAACTTAAAGGCCAGGGAAACTTTAGGTTATCTCTCAAAATAATGAAATCATCGGCTGTAATTAAAACTGAAAAACAGATCAGATTGAAAGACCCTGATTATAGAAACTAATGATTACATTCATAGATTGAACTCGGTCAAAGTTTTGGTAATCGATTTACATTTGCACTGATGATATCATTTCTGATGTTACTGCAAATAATCATTCCAAACAATTCCATTCGGACAAAAAATAATAAATCACTGGAAAGTTTTTTCCAATTTTATTATAGTTTTTGAAAAAAACCATAAAATTTGAAACATTTCTTAAAATTAAGTTTCAAATTGCTTTTAAACGTAGAATTTTTGAAAAGGATTTCAAGGATTTTTTCAAATGAAAAATTTAAAACAGAAATAAATATAAAAAAAATGCAATATTCTTTGCAATATTCTTTTCTCAGATCGCACTAAAACACACGCATATACACACACACACACATAGCATTTAGTTTTTATGTGTGTTGGGGCTTTTGGAGCTGGCTGATCAGAGGGTCTGTGCAGGGTGGGGGCAAGGCAGTGCGCAAAGGCGGCTTCTGCATAAACTGCAAAAATAAAATAAAAATAAAAAAAAAGCAATGAGCATAAAGAGAAAAACTCATTTAAAAAGTGCAGTCCAGGCAGAGACGGGGCGGCAGGTCAGCTGCAGGCAGCGACAGCAGCTGAGGCTGAGACAGAGGCTGAGGCTGAGGCAGAGGCACCAAACGCGTTGGTAGGCAATGGGTTAGGGCGATGTTAATGTCAGCGTCGGCGGGGGGGCGCAGGGTGTGAAATGTGATTTGACGACTGCGGACGACGATGGCAACGGCAACGACTGCGACAGCGGCAGCGGCGACAACCAGCGACGACAGTATGTCTGGCGTAGCATGAACTGGCGACATTCTGTCTGTGCCGATCAAGTGCGCTGTTGCCGCACTTCACAGCCGCAGAGCACTCACGCTATGCTGTGAGCGCTATGAGCATGAGCACAACACCAAGCACACATTTATGCATCTGTGTGTGTGTGTGTGTCCGTATGCCAGCAGTACCTGTGTCGCTATCTATCTCTCTTTAAACGAATGAATGAACGAAAGACCCACACTCCAATACAGAAACAAACACACATACAAACTCACACAGCAAGCGAGCGCAGACAGAGCGACGACGACAAATGAATTTGGAATGAATGCTTGGCTCGCGAGCAGCGCCAGCGAGCGAAGAATTCATTCTGTGTTCATTCTCACACATACCAACACCCACACGCACACACACACGTAGTGGGCACACACACACGTAGTGGGCAACTACTTTTGGCGCTTGTTCATGCTGTCGTCGCTGCCCACGTTCGCTGTTGCTGTCTCATTCGCTCACCACAACTTTTGTCACTTGTTCTGCGCCCGCTCCCATAAGCATCTCTATGTATTTGTGTTCGTATGAATTCATAATATTCACGTAGCATGTGTGTAATGTGTGCTGCCCCACACCAAAGAGGCAGATACGAAACGTGTGAATACAAAAATAAATTAAATAACATTAGCTTGAGGTACACCTTGCCGGATCGCCACTGTATGCGGGAAAGCAGCTCTGTGCGCCGGCGTCGCGGCCAACGCAGACTTTGAGGCGCCGATAGTTTTAGCCATTCAAAAGCTCTTGTCCACTTTTTGAACGTGGCAAAAGCTTACCCTTCAAAAGCTCTATTATTTCTATTGTGAGGATCATCATATGCATCTATACATCGAGGATGTTAATTAAGAACAAAAGCTCGTCGATGCGAGCTTTCCACGGCAACAGCGCACGATTCATTTCATTATGAGGGCAGCACCCCCTTAACCAAGCAACCAAGCAAACCCCGCTTCACTGCTTGCCGTGCGAGCAGCAGCTATTTACAACGGAATTTCACACCAGAGGTGTTCGCTTATTTTACCGCGAAATGCGCATAGCATCATCAAGGGACCCAAAAGAAGAATGAGCCAACAAAACGAAAAATACAAAAAAAAACAAAACAAAATACAGTGGTTAGACGCTAACTGTAACGCAAATAAAATGGGGTTCAATTAAAGTTTATGTATAGATAGTAATCAGAAATTATCAAAATATAAAATGCGAATTCTAATTTAAAATATTTTTATTTAAATAAGTTTCACTGTTCGAGTGACCACTGTAAATGCATGGGTGTGTGTGTGTGTGTGTGTGTAAAATTCTATTGTGGCGTGGGGCAGGCAGCAAATTGCGCAAGCAAGATGTGATCAGATATCGGAGAGGGGGTGAAGGGGTTTGACTGAAAGCCCAGAGTTTCCTGTGTGCGGCGCATAGCCCCACCACAACCTGTTGTAGATCGGTCAGCGCATGGACATTGCCAGGGTTGCATGTGCGCTGCCATGTGCGATACGCGACCGACTGGTTTTTTCTCTCTCTATATTGCTGTTGTCGTTTTTGTTGTTGTTGTTGTTGGCGCCAGGGCTGCTATGGAAAATTAGTTAAGCTCTAGCTGAACTGGCTGCCGCACTGTCTGCCGACGTCTTCACAATTGAAAATCGACAACAACGCGCAGCGTTGCAGGCGGAGGCGGCAGCAAAAGTATTACCAACAGAACCGGCACAGACACACATACACACACATTGATATTTACGGTGTGGCGCTGAGGGGCAGCTGGCAAAGGCAGCGGGGGCAGACAGACGAGTTATTTGCCGCGGTGTAAAAAAAACCTGTTTGTTTAAACAACAATCTTGTACTAAAAATACATGCGCCTCACACACACACACGCACACACACATGTCCATGCACGCACACAAGGAGAGCAGCAGCAGAGCAAGAGAGTGAGAACGAAAATTCGAGAGAGTAATTTTGAACTCTCTCACAGCAGAAAACAGTGTGGCGCTTTAGCAGCAGCAGCAGCAGCAATTGTAGGCTGCCAGTGTGTCTGCCAGTGCGCCAGTCGTTGTCGCCGGTACCCCTTACCCAACACCCCTCCTCCTTATACGCTGCCCCGTCGTGCTGACTGTGTAAACCGTAGCCAAAGCAACAGCAGCAGCAGCAGCGCCATTGCAGTTTACCCGTTTGCTTGCACGTAGGCGTCCGCTGGTTTGGTCTCAATGTGTGAGTGTATCTGTGTATGTGTCTGTGTATCTGTGTGTGTGTGTGTGTGTGTGTGTGTTGGCGTTGGAGGGCCCCGTTCCCGAGTTGGCAGCTTCTAAACCGACAGTTGTTGTTGTTGCTTTTGTTGCTTTTGTTTTACGTTATTTATGCGCGTTTCGTTCAGTTTCGTTCGATTCATTTCGTTTCAGAAATTGACTCAAATTGACGACGATGACCCTCCACCCGCTCCCCTGCCTTATACTCTTCTGCTTCACAGCATTCATAGCTTATGCAGCCAGCTAAAGAATGCTGGGACAGCGACGCAGACGCAGACAGCGACTGCAAAACAGACAGCGGCGTTTGCTAACTAGCAAAGCGATGCCAGATCGAAACCGAACAACACCTGAAGCTCATTCAATGTGTGTGTGTGTGTGTGTCAGTGTGTATATGTATGTGTGTGTATGTGTGTTGTGGGTACCTGCATGTGGATAACTGGGCACTGAGAGACTAAAGCTGAAGCTTCGCATGAGCAGCAGCCGCGCATTTAAAAGTCAGTCGAAGCGAAGCGAAACAGCAACAGGCACACAGGATCCAAGAAATTCCAATTCTTGGAAAAGTTAATAAAAGTTTTGCCTTCGCGCGCGTTGCCGCCTTTAACACACACACACACACACACATGTACATACATATATATATATATGTATATATATATATACAACAGCATTTTTATGCGCCTGCAGCTTCGGCGGCCGAATGTCTGCCTCTGTCTCTGTTGGCCCCTATGCTCCTGCCCTCACAGCACTCCCCAGCACACCCCTCCCCCATGCCAGCAACAGTGTGCACACCTCAGTCTCAAGACTGACCACGTTCCTTCTTTAAGGCAGGCCGCTTTCTTTTCCAAGAAGAACTATCCATTAGGCGCCTGAGATCGCCAAGCGAACATCAGCCATCAGCAACCGCAGCAGCAGCACCAGCAGCAGCAGCATCATCATCAGGAACAGCAACAGCAGCAGCAGAGGGCCCCAGACCGCAGTTCCAGTCTTACCTGGAATTTGCCAAGATCGTGCTGTAAATGAAACGATCGCCAAATGATCCTTTTGGCTCTCAACCATGCTCTGGACTCTGGTCTGGTCTCTTCACATTGGCTTTGGGTTTGGGTTTACCTTCAGTTTTGGGGCAGCTCGGTTTTCAAAAAAATATTAATGTTGCGGAAATTTCCAGGCATTAAAAGGCAACGATCTTTGTTGTTTTTTCTTTATATTTTCAGTTTTTTTATCGGTTTTTTTTTCTTGCTAGCTTTGAAATTTTAAGCTGCAAAAATTGGGATGTGATTTTTAGAAAGACAATTTCTCAGTTTTTGTGGAAATCCTTCAACTTACAATATAACTCTATTCATATTCAAACAAAGAGATATATTTTGCATTTTGAATCAGTTGAGTTGTCTAATTTTTGCCATCTTATCAGTTTCAAAAACTGATGAATTGAAATAATAAAAAAAAAAGAAATATAAATATATTAAATATATTAAGAAATATTTAAATACGATGATTTCATTGATTAGCCAAAGAATAATTAATTGTTTAAATTGTTTTCAGTTTTCGATTAAATAATTATGTTAAAAAAAAAAAAAACCTATCGAATTGCCATAAAAGTCGTGAGTCAAACATTTTCATTAGGAATGTGTGCAAATGTTTGCTCGATTAGATGAAACTCATTTGCTGATAGCAGTTTCGACTTCGAATTCGAATTCGACTTCGATCGATTGATTGCCGATAATCGCACATTTTACGCTCCGATTTCAATTGCAGCTCAGCCTAATCTCAAAAAGATAAGCGGGGATCTGTGGAAGGTATTTGTCTCCCCATAAAACCAACTAGATTTTCTTTGTTTTTATTGTAATGAGTCTAGAAGATTGTGACGTTTATATAAATATATTAATATATATAAGTTATACGTGTTATTTATATATATATATAAATATTTGCTCGTGATCAGCAACACTTGCCGAGTAGATATAGTCACGTCTGTTTATCTGTTTATATTTAAACTTGACCTCCTTAGTTTTGCAAATATCTTGTTAACAATTTGTATGTACACATCCGGCCAGATCAGATAACTATATCATATAGTTGCCATAGGAATGAACCGTCAATAGATGAGGTTTTGTATGAAACACTTTTCTTAAGAAAGTTTTACAAAAACACACTTAATAATTATATTAACTATAAACTTAATATAAATAATATATATAGATAGCACTACTACATCATAGATATAGCATAGGAACAATCGGTCGAAAAGGGAACAACTTTCTTATCCACCTAATTATCGCAGACAAACTCATAAGTTAATTTTCTGATTTTTTTCAAAAAAAAAAAATCATTATCAAGAATAAACAATTAGTGTTATCTTGCTGATATATAGGAATTATATAGGAACAATAAGTAAAGTTCTCTTATGATTTATCCCAACTAAACTCTGCAATTTCATGTTTTATCCAACTTTTAACATTTAAGCAAACAATCATGGCGATTAAATTGCCATATACCATATAACTTTCATATCTATATATATATATATATATATATATATATATCTTTCTTTATTAATTTATTATTTAATTTTATTATAATGTTAGATTTTTTCCTGCGTAAATTGCGGTTTTTTTTGTGTTAGTCAACATGGACAAAAGTAATATTATATCTGGTATATCAGGTATACGTATAACTATATAAATATGTGTGTGTTGTCTGATCTTAAGTTAACAACATGATTAAGCCAAGAGGGCGTCATAATTTGGCTCATTCTAGTTATAATAAATGCTTGCAGCTACGATTACTATATATATATAGGTCATACATATAATATATAATAATATTTAAATATTCATCATATTTAAATAATCTGTAAATCATCTACTTATTTCAAATTTTCAATTTTGGTTTCATATCTAACATATAAATCGAAATGTGCACTGGAATATTACAATCATAAATTTTTTTTAATTTGTTGAAAGCCTTTAAAAAGAAAGAACCGCATTTTCAATATATATTTTTTAAAAAAATTAAGATTAAATTTAAATTTCAAACCGGCAACAGCTTCCAATCGCAGGCATTTTAGTTATTGTACATGATTTGTCATGGATCTTCCAATAGGAATGTGAAGATATATATATATATATATATGCATGTATTTTGATGACTGTCTCTGGTGAAATATCGTTGTACTTTTCCTATTTTTTAATAGTGTTGATCGGCTGCTATTTAGCACTCTCTTTGTTTGATGTTATCGCCTGATAAGCGCCGCCAAACACTCATCCAAAGTGGATCCACTAACAACTATATTAATGTATATGTGTGTGTGTGTGTGTGTGTGTGTGTGTGTGTGTGTGTGTAATGTATGTATTACTAGGCTACACATTTGTCACATTAGTCATGCTAATATGCGACCTTGCTATAAGTCACTTAACAGAAATATATATATATATATATATATATATACAAATGTAGGTTATAAATGAATAAATAAATATTTGTAATTTTTTAAATTTAATTAAATAAGTGATTAACTTATTATAATAAATGTTATTATTTCAATATTCCTCACCTTTTAATATCACTCAGAAAATGTAGAATCTTATATTTTATAAATATTTCTCATCTTTTAATTTCAATTTAAATTGAAATTTAATTTTTATATGTATTTTATTTTTTTTTGTCGACTGACTTAAGTTGACGTTAAGTAAAAAAATAAATAAATATATATATTTGTGTATATGTATTTTTCGCTTATGTCAATTGCATAATCTTTTCTTGACTTTTTTTTCTTGAGCTGAAAGTTTATTTTAAGTTGTTGGTTATTTTGCTTGGATTTGTTTTATTTTAATTTTTTTCTATTAAAGATTAAATTTAAATAAATTTATTTCGTTGTTTTCGCAGATCTTATCATTTTTTCGGGTACTTTGCAAAAAAAAAATGAGCTCAATACTTGTGGTTTATATAAAGTTTACGAAATTTGAAATGCTTAATTGAAGCTATTTATTATTTGTTATCGCTGCTCTTTAATATTAAGTCTGAGTAATCAGTAAAATATAATATAAAATGCGCAAAATAGAAATAAGTCTTTTGTATAATTTTTTATTTAAAATATATATATATATATAGATTGATTCATATGCATTTGTCTAGTTGTAGTAATGGGCTCACTTCGATAACGACTTATCGATTTAAATCGCTTCGAGTTGGCTCGCTTTGCATGGGCTGAGTTTTGCTTAGATTTAGATTTAGATTCAGATTTAGTTTAATTTAGCTTAGATTACGCGTGCGCAACTTCCAGTTGATGTCTCCAAGTGTTGCCCCATGCCCCGTGTCCACCCTTCCTACTCAGCATTCGACTTGTGCGGAGTCGACTCTCGCTTATATGTTTGTATGTATTTATTTATATATATAGTTTGTATATTTGAACATAGTTTTCATGTGTTTGTCTGTGGTTGTATGTGTGGGCTACGGCTTATGCTCCGCATTCAAAGGCAGACAGCACGGCGTCGGCGCTGCCCCAAGTTCCAGACACCCTCCTCCCCCCTCACCACCTCATCAGTCTGCTCGACGCCTCCTTTCGCTTGGTGCGCTCCCCTTTGGCTGCCCACACAGTCCAATACAGAACGACGATCGCACCGCGCCCTTTGTGCTCCACTCACACACACACACATACACTCACACACACACACCGTTTACCCCTTGTCCACCAACACACAAATGATTTTTATATATTTTTTTTGTTTTTTTTTTTCAACTTTTTAATCAATTCATGTGTCTGTCTCTGGCTCTGCGCATGTGTATGTGTGTGTGTGTGTGTGTGTTTGTTTGTGTGTGTGTGTGTGGATCTATTGTGTGTATAGGTTTTCGATTTTTACGTTACCTTTACCTTTTTACACTCCATTTTTATCTCTTTGCCTGCGTCTTTTCCGCTTTTTACTTGAATGTGTTTTTTTTTTGTATTTTTTTTTCGTTTTCTTCTTTTTGATAAATCGATTTAGAAGCCGACGGGGCCACAAAAGTGGAATTCTTTTGATTTTATTTTAAACACAAACATGCAGCGCTGCCTGTGTATTTGTTGCTTTTGTTGTTTTTGATTTTATTTCGTTTTTTCCTTTGGTTTTTTTTTTCAAAGTTTTTGTTCTTTTTCAACTTTGATTGTTGCTGTTGTTGTTGTGCGCATATTGTTTTTGATATTTGTTACTTGGAAATGCAATTCAAAAACATTTTCATGTGCAGGCAACGGCGAATTGGGCGCTCAACGTCGTCTCCAGACAACTCGTCTGTTTCTTCATTTTTTGGGGCGTGTTGGGATGCCAGCAATAACAACAACAACAACAACAACAAAAGTCTAAGAAACGACGTGGGAATCTAGGCACGCTGTCCACTGTCTTCTGTCCTCTCTTTTGCCTGGAAGCCTCTCTTAGCCACCATCTCCCTCTCCCTCTCGCACACACATACACACTAACAGCACTCACTATCGCTCGCTCCCTCGCTCGTTATCGCCTTAGCCTCAGCAGAGCAGAGTAACAGAGATCTATCATCGAGCATCATCAGAGTGGCCGTCGCCGTCACCGTCGCCGTCGCCGTCACCACCTCCGTCACCACCGCCTTCTGCTTTGACTAGGTGACTCAATGTTTTTTTATCTGAATTGTTGCTGCTGCTGCTGCTGCTGCTGCTGCTGCTGCTGCTGATGCTGCCTTTGACATGCGTCTTTCTGCTCTTTCGTTCTTCTTCTGCTTGTGCTTCGCTTTATTTATTTATTTATTTATTATTATTTTTTTTTTAATTTTTCGCTCTTGCGCCCTCGCTCTATCTATATGAATATCGCACGCGCAAACGACAACAACAACAACAACTTTCCATAGACACAAAACACATTTTTTATTTATGAATTTGCATACACACAGTCCACCCAACAACAACAATACAAAGCCGCAGCACCAACGACACACACACACACACATACATATGTGTTTCATTCATGAATTCCAGTTGACGACGACGACGACGATCACAGTGGCAGAGGCAGAACCAGCAGCAGCAGCGCAGATTTTGTTTTTTTTTGTCTCTGCACGTTCATCGTTTATACAATTTTCGTTTGTCATTTGCAACAAGTGCGGCCCACTGTTGTTGCTGCTGTTTCTTGTTGTTGTTGTTGCTGTTTCTATGAATGCTGTGTGTGTTCTATGCCCTTTTGTCTTTGAGCTTAGTCAGGTGGCATTGCCAGCGATAGCAGCAGCGACGAATGTGTTAAATGCACCCACAGCCCACAAGCAACTGCATACAAACATGTATATTCATACACAGATACATATCAGCAGTAACCACAAATTATACATACATATGCACACATGCACACATGATGCATGTATGCGTAGAAAAAATGCATTGCTCTTTCGCTTAGCCAGCAGCAGCAGCAGCAGCACATGATGGAATAACATGCTATTCCATCATGAGCCAGCACAGCACATTACACATTCAACAGTTGATTCTCGACTGTGTAGGTAACGCACACATGCACACATACAAAGCACACACACAGTTTCACACATGCATGCATGCTTGCAGTCAGCAGCATAAGCGAAGAGCGCAAGAATCAGAGAGGCAATGACAGGCATGGCGTGCATTTTCTCCTCTTAATGTTCCCCCCTACCCAAACCATTCCACTCGCATTCACATACACATAAACACGGATAGCGCTCAACAAGTTCAAGTGACGATTTGACGCAGACGTCGCTGCGTCGAGACGACAGAGCAAAAGCAAAAGCACCAAGCAACATATCGGCCGGGCCGAGCCCTAGTGCCAGAATGTCTGGCAGCCACGACTCACACATACACCAAACACACTCACACACTTGCACTGTGTATGCACTCTGTGCCGTACATGTGTGTGTACGTGTATCGTTTTAAACTGGCAGCGCTAGCGAAATTGTAGCGCAAGTTGGCAGCGGCCGCAACGTGGTTCGTCGTCGTCTGTCGTCGTTGTCTTTACAGTGGGGCACTCATATTATTTATGATCATGAAACTAAAATAATTAAAATTTATTATTATTTAAAATTTTACAAGTACATTTAATTTTTTACAAAGCGTAAACGAATTTACATAAATAATATAGTAAATATAAAATGTTTGTTTAAAAAATTTTTTTACTTTTAAATCAACATGTTCGAAAACTCGCAAAATTTTTTATTTTCTATTTTGTTATATTTAGTGTAAGTTTTAATATATAGGAGAATTTTTTTAAAAATTAATATGTATAAAGAACTTTTTATTTGATATGTTAAGTGTATATTTGCGAAAATCAATTAAAATTCAGAGTTCGACTTTTGTCCCACTATGCGCGGCTTGAATGGCCAGCACACACAGAGTTTGTCAGTTAGTCAGTCCGTAAGGCAGGCGGATCGGACTCGAAATCGGTATCGGGCCTGGGCCGTGCCCGGGGGCAGAGCCAGCAATCGTCGTTCGACAATTCCGTCCCCTTCTGTCCAATACGTCCGACGGCGTCGTTCGTCGGTCGTAGCTGAAAATCAACTCTACACCAGCGCACAAAAGCGCCGCGGTCGCAACAAGCACAACACCCATGATGGAATAATATATTTATATTTATAATAATATATATACATATGCATCTACATACATACACACAGATACACATACGTTATACCACAATAAGTACTCACACACACAGATATGGGCTACATGCATGCATAATACAGGAGCGCAGACACCTCGCCGACGATTGTCGTCAGTTTGTCTGCAGTGCTCAGCGCTGTTGCTGCTGCTGCAACAACAACAAGAACAACAACAATAGCAACAACAGCAACTGGTTTAGTCTGGCGACGGCTCTGGGGCCCGCCAAGTGTCTGACTCGTTCACACTAACATACAGATGCACGCACACTTGCTGCGCTGCTGCTGATGAGCTATTAGAACGCGCACACAGATATGCAGGCACATCGCACACACACACACACACACGACGCACAGAGATACCCACAAGCAAGTAGACAGAGCGTCGACTGCACTCACACTCTCAGACTGAGAGGCGCGCGCGAGCTGTATTGTTGTTGTTGTTGTTGTTGCTGCTATTGCTTCGGCTGCGTTCATTCGTTCATTTCAGTCGTTTCGTTTCGTTCTCGCTTATGCCTGTAGGTGTGTGCGCGTGTGTGTGAGCGACTGCGACGGCAGCGCCAGCAGCGTCGTCAATCGACGACGGTTCAGCCAGTCTAGAACGTAGAACGCAGCAGGCAGAACAATTGTGTTTTGGATTCCTTGCCGTACGGTTGCGGAACGCGTCGCGTAGACAGCAACAGA
The DNA here is from genome assembly GCA_035042125.1 of Drosophila longiperda. Classification (NCBI taxonomy): domain Eukaryota; kingdom Metazoa; phylum Arthropoda; class Insecta; order Diptera; family Drosophilidae; genus Drosophila; species Drosophila longiperda. The sequence continues at coordinate 873,384 of JAWNLV010000118.1, forward strand.
AAATAAAAAAAAAGAAAGATATTATTTCTCTCTGTGTGTTTTTTGTGTGCAAAACGAATTTAAACTTCAACTAAAAAAAATATAAAAACAAAATTGCAATATATATTAATATATTTTTTTTGTGTTGTGTTTCTCCGGTGTTTCATTTAAACTTTTACAACTGAGCAACTAAGGCTGAATAACACAACAGAAAATCAACAACAACAGCGACGAAACAGAAACATTTTTTTTTTTGTTATATACAACGAACGTGTTTTTTGTTGTTGTTGCGCTCACTTGTTTCCAGTGCCAGCGCTGCCAGATCGCGAGTTATGAAAGCGCAAGCGTCGCCAGCGACGCACGCAAGCAGCAACAATAACACCAACAACAGCAGCAGCAACAGCAGCAACACGAGCAACAGCAACTAAAGCTTATGTACAAGTAAATCAAATATTTATGTATATATTTTAAATACAATATTTTTGATATAAATATATATATATATATATACAACAAAATCAAACAAAAATCATAAGGAAATAAAAACAAAAAAAACGTTTTATACAAAACTCAAAATGGATAACAACGAACAAAGTTCAATTAACAACAACAACAACAACAACAGCAACAGCAGCTTTAATCAGGAGCAGCATAAGCTGCCCGCTGCAACAGCAACAGTTGCCGAGCGTAACGGCAACAGCAACAGCAACAACAACAACAGCAGCAGCAACAGCAGCGCCAACAACAACAACAACAACAACAGCAGCGCTTGCAGCCCCAAAATGGGTTCGCGTCGCATTTTTACGCCGCAATTTAAGTTGCAAGTGCTGGAGTCGTACCGCAACGACAACGATTGCAAGGGCAATCAGCGTGCCACAGCCCGCAAATATAATATTCATCGCCGCCAGATACAAAAGTGGCTGCAATGCGAGCCAAATTTGCGTTCCTCCGTTGCCAACAACCAGCATCAGCAACAACAGCAACAGCAACAGCAGCAGCAGCAGCAACATCAGCAGCAACATCAGCAGCAGCATCAGCAGCAGCAACAACAGCAGCAACAGTTGCTGTCGCAGCAGCAAGCTGCATTAATTGTGCCACAACAGAAGCCGCATCAATTTCATCAGTTGCCACATCCTTTGGCTCATCATCTGCATCATCATCATCATCATCATAATGCTGCCGCCTCGATGGCAGCAGCTGTTGCTGCCGCAGCGCGGCATCATTTGTTGACCAACGGCTTTCCACCGCATCCACATCCACATCATCATTTTGTGGCAGCAACCGCAACGGCAACCGCAACAGCAGGACCACAGCCACCACCAATAGCACCGCAGCAGCCATTGCCGTTGCCGCACAGCAATGGGAATGCAGCGACAACAGTTGCAGTTCCTACTGCAGCCACAACTGCGGCGGCAACAGTTGCCACGGCTAGCAGCAGCAGCAACAACAACAGCAGCGGCACGCTATCGGCAGCCAAAATCGCTGCCGTTGTTGCAGCCATTGCCAGCAACAACAACAACAACGGTAGCAATAGCAGCAGCAGCAACCATTGCAGCAAGAATTGCAGCAGCAACAACAGCCACACAGCGTTGCCATATTGTTCAAATACAACACAAGTGCCAAATGCAGTGCCCATGGCCAACAGCAACTGTTGCTCCTCGACTATTAGCAGCAACAGCAGCAGCCAAAGCAACAGCCAGCACATTCCGTCTTCGGCACCGCAGCAACAATTGCCGCTGGCATATGCATATCAGCTGCCCGCCGCCTATCTGCCCGCCACGCCCATGGATCTATCGCTCAGCAGCGCAGCGCGTCGCCAGCGCGAGCAGCAACAACAGCAGCAACAGCAACAACAGTTGCAGCAGCAACATATGCAGTTGGAACAGCAGCAGCAGCAACAATTGTCGCTGGGCTGTCGCAAGCGTGCCGCGCATGAATTGTGGGCGGTGGGCGTGCCACCAGCGGATAAACTAAGCAAATTGGAGGCCATCAAATGCGAGCCGAGCGACAACGAGCTGGAGGATGATGTGGACATCGATGTGGAGGCCGAAGCTGAAGCGGAAGCGGAGGCAGCAACAGTTGCCGATCGCAAGCTGCCCGCCAAGCAGGTGAAACTCTTCAAGCCCTATCTGCTGGACGAGGCAGCCAAGCAGCCAGACGAGGAGGAGCAGCAACAGCAACAGCAGCAACAGCAGCAGCAGCAAAATGAGCAGGAGCAACTGGATGATGAGGAGCAATTGCAGCTGGAACTGCGGGTGGAGGACGAGCGTGCTGCCGATGCCGATGATGAGGAGCATGCAACGCTTAACGGTGCCAGCACCAGTAGCAGCAGCAGCAGCAAGAAGAAGAAGCGCGTGGCACTGAAGCAACAACGGGAGTCCATCATTTGGAGCAATTATCCATTTGCGAGCGGCAGCAACAGCAGCAGCAGCAACAGCAACAATTGCTTTCAATCGCCGCCGCCACCGCTGCTGATGTCGTATGCAACACTGCCGCCGTTTCCCGCCGGGAGTCCTCAGCAACAGTTTCAAAATGGCGCCAGCAACAGCAACAGTTGCAGCAGCAGCAGCAACAGCAACAGCAGCAGCACCAGCAAACCGGCCACGCCCACAATTAACGTGCTCAGTCCATTCTCGGCGCCGGCGCTATCGCCCATCGGCTTCTGCTGCCCCAAAGGATCGCCCGTGTCCGGCTACGAGAGCAGCTCCTCCACGTACAGCGACAGCGCCAGCATCAGCGCCAGCTCCAGCTCCACACACGGCTACAGTCTCAACCTGCAGCAGCATGCCGCCGCCTACAACGACAATTTGATGCAGCAGCAGCAGCAACAGGCGCAACAGCAGCAACAGGCGCAACAGCAGCAACAGGCACAACAGCAGCAACAGTTGCTGCAGCGTTGGCTGGATCAGGAGGCGCTGGCACGTCTAACCTCAGCTGCTGCGGCTGCCGGCACAACGGCAACTGTTGCTGGCGCAGCGGCAACAAGCACGCCCAGCAATAGCCCAAGGGCAGCACCAATAACGCTGCTCGCCTAAGCAGCAACAGCAACAGTTGCACAAGTGCACAGCAACAGCAACAGCAACAACCACAATCAAACCCACCTAGCAAGGAATGGGGGGCGTGGCCTAGGGCCTGGTCCTTGGCCTTGTAAGTTTATCAAATATATATAAAATATCAAGTCTAAAAATCAACATAAACATTTTTTTTTTTTTTTTTGCGACTGCTTTAATTGTTACATTTAATTTTGGATATAATTAATAATTTAAGTTGAGCGAAAGCAAATATATCCAAAAACATATCAGAAACCTTCCCACAATACACACACACACACACACACACACTTAGACATAAGTAATTGTCATAATTATCTAAAGAAAACCTTAAATTTAATTGTAATTAATTTTAGTTATATTTTAATTTAACATTTAGCTTATCGCCCCATTTTTTTTTTTTTTATAAATTCTAGGAACAAATTAACTTAAGGCAACAGCAAATATATTAAGTTGACATTTTTTTTTTACTAATTATAATTATTTTTAATTATTTTATTCAATTTTTTTTTGTACAATTTTCTCTTTCTATTTTTTATTTTATTTTTTTCTGTTTATTTGTTTGTGTAAATAATTAATTTAATGGTGTACAAAAGAAGCGAAAAATATTCAAGCAGAAAATTCAATCAACAGCAAGAATTTTCACGCTAAATGACAAACAGACAAATAATAATAATAAAAAAAAAATATTTAAAAAAAAAACACAAAAAAATTTTTTAAAAGGAATCAAAAACCGTTGACTTTCGCTCACCGAAAATTAAGATAACCTTTCAGTTAAGAAATAAATTTCACAGATCTTCCGATGACAGCTATATATGATAAAGTTGTCCGATTTTAAATATATATATATATATATATGATTTTTTGGCAGACATTTCCTACCACTTATCAGGAGTGCTATGAATGCCAATAAATGTTATACATTATTAATTGAAAAATAATAATACAAATCTTAAATAAAAACCAAGAAAAACTGCAAATAAAAATAAATTTTACAAGAAAACAAAACAAAAAAACAAAAAAACAAAATACAAATGAAATTCTGAAGATTGTAAGAGAAAGCTTTAAAAACAAAAACAACCAACAAACATACACACTCTCACACACACACACACACAAACATACACATGAATTTTGTTGTCATGGCTAAAAAAAAGAAGCAAAATATATATATGTATAAGTAAGAAAAAAACTGGGCGTGGCCAGCCCACTCTATTGAGTTAACAAACGGGCACTAATCAAATATGTAATTCTTTTTTATATAGCTGATAAATTTATATATATTGTAATCTAATATTAAAAAACAAAAAAAAAAAAAATTATTATATAAATATATACACATATATATATATATATTTTTTTTTTGGGAAATTGAAAATTCTTGTGATATGAAAAAACAAAATTTAATAAACTGTTAAAAACTGCTGATGCATATAAAGAATTATAAACCGATATATATATATAAATATATATATATATATATAAAAACATATATAGTATATTTACATAAATCAACAAGAACAACAACAACAAAAACAACAAATATATATCTATATACAATATACATATATACAATATATTTATATACAAAAGATGTTTTTTTTTTTTCGTGCAACCGAACTTTATAGATAGATATATAGTTATATATATATGCTCATAAATATATATATATATGCATATATATATATATATGTATGTATATACAACAGTATTTTTATATATTGAAACAAAAAAAAAATAATTACAAAAAAACAAAACAAAAATTACAAAAACTGAACAAGAAATAAAAAATTATTCAATTAACAAAAACATTAAAAATTGAAGTGCGTTTTTTTTTATTTATATATATATTTTTTTTTTTTGGAAGGGTGGGGTGGAGGGGTGTTGGTGCTATTGTTAATTTAATTTGCGTGCCCCATTTTGTTGGCCAGTGTAGAGCAGCGCAGCGCAGCCGTCGTTAATCAGTTGGCACTTGTACAACAAGTCAACAGCTCTCGTTAGCTTGGCCCTTATGCAATTGCCAATTGGCAATTGTCAGTTGCCAATCGGCTGATCACAGATCACGCTACTCAACTCAGGTATTATGTGATTTTGTGATCAGATCAAATACCTCTCTTTCACTCTTCCACTCTTCCCCTCTTCCACTCTGCGACTCATTTTCTCTCTTTTACTAAATATTTGACAAAGTGAACCGAAAATTAATTATTTCTCTTCTGAGTTTTGTTGCGATTACTGATTAAATAAAGCAAGTAAATCAACTTGATCAATTATATAGATTATATATAATTCTTCTTCAACACTATTTAATTTTCTTCCGTGTTTCGCAACTGCTTTGAATGCAATTAGATAATATTCAATATTATATCATTATCGATAATAAATATATATATATATAGTGACATATCCAGACCATGACATCATGCAGATCTCTCATGTCCACACTCACTGCGACGGCGCCAGCGCCTCAGCATAAGCAATCAAACCTAACTGTATATTCTAAGAAATTTAACCTAACTGTAAATAATGATATAAGACGGAAATGCGAGGTTTCATTATTGATTAAACCAGTAACATAAGCAGATTTATATATTTTGTACACCAAACTGAACAGACGTGTTTTGATGAATAAAAAATTATATTTTTTAAATCAAATACCGTAATCAGACATTCAATTATATATATTAGTAATTGTTGCTATCGGAAAGCGATTTGTATCGATATGCGCGCAATGGGATAGCATAAAATAAATTAAATCTAGGCATGCAAAATTAAAAGTCTTCAGATATTTATATATATACTTATCGTATCTGGTATTATTTATCTGTTAAATACTTTTGCTAAACTTGATATTCATTTTCCATAGGGCTTCGTGACAGGCAGCATTCATTTTTTCTGCACTACCTAAAATCGGTTTATTGTTGTCGGATTAAAATCGGAAAATGTAGTATTTTCGGTTTCTTACTCGTAAAACTTGTAGCTCTGGCTGATTGTGACTGATGATTATACTTATGCTGACCTGAACCCACTAAAAACACGTGAAACAGGCAGAAGGAAGCATCCTTGTACCTTTAATATATATATATATATATATATATATATATATAATCCTGATCAGCCGAGTCTAGAATATTAAGGGTTTTTTTGTAAACATTTGTAAACAATTTCATTAATTTTTCCATATTCACAAATATTATTACTTTAGTTACAAAACTATTAAAATATTTTGATTTATAATAGATTTTTTTATAATGTAAAATAAATATTATAAATAAAAAGAATAAAAAATTGCTTTTGGTTTTATTATATGTTAAAATTTACTGTTTATTTTTTAAAATAAATATATATATATATTATTAGAATGAAAATTGAAAGTGCTTAGTAAATCTGCTGTCGCATATTTTTTTTTTTTTAAATCTAAAAAACGCTTTATGGATTTTGAAATGATGGATCTTTTGGGCGCTGATCTTGTGATCATTGTGTGTGTCATTTTGGCCAGCTCATCACATGGCTTATGTGTGCGAGTGTGTGTATGAGTGTGCGTGTGTGTTGACTGTGTCGCGTTTTGTTTCGTTTCGTTTCGGTTTTTGTCTCCCAGTTGTGGTCAATTCGCATAGCATATTTTGGTATTTTATTTTTCGCTATTTTTTGTTGTTGTTGTAATTTTCGCTTATCGCAACGCTTTGTGCTATGACTAAGCCGCTAAATTCTATAATGCTTTTATTTTTAAAACGTTTAAAAATAAAGTGCTCTCGTTTGCCAATGTGTGCGCCAATCAGGAGCCAGAGCCACCAACGCCGCTGACGTTGCTGCCGGCGGCTGCTGCTGCTGCTGTTTCCGCTGCTGCTGAGAGGTAAACGTAAACGTCAAATGGCGGCAGCGACGGTCAGTCACTTATTGTACAACGTTGATATTTTTGCATAGCCCCTCTGCGTGTGTGTGTGTGTAAGTGTGTGTGTGTGTGTGTGTGTGTATGTTGTAGTTGCTGCCAAAGAATTTAACGCTATGCTGAGACGTGCAAGAAATTGGCCAAAAGAGACCAAGCAAATGCCCTACGATCGTCAGCAAGCAATGCATTCCACACACACACATATATATATATATATATATATATATATATACATTTTGCCATTGCATAGTAATTTCTAACTGGAAAATCAATTTGCGCCAGTAATAAACTATTTGATTTAATTTGCAATTACTTTGGATGTATATATATATATATATATATATATATATATTATATGTTCATAATCTGCACACAGATGCGATTAAGTCTTAGAGATGCCTTTTATTAGCAAAAAAGGTGGGCAACCACAATAAATCTCAACCGGAAGTTAAAATTCCATCATAATATGTAATAAAAAATGTTTAGATTAATTTAAATAGCATTGCTTGTGAACTATACTAGTTATATATATATATATATATATATAGTGACATATCCAGACCATGACATCATGCAGATCTCTCATGTCCACACTCATGGCGACAATGCCGGCGCCACGCGCAGATCCCTTATTCATTATCAGCATAAGCAATTAGACCTAACTGTATATTAACTGTTACAATTAGACCTAACTGTATATTAACTGTTACATCATGCAGATCTCTAGCATAAACAATTTTACCTAACTGTAACATCATGCAGATCTCTCATGTCCACACTCACTGCGACGGCGCCAGCGCCTCAGCATAAGCAATCAAACCTAACTGTATATTCTAAGAAATTTAACCTAACTGTAAATAATGAAATAAGACGCAAATGCGAGGTTTCATTATTGATTAAACCAGTAACATAAGCAGATTTATATATTTTGTATAATAAAGAATTATATTTTTTAAATCAAATACCGTAATCAGACATTCAATTATATATATATATATTATATGATTACTTGTAGCTGTGCCTGAGGACTTTCTCAAATGATTGCAGGGCAATATTAAAAACACACAAACACATTTGCACATTTGCATTACACCTGTGTGTTTAATCTGGGTTGCATCCAAATTTAATGCATTTATACACCCCACACATACACACACTGGCACACACACTGGCACACACACACCCCCAACATGCCGCTGTGGCAACCTGGGCATTGCACATGTGCCTCATTTTTGTTTTTGGGGCATTCAACGAATTTCTTTGATATTTCTCTTGTTGCTGTCCGAAATTTCTTGTGACTTTTGTATTACCACGTGACAAACATTTGCACTGACAAACGCCCCGAACCGCAGCGCATCACCAACACCACCGACACCACCACCAGCACCACCACCAGCACCACTCAGCTGGTGCGCCTGATGATCATGTGCACAATTTGCGAGCTTTGATTTGATGAATTTTCATCAAATGCAGCCAAAATACAAAGTTAACAAAGCAGCTGGTCAAACAAGGCGATGCTGTTGGGTGAGGGGAGGGATGGGGGGTGGGTATGCGGGTGTGTGTGTGTTTGTGTGTTTGAGTGTTGGTAAATGTGTTTATTGCTGCATAACACACCTGAGTGCATTTGGCAAGGGCATTGCTAGATGTATGCAAATATTTTATATACGAATCTAATAAAATTCATTTATATTATTTTTAGTTTATTTATAGATGCTTCTGGTCCCTGCAGTTATTCGAAATATATGTATATATATATATACATCATACAGCTGGGACTCCATCTGTAGTTAAGCTATATATAAATTCGATTCGAATGGCGAAATAGTTTTGAAAACAATGCACAGGAAACAGTTACAAAAATAGTCCAAAAAAATCAATATTGAAATAGCAATTAAATATATGATATATGCGTGTGAACAACAGGAAATCATAGAAATCTGTTACATATATATATGTATATCAAATCTGTGATCGGTAAATCAAGAAATCAACAAAGTAGAAATATTTGCATAAAAACAAGTGTTATTTATTTAGGAAAAAACATTTTAAAATAATAAAAAAAAAAAAAAATAATAAAATATATATATAGATGTGTATAAAATATATACCTATATATATTCTGTAAACTATATGTCTATATATGACTTTTAGGCAGTTATCATTTGATCAGGTAATAATCATTTGGGAAGGACAGACATAGAATTCCCACAGGTCTTTCATAAATTGTTTATCATCCCCGATTATGATATATATACATATATATATATAGTAAACTTCTTCACATTTCACCATTATATATATAATCATAATCGTATTAATTATTCTTAAGAGCTCTTCCCTCATTTTTTAAGTCCAGCAAACTCACAGATATTTTCAAATCAATTCACTGCAAAAACAATAATAAAAAAACCCAAAGCAAAGCAAAAATAGAAAGAACAAAAAAATCAAGTAATGAAACAAAAATAAATAAATAAAGTAAAAATATAACCGATTGAAATATTGTGTAAGGTCGCCATTATCTTGACAGCGGATAAAAATCGCGAGTGTTATAATCAATGAACATAACGAAAATGTGCGATTCTCTTTGAAAATACCCTGTAATAAAATGAGTAAATGAGCACATCGAGGGTATATCCAAGCTGTGTCTACAAAATATGCTAAAACTGAAAACTATATAACAAATCTGTTCAGCTTAACTCAAATATTGCATGAGTTAAAATTATGGAAAATATTTTACAAAAATTCAAGTATTTCTATATTATTTTTGTTGATGAAAAAAAAAAAAAAAACAGAAAATTTCCTACTTATTTAAAGACAAAACATTTTTTACCTTTGGCAACTTTTTAGCTAATGCACGAAAATGTTCTAAATTTAATTGGTGTGCTATAATAATGAATATCCCAAAATAAGAGAAGTAAAAATTTTTTATACGTTATACAGATCTGCTTAGGGTATATAATATTCTTAACTTTTTTTTTTAGCTTTGTCTTTGTCTTTTGCTGTGGAAATTGATAACCGTTTAGGGCACGATTTGTGCCACGATGTTTGTGCGTGTGTGTGTGTGTGTGTGTGAGTGTGTAGAGTTACTTGGGCCGGTTCAAGCTTCGGGGGGGGACTGTTGTTGTTGTGTTAGGGGAGGAGTTACTTATAAATAGCCAGGCACGAAATGCTGTCGAAAGAGTAAAATGCGAAAATAAATAATACAAATCGAAATGATCGATGAATTTGCAAATTGACGTGCAAAAATCTATTTGCGTTGCGTATATAGTATAAATGTTGGATCAAAGCTATATATATATATATATTTAGATATATTATTGCATAAATATGCTACATAATTGTTATATATGTATTGTACATTGAACTTAATTGATAAATTATTTTCTATAGTTGGTTGTTGCATTTGTAAATCGATCCGTTTGTGGATCGGCCCTGGGTTAAAGTTAAAGATTTAAATCGCTCGCTGGTAAGAACTATCCAATTGTCGACAACAATGTGTGTGACTTCGACTATGTGTGTGAGTATGTGTGTGTGTGAGTGTAAGTTATGCGTTTTTATAGTCGACCGATAAATGCAGAAAGTTGTCGGGATAACTCAAATGCTCGGACATCCATTGCAGTTGCGTCTCCTCGTGCAACTCGATGCCATGCGTGCGAAAGCCAACTGTAAACGAGAGGCAGAGAGAGAGAGAGAAAGAGAGAGAGAGAGAGGGAGAGAAAGAAACAAAGAGAGAGAGTGATTAATTAGAGTTGCAATTGATTCAAGTTTAAAATGTACAAATTGTATTTTCTTTAGTTTCTCTGTTATCGATAACTAATTTATCGATAACTGTCGATCAGTGAACGAAAAGTTGTAAAACTAAATTAGCAGCATTGCCGCCCAATTGGTATAATCAGCAGTTATTTATAGCCAATAGGCGTGTATTTTATGTCAACCGATTGCCATATAAATCAAAGTTAACCTTATCGGGCCATGGCCCAAAGACTTTTGCTAACCATTAATCAACAAGCAGCGTACAACAATAACCCTAATCTGAAGTGGTCCGATCAATGAGTAGAATATTTCGTCATTTATATTTATAGCTAGGTATATTGTAATTATAGACTAATCGCGGCAACATATATATATATATATATATATATATATATATAAATATATCCACAGCTGTGTGTATCTGTTTGTGGTCATCATATATATATATATATATATATATATATATCCACACACAGCTGTGGAAAGAAGGATCAGTGAGGAAATCGTTTTTTAGACTAGCTTAAACTTAGGAATCATATAATATAATAATAATATAATAATAATATAATATAAATAAAAAAAAGGAATTAAAATAAAGTGTCAAACCATGCTTAAGCTTTTCCGTACAAAAATCCAATTGTGCAATTATTTTCTAATAATTTTTTAAAACAAACTATTTTTTTTTTTATATAAAAATTGTATTATAAAAATGTTTTACGTGTTACGAGTTTCTTATGAAGTCGAAAATACCCACAAAAAAAAACTGTATAAAAAGCGTTGACTGGACAATTTTATTTTTTTGGCAGATTGCACCAAAAGCAGCATAAACAAAACGTGGCACAGGAAGTGAGGGGGGGAGCACTGCTAAGAGATATGGAAAAAACTTAGAAATCATAAAATGTAAATAAAGAAAACGAACTGAAAAAGTTTAGCTAATTTATCGATGGATTATAAACGATCAGGATATATATAATGATTTTTTACTTAATGTACAAAATTAGTGAATATAATTAAAAATAAAAATTTGATTGCTTTATTTCAAAATGTCTCAATAAATATATGTTTCAATATAGGGTATACTTTGGAGGTTAATGGATTTTGAATGAATTTATATATATATATAAATATATATGTATATATGTGTGTATGTGTGTGTGTGTGTGTGTGTGTGTGTGAGCAAGTAAGTAGCACAGACACACACACTTCATATCGCCATATATATGGACAAGTATAGCTCTGATAATGTCTGACTATACACAGTGGGAAATAAACGAGTAGCTGTGTGTCTAACTGTGTGTGTGTGTATGTGTGTGACTAGAGATAAGATTTGTGCAACGAGACCGGGTTCAAGTAGAACGCATTCATATTAAGTACACGACGATGTTCAACGATACGAATCCATTTGTCGCCCACCCGCCGATTGCCACCGATGGCAATATGCCTGTGATCCGTGCGTAATGATGATATATGGGCTAAAACGCATTGCACACATTATGTACAAATACACATATATATATATATATGTATATATATACATGTGTAGAATTGCAATGGATTGGAAAATGTGTGTCAAGTGAGGCTTGTCTCGCAGATCGGAGGCAGACAAAATTGGTCTCCGGGATTTAAGCTAACTAAATTTTTATCATAGGAAAATAAAAAATAAAACTCATGAGAAAAGCGCAAAGAACCCCAACAAATTATAAAAATATTATATGTATATATAATATGTGTAATAATTTAAAGATATGTATTTTTGAAGATTGTCCAAAAGAGGACGGACTTGGAAAAATGCCTGATATCAAAATGAAATGCACTTTGAGAACATAATTTATGATGCCAACGACACGTGATTAGCAGCAGCAAAAGCAGCAACAGCAGCGATGGCAATAAAAAGCGCACATTAACAACAAAAACAAATATGAATAATAAAATTAATAAAAAACAAAAAATGCGACAAGAAAGTTGAAGCGCCGCCAATGCAGAGAATGGCGCCAAACAGTCTTATAAATGAACACAACAACAACAACAACAACAATTAAGTCAAAAGTGATTAAGCGACAAGGCGACAACAATTGTTGTTGCTGTTGTTGTTGTTGTTGTTGCTGTTCTTTGCCCGTTGCTCGATTCAGTTGGAGGCGCATAGCTCATGCCTAAAAATAAAACATTGCATCGCGAATGTTGTACGTATCCGATAAGAAAGCCAATCATCATAATAATTTCATAGATTGCGCACTATAAACCCAAAAAAAAAAAAAACACATTTAACTGTTATTATTAACTGATTATATTTTCTACTTTAATATATACTTCAAATTTGTTTTCAAAAACTTGAACATTATTCATTTTCCGTATATATATATATATCATTCTAAATATATATATATATATATAGTGCCTCGTCATATCATTCTCTCTATCTCTTTCTCGCTCTCTCTCTCTTTTCGTAGTGTTTGGTTTAAGGGGAAAAACTTTCTTCTTATCTTTTTTTTTCGGGGACTTAGTCGTAATCCCCAGCGTTTAGGCTATATCAGCAGTTCCGCTTCTATACATATATATATATATATATATATATATATATATATATATATATTATAATTTCTATAATATATACACACACATATATCGATTGCATATTTCTACATTTTGCTGGTTCAGTGAAGCCTTTAAAAACTGCTAATCATATGTTTTTTTTTTTTGTTTTTTGCTTTCTGCCATGGTTTGTCAATTGTTATTGTTTTCTTAGCGGTTTTCGTTTTTTTTTTTTTTTTAATTTCTATCTTTTGGTTCTTCCTCCCACGCCATCAAAGTTCAATATGCTGCAATCCATTTGTTTGGTTGTTGTTGTTACCAACAACAATAAACAAAAAAAAATTTGGTTTAAGCAATACTCAAATTATCAAGAAAGTAGAAAATTGAGCGCTGTTAATCTTGAAATACCCTAATAAAGTGTATTAAAAATATTGTCATTTTACAACATTATCGCAGATAATTATTGTATAAGCAAATAATACTAAAAACTTCTAATTTGAGTTTTGATTAGGATTTGAACAAAAATCGAATTGTGTTATTATTTTGAAATTTTTTTAAATCAAACTATTTTCCTTAATTTAAAATGTTGATATTTTTGTTTTACTTGCTTTACGAGTTTCTTATGAAGTCGAAAATACCCACAAAAAAAAAACTGTATAAAAAGCGTTGACTGGACAATTTTATTTTTTTTGGCGCATTGTACCAAAAGGCGCATAAACAAAATGTGGCACAGGAAGTGAGGGGAGCACTTCTGAGAGATATGAAGAATATGCGATGCTACATGATTCGCAACGCATATCGGATGTCGGCCGCCGATGTCAATGTAAACACTTTAAACAGTTCTGTGCAAAATTTTCAAAGCGAAAAAGCTTCAAAAAGAGAGCACAATAAAGATGAGCTTAGCAGCGTAGCGAGCGAGAGGGAGAGTGCTGGCAGCGAGAGCTTTCCAGTTTCGTTTGTGTGTGTGTGTGTGTGTGTGACGTAGTCTTCATTGGAAGCGACGTCAAGATTTTTAAGCGGATTTCGTTGAGATAAATACATTCAAAGGACCAACTTGTTGCTTGATATTTTTTGTTTGTATTTTTATTTTTGCAGCTGCCGCATAGCCCACCCAAAATGCCAGGGCGTGGCACAAACAATTGTCAAACACATACACACAAGCACGCACGCAAACACACACACAGGTGTAAAAAAGAGAGACGTGTTAGGAAGGGAGGGGAGGAGAGGTTCATCCTGATTGCATTGTGCATTGTTTGTCTGATTGACGAAATGCAAACGAAAATGTGTCGAAATGGAACTAAGCAAATGCAAAGGTGGCAAATGCAACACAGCCAAAAACAACAACATAGAGGCGGCAGCAGCCGAAACTGCTGACCATAAAATATATGGTGCAGCAGCAGCAGCAGCAGACGCAGCAGCAGCGACAGGGCAAAGTGATAAATACACACAAGCGATCGCTGTGCGAGGTGCGATTTCCGACCGGTGATGGTGGAGGTGTCGGTGGAGGTGGAGGTGTAAATACAAATAAGCGGAGGTGATATCTCAGAACTTCCTTTTCACACATTCGAGAGCAGCCTACACAAATACAAATGCACGCACATAAGCAAAGAGCGCAAGCAAATACACACACACACACACGCACAGACATTGAAAGAGCGAGAAAATGAGAGAGCGTATGCATGTGCATATGTGCATGTATGTTTGTATGTATGGGTGAGCATTCAAAAAGCCAAAACGCCGCCGACGCTGACGCTGCTTTCCGGTGAACGCCAGATCCACAGTCACAGCCGGCGGCAAATCATGAAAGCGCCTGTGCACAGGCTCCCCCACACCCGCCACCACACCGCTCGCAACCCAACGCAATGCACGATAAAAAAAAAAGTAAAGCAACAACAAGAAAGACTGTTTCTGTCGAGAGGCAGCTCGACTAAGGTGTACCCTGTCAACTTCTTTTTTTTTGCGTTACTTAACTAAAAATTATCGAATTGCAAAAAAAATTGTTATAAAGAAATACATTTTTTTGGATTAATTATTTTTTTTTGAGACTAAAACATTTGCCCTATAACAAATGTCACATCTATATATACCCCTATTGTAATGTGCAGAAACAGGGTATACATCAAAAAGGAGTCAGCAGTAGCAGAGGCAGTGGCCAAAAGCAGCGCAGTCGAAAAGAAATGCGTTTTCTTTATTTTTGACGCGTCTTAGATTCTTCGGGCCGCCTTTAGCCGTTGCTGCTGCTGTTGATGTTGTTGTTGTTGTTGTTGTTGTTGTTGTTATTGCTTGCTTGTTTTTCTGCTTGCTTCAGCTTGGTGTTGTTGCTGTTGTTGTTGCTTACTTGGTTTTTTTGATTTCTCGGAATGGCATCTACTTTGAACCGCCACGACGACTGCATTGTATATTTGAAATTCATTTCAATTTAAATACAAATTTTCTATGAAAATGCACGCATTACAAATACACACACACACACACACACTCACACACAGACACGCATATAGGCAGCAGTACACGTTCAAGTGCCCCCACCCCTCCCCCGACCCATTCAATCGGCAGACAGTTGACCACGTTTTGAATGTGATTTGTGGGTGTTTCATGGCGGATGCGGATACAAACGGCAGCGTTGGAACTTTTTCTTTCTTTCTTCTTTTTTTGTTTTTTTTTTTTGGTTTTTTTCTTCTTTTTTTTTACACAAAACTGCAATTGGCAAGCAGCGGCTGGCTGGCAGCTGGAGAGGGCCAAAGACGTTGGAGGTTGGATGGGGCGGTCTGAAATGGTAGCTGAACGGATCATCTTTAGAAGCAGTGTAATAGATGCAGTGTGCAAAGTAAAACCCAACTATAAACAACTCATGCTTGGCCAACACAAAGCAAGCCAAAAAAAAAAAAAATAATACGACGAGGGGAACAAATCGGTTTGCGGGGTCTTAGGGGGCGAGGTGCTCACTCATAAACATATCCATCGAATGCGTTTCGGTTAATGGTTGCATGGCATGAGCTATAGCTACATACATACATATTTATGCAAGTGTATATATATATATATGTGTGTATGTGTGTGTGTGTGCCTGCAAGCGGTTTTATGTTCATCTTCAACTGCCGCGAATTCGATGAAATTTTGCATAAACCTAAAGCATTTTTTTTCTTTTTTTTTTGTTTTTTAAAGATGAAAAATAACCCAGTAAATCGAATAAATATTTCAAATTTTAATTTAAATATAATTTGAAATTTAATTCAATTCAATTTTTTTTTGCTATGTTTTTTATTGTTTCGACTGAATAAATCAAATTAAATTAAATAAATCTGAGCATCAATTATATATATATATACATATATATATATATAAATATATTTTGGATTCTACAACAGTTATCGCTTTTAAATTTTTTTTATTAATTATTAGCCCACTTTATTTTATTAAGTTATCACAAAAAATTATATAAATATCATTATTAACCATACATCAATTTTATTGTGTATTTAATTAACTTGCGAAATTGTATATTGAAAAATAAATAAATCAATTTAAGTTGCTATTTTAATTTTTATGAATGAAAAAGTATCTTTTAAATAATATAAGGAGATAATATAAAAAAAGAGAATTATTATATAAAACTAAAAAAATTAATAATTAATCAAATTTGAAACAATTATTTTTAATCGTCTAATTTAATAAAATATTTAAGGTAAGATTTCTATGCTGATGGAAAACTTTGGATATATTGATTTCAGCGGAAACCCTTGGCTAAAATTTAAGCAATAACTGAAATGCTAATTTTCGTTTTGTTTATGATTATCTGATATATTGTAAAGCCTTCAATTTAATATCTTATTTTGTGATCTAAGGTTTCAAAATCTTTGTGAAAAGTTTTTTTTAAGGTTTAATCTTTCGGCATATTAAGATTTATTTTAACATTGTTTATATAAAAAATTAAATATGCTGCGTTGCATGCCACAAATTTTACAGCTTGTCACTAAATTGAATATTAAAAAATCAGTTTGAAACCACAAATTTTGTATTAAAGGAAAACGAAAAAAAGACAAAATAGAACCAAAACTTATTTAAAGTAATTATTAGTTTTATTAATTGCCTACTCAAGCCAAGAGTTTTTGTGGGTGGGTGGGGGGCAGGCGCAATTAAGGTGAGCAAGAATTAACTTATGTTTAAGCCCGAACAGCTAAAACTGCTGATCCATTGGCCCACTTAAGCTAGACTTAAGCTAACCGAAAGCAATTTCATAAAGGTGTAGATATAGATGTGTGTGTGTATATGTGTGTGTGTGTGTGTGTGTGTGTGTGTCTGTGTATACATCAAGGACAAGAGAAAATCGTAATGCAACTGTCACGTTGGATGACCTTTGGGAAAATACGTGTTACAGCCGATTTTTGGCATCCATGGGCCAAAAAGGATCGTTTTCAAAAAAAATCTCTCACCTTTCAAATGGGAAATTCCGCTACGCCCAAAGTTCGGTCGGCGGGCAATGCATGCAAATAAAAATTTCACACCTTGAACCGGGGAAATACCAACCTGACGCTGTTGCAGATGTGAGGGTAGCCAGCGACGCATAAGGACGAGCCCGAGGACGAGGACGAGGACGAGGACGGACCGAGAACGGGCCACAGGACAGCAGCAAGGATATCGAGAATGAGTGGAGAGCAAATCTCTTTGTAGTCAATGCTTGTCAATGAAAGAGAATTGAACAAATGTTGCCAGCAAAAAGCGAATAACAAAGACAGAGACAGTGTGAGAGAGAGAGAGAGAGAGCGAGAAATACAGAGAATGCATTCTAGAGATCTACACGAAGTGCATAATTCGTAAATCCCAGCCGCAGGTATTTAGTTCCGCCTTTTGTCTAGCAATGGAATTCCCAATGCTATTATTGCACCTAAGCCACTGCGACACGACTATAGCCAACACACAAGCACACACACACACACACACACATACACAGAGCTGGTGCTAGTGCTAGCTATGCGCCTTCTCGCTCGCACTTGCGCCTGTCGCCGGCGCCGCAGGTCAGTTGGAATCCAGCAGCGACTTGCAACGTTCGCTTGCCACGAAAATCCACACGCACACTTCTTTTCATACACACACACACACACGCACACACACACACACACACACACACACACAAGCACGCACACATACACTTGCACGTTGCACTGCATTTTGTTTTGTCTATGCAGCTGAATGGCCCGAAAAACACACACTTGGCCAAAAAGTCTAACAGGCAACCTGCACAGTTCTCGGCTGATTTTAGCCCCGGGAACTGCCTAAAGGCTTTTGTTCAATAATTTTTCGTTTCGTTTCGTTTTTTTTTTTGTGTTGTTTTTGTTGTTTCTGTTTTTGGTTCTTCTTTTTGTTCTCGCTGCTGAGCCCAAAGCGACATTGATGAATTGAAGAATGATTGGCAGAGCCGCAGGGTCGTAGGACGTCAGCGTCAGCGTCAACGCCGACAGCGACTGCGAATGCAGCAGTTTTGTGCACTTCAATAGAAAAAAAATAAACAAAAAAAAAAAAAAAAACACATAACGAAATAAGTCAGCGAGCCGACAATTTTGTTGTTTTCGGCCCAGACTGACTGGCACCTTTTTGCCCGCTTTTCTAATGAATGCCACTCAGAGCGAGACAGATCGACTGCCTCTCACTCACTGAGTGTGTGCATGTGCGAGAGAGAGAGAGAGAGAGAGAGAGAGAGAGAGAGAGGGAGATTGTTGGCTTGTAAGGATTTTAGCCGCTATAAGAATGCCAATGTCGATTGCCCAAAATCATTGTGAGTGGCTGCGGCTAATTGATAGCCGGCAAATCCCTCAGCGAGCGTTACTAATGCCCATACATATATTCTATATATATATATATTTATCTATATACATATATATATAGATAGATAAATGGTAGTCAACTCACCCGCTTTGCGCACAGGTGTCGATAATTCGGCCATCAGGTCGACCAGATTCTTCTTTTGTCCGCTTTGGCCCAGCGGCGTTATTAGCTTCTGCATGTACGTAAAATCCTATTGGGAGCGTTTCAAAAAAAAAAAAAATATGTAATACAATTAAAGGGCAAACATTATTTAAAAGCCACAGCAAAGCAGCAGCTGTTTAAAGGATCCCTAAATTAAATGTTCCGCGTGATATGCTCCTAATTGGGTATCAAAGCAAAGTTTAGGACTGCTAAACAATATGAACTGTAAAAACTTATCTCGTTTTTGCATACATTTTGTTGAAATCTTAAAAATGTATTTTATTTCACAATTGCTACCAATTATCTAGTTAATTAATTAAAATAAAATATTATTTATTTAAATTAAACTGTGGAATTTTGAATGCCAAGAAAGAGTTATCAGTTCAGTTATAAGTCAATAAATCATGACTTAATCCGAAATAAATCCAAACTTAATTAAAGCAAATTAGATTGTGTGGCTAAAGTTGTAAAATTACGACAAAATTAAAATTCGCATTATATAAACTATTATTTTGAAACAATCTTATCTAATCATATTTCTGTTGAATTTCAGTTTTTAGTTGACGAAGAATATGATTAAATCTGCTTAAGCATTTATATAATAAGCATTAAAGTTAGTTTTACTCTCATTTTCGCATACTTTACATAAAATATTATTATGTTAGTTTTACTCTTATTTCTGCATTATTTACATAAATAAATATCATCCTATATTCTCGCCAGATTTCTAAAAAAATGTATAAGAAAATGCTTAACTTTTAGAAGCTTATATTTGCGGCAGTTAATGTCTAAATGTGCATTTTAAATGCTTATTAAAACCCTCTAAATAACAAGTTAAATGTGGTTTTTCACTAATTAAAAAATAATAATAACTAAATTCCCGATGTGAATCCCAAACTATTTATAGTAGTCAATAGGAATAGGAATAACATAAACCTGTGTATAAATTAGAATGCAAACTATTTGCCTACAACTTGACTTGAATAATTTTAAGTCCCATTTCCACCAGATGCTTGCCAACTTACATCATCGTAGTAGAAACGTATTGGAATGTTTTTGAATGATTCCTGATCGCTGTACGGCTCCATGAGGCGTCTGTTGACCGCCCAGAATTGATCAAACTTGTCATTGATCAGACCCAGCCAGAGCTGATTGTGATCCTTCTTTTGCATGGCAGAGATGACCAAGCCGCGATGCTTGAGCACATCGGCCTCCTTGAGGCAGGCCAGGTAATGCGATTCCAGCAGTTCTCTAAAAATTTAAACATTAATTATGGGATTATAAATCAAATATTTTCTCTTTGATATACTTTGTGTTTAATTTGACTAGCTTCTCCTCGGGAAATTTTGAAAAGTGTATAGTAATGCTCCACGGGGTGCTGTCCGCATCCGGATGCAGTAGATCATAGAGCACACCTTTGCACAACATAACCGAAACAAAAGGCACATATAATAAACAAATGAATATGCAATTGGAATTGCGCCCATCCCTTTTCTGGCTCACCCACCAATTGGATAGTGTAAACGCAGCGGCGTTCCATTGAAATCGAACCATGCGGCGCCATCCTGATGCTCGGCGACTATGTAGCGGGTGAAATACTTTCGCACCTGAGAAGAAAAGTGGATATTTGCAATGATAAACAAAGTTTCTTCTTTGTTATTTGTTAAATGTTTTTTACCTTGTCTGTGACTAGGGGTAAATAACTGAGACGTGAGACCATCAGATAGAAGGGCTCGGGCCTTATGCCGACTATTTCCTCGCTGTCGGCTTGAAAGCAAATGCCAATTTGACCCTCCCATATCATGCGGAGCACCTCCCGATCATGTGCCATAGTTTATTTATTTATATTTTGCACAAAACACACCGTTGCAGCTCCCGTATGTTATTGTTCTTGCCATTCACCGTGAATAGCCTAATAGTGAGTTGGCAGCGCCAATGTATCGGTATATCGATATATCGTTGTGTGTTAGTGGCCTATCACGACACAAACCAATAAACACGACGAGGCACGTTCATAGCAAATGAGTAGTTGCGTGTTATAATTTAAAAAAAAAAGATGTTTTATACTTTATAATCAAATTATAGGCAATCAATATATGTAATTTATTTCAGCCATTGACGACAGTAATCGATGCTATCATGTTGCTCTACTATTGTTATCGATCTATAGCGTCCGTCGTCGCTATCGTGTGTAATAGTTCGATTACGATTGCAGCATACAAATGCAGCTCTGGAAGCGCATAAATAAATAAAGTTGCTCGAATTTTAGGCCTGCGGTTGCGTTTAGTTTTATTGTGCTTAGATGTAAATATGAAGTGTGCATCTCTAGTTGCATATGTCGAGAAATACAAACCATTAAATATACACATATATGAAAACTAATGAGATCGTGATTGTTTTGGCCAACTGAATAAAACGCAAAACGAGAAGCATCGGCAACAACAGGCCTCAACAGAATGGATGTTGAAATACCTGTTTTCGCTGGATATCTTAATGTTCCAACACAAACTGGATTTTCGCTTAATCGTATCTCAAAAAAGGTAAGAGCCTGCCAAAGATCTGATCTCTTGCATTATTTCCGATTTAACATAACACAATGTGCACACACAGTGCAATGCCAGGCAAATTTAATTTATATATTTATATATATTATGTCAAATGCGTATTAAAACAGGACACTTGCCATGTGCATGCCCACTTTGTGTATGTGTGTGTGTGTGCAGTTGTGCCATTGTACGTGCATGTTTATGTGTGTGTGGGCTCTGTGTGCATGTATGTGTGTTCGGTTAGATATCTCCATCTGCATACTTGTTGCATACAAATGAGTAGCATAAGGTGGGAGAAAGAGAGAAACAAGCTAAACGGCGGTCGAACATATTTTCGTTTTGCGTGTGCACGCCGAGACACACACACACACAAACAAGCACGTGCATGTGTATATATGGATATGTATGCATGTGTGTGTGGTTGCGATGACGGCTGTTTTGGGGACTCATCCATTTTCCATGGTGTTGTTGTTGTCTCCTTTATATAAAACATACATAAATGTATGTAGACATATGTGTAGATACATTATTCACATATGTCGGGAAATATTCTGTGAGGATTGGGCCGGGCCCTGTGACAATATATGCAATGCATGTTTGTGTACGTGTGTGTGTGTGTGACTAAATGTGTCTGTGTGTGTGTGTGTGTGTGTGTGTGCTTGTATTGTTATGTAAGAAACGCTCGAAATTTCATTGGAAATTTGATTAGCACAACATTAAAACTCAATACACAATTGTTAGCTCGTGCAACACCTTCGAGATGTACTCAAAAAGTTGGCTACATAAAACACACCTCACAACATTAAATTCTTAAATATTATACAAAAATTATAATCTAAATATGCTAAGAACTAAGTTTTGCTTATGCCCAAAAATAGGTTTGTGCATAGATTAAAAACTTTATATTAAATATTTCTTATTTATTTGATATTTTAATGTTTTCTTTTTTTTTTATTGTAGAAATCATGCAGTCGTTTCTGTCTCTTGTTCAAGGCCAGTCGCCATGGCATTGCACGCCTGGAGATCTGCGAGAATAAAGATGACAAGAATCCAAAGATCTTTACGCTGGAGAATTGCGTAAAGATCACACAGGAACCGCCGCCAGCGAATCTCATACAGATTGTCAAACGCAACTTGCAGCTCACCCTGCACACCAACAGTGATGAGGAGCTCAAGACTTGGGTAACCGCACTGCAAACGGTCGCATTTTGCGACAACAGCGGCCTTCATGCCGCCAACAGTGCCATCGAGGAGGACAATGATCTATACTGCAGCTCATTTGTAAGTAACACATATAAAAGGAGAGTTAAACGTATAAAAAAAAAACAAATTTGTTTTTAGCGTAATTTTCTATTTACATTTGTAGACTTTAATTTTAATCAATTGGAATATTCGAGACGTGTACGTTTCCCGAGGGTTTGTTAAAAGATAAATGGCCAGATTTATAAGCGAGTAGCGTTTAGCAGCTCTGTTGCAATTCAGCCAAAGTAAATATCAAATTGAGACTAAAATTATAATAATAAATAACTTTGTCTTGATGAAATGTAGTCAGATTGATATATCTGCGGTTTCTATGCTATTAAGCAACTTAAAGTTATCAAAACTTCAATTACATATGCAAATTAGGTATAATTCAGATTTTCGATTAAAATCAATTTAAGCGTAAATATCTGTCAGATTCTAAATTTGATAAATTTGCAGCTTAATTTGAATTTTTACAAGCTCGCAAGACACCGACTTGCCACATAAATAGAGCATTATTACAACTCGATTGAGGCACAGCATTGGGTGGACAGCTCAGCGAAGGATGAGCTCAATGTAAACTTGACAGATAGTTTTTGCAAGGGAACTGTTGCCATAGATCCAATGCTCTCCACAATCGGCTTTCTCAGCAGGGCAGCAAATCTTTGAGCAGCTCAACCAATTTTATCCCTTGCAGGATTTTTTATCAATTGTGAATTCTTTATAAATAGAGGATTTATTTGCTTTGGAACTCTATAAATGAGTCCAACTCCGTTGTGTTCCTCCTGCTCGTTTCCCTAATATTTTACTACTTTCTGTGTGTCACTTTTCTTAGCTGGGAATCGCAAGAACCAGATTATTATTGTTTGTCATCATCTTTATCAATTCGCTGAAAATAAGGGAAACGTTGCACGATTAAATAATATTTATATTTAGGCATTATTCAACGATCCAAAATCGCAATTTTTGATATAATTTTAAATTTCCTATTCAGCAAATCAGTTGTATAAACAAACAAATGTGTAATGTGAGAAACAAAAAAAACAAACAAACAAACAAAATGCTGCGTAATTGTTGCAACAGCTGCCAGTTATTAATATTTATGTTTTATTTTATTGATAGGACGGATTGTTTATAATAACGCTGATACCGTCGGAGGCGTCGATTAGGTGCAACATTGAGCCGCGCACGTATATGCTGCAAATGACGCCAACGGAGCTGCAATTGAAATCGGAGGATCTGAATGTGACGATTGCCATGTGGCCTTATCGATTTATACGTAAATACGGCTATCGCGATGGCAAATTTCAGTTCGAGGCGGGACGCAAGTGTACAACGGGGGAGGGTGTTTTTACGCTGGATCATACCAATCCGCAGGAGGTATTTCGCTGCATGTCCGCCAAAATGAAGTCAATGAAGAAGCTCATCAGCGGCGACAGTCTCAGCAGCATTGAATGCGGCGAGAATCAGTTTAGTGCCGCCGCCGGCATGGAGCCCGGATCACGAAGTCCGTTGCCACCATCGCCATCGAGCAATGTGCATGGCGGGGAATTTGAGATAAATTCGACGCAAAGCTGTATATCGCTGCGTGGCTTCATCAGCTCCAATGATTCACTGAATAATTTCTCTAGCAACGGGAATAGTGGAATCAGCTTATCGGTGCCATCAGCGCAGCAGCAGGCCGCTGGCAAACACATTCCGAATAAGCCGCCGCGCAAGCTGCCCTCACCGCTTGACCACCCTCAAACTCAATGTGATAAATACAAGAATCTTGTGAAATATGAACCGGTTGCCATAACAACATCGTCGCCCTCGGATGCCAACAGCAAGATGTGTGCTGTGATACTCAAGCCCGTCTCCCCAGATCCATTGCGCAATAACAACAACAGCGTTTCTACATCTGGCTGCAGTAGTCCACCCGATTTGCCGCTGCGCAATGAGAGTTGCGCCAAGATGGCAATGGAACGGGACTACGAATCCATTGAGAACATAACCGATGCGTGGAAGACGCGCGGAGTGGGCGATGTGCGTCACTGCGAGCGCATTCCCTCGGCCCATAGCTGTGAAAGCGATAGTTTTCTGCTTCAACGTTCGCAATCGAAACGCAAGGATTTAAGCAGCAACAGCAGCAACACAAGTGGCAGCGGCAGCGGCAGCGGCAACACATGCATCAGCAGCAGCAACAGCAACACGCCCAAAATTATCGACATTGATATTGGCGAGGGAGTTGGTGTTCTGGTCTCACCGGATGCCAGCTACGATCGCCTGGACTTTCTGTCGCCAAACAATAAAACCTCCAGCGGCTATAAGACAATTGTGAATGTGACGCTGCCAGCGAATCGAATGCGCTGCAGTCCGCCGCCACCGAATGAGTATGAACTGATTGCTAGTCCCGATACCGAAAGTTTTCGCAAGGCCGATGACAGTCATCTTGGCTACGGTATCCTGCGCAAATCCAACAACAATAACAATAACAATAACAATAACACCACTGCCAGCAGCAACAACAATAAGAATAATAACAATAATAACAACAATAATAATAATAATAATAATAATAACAATAACAATAATAATAATAATATTAATAACATTAATAACAACAACATATTGCCCGCCACAAACAACAGCAGCAGCAGTAATAATATTGCTGCGGGAATCTGTGTGACGCCTCCAACAAATAAGAGCAGCGATGCCGGCCTCGATCATCGCAACTACAACGGCCTCAACTACACCATTGTCAGCAAGCCCAAGCGTGTGTGAGAAAGAGCGAGATAGAGACAGAGAGACAGCGAAAGAAAGAGAGCGAGAGCGAGAGAGAGAGAGAGAGAGAGAGAACACAGACAAATACATAGTTATTTACACAGAGAGAGAAAAGAGAAAGAGAGAAGGAAATATTTTTAGAGTCTTTATCTCATTTCAAAAACCGCACAATTCGAATATAAGCGAACAAAAATAATTATTTTTATCAAATAGAAAGAGAAACAAATAGACAGAGAGTAAGAGTGAGAGAGAGAGAGAGAGAGGGAGAGAGTGTGCAATTAATTTTGAAACATTTAGTAATACTCTCAAGCGCTAAATGCTTAGATCAGGTTTCATACATGATTATTATACATTTTCACAAATGGAAACAATGGATACAAAAATAAGCATTCCTTAAGCACTTTATACTAGAAATTATTTAATATTTTTACAGTTATGCATTATCTCAGCAAAAAAAAAAATACCACCTAATTTTTTATCGAATTTTTGCATAGCATATTTTTTTGTATTAATTCAAATAATTTCTTCCGCTGAGCTAGAATAAATAACAACGTTATTTATATATTTGACAGTAGACAATTAAATTGATTATTCCCCCCATTATTCCCCAAATATAAATATATATGTATTTGTTATGTAACAATTTGTCTTTATAGATCAGTTTGACTGTATTTAATTTATTTAATGCTCATTGTAATTTGTCATAAATGATTGAAATTGAAATCATTATGAACTAAGCCATATCCGTTTGTCTGTTTCTATGTAAGATCTAGTCTAGAATTGATGGGAATTGAACATTCTTTATTAAAAAAAACAAACAAAACGAACGATTATCAACTAAGCTGCCATATATAAAAAATCTCCGTTTTTTTTTTTTTTATATATTTATATACATTTTTATATATTTCATATATATAATAAGAAACAAATTGCCTACAAAATCCTTAAAAAATCCCTTGATAAATTGCACATTTGTACAACTTTTTGTTTATTGTTAACATTATGAATGTGAAATATGTTTAATGAGTTTAGTATGATAACGATATGAAAGAAGAAGCATTTGGCAACTCTCTCAGCTGCAGCATTGCGATTGATCTGTGGCGCCACCGTTGTGTGTGTCGTTGCAAACGGCATTTGGTATTTGATTTGAGCATATACCAAAATTGTGGCGATTTTTTTCATTGTACTTTTATTATTATTATTATTATTTTTTACTTGCAACTACAGAATATTTTTATTTTTATGTTTATAAAAATATGTATTTTTTTTTTTTTTTGCCGACCCTATTAAATGTGTAAATAAAGCAAACGAAAACTTATAATAAAAAAAATTACGAAAACAAAATCGAAGAATTTTTGTCTTTTTTTTTTTTGTAAGTATATATAAGTAATTATTTTCTTAAGATTTCTTTAATTGATCGATTATAATTATGTACACTTAAGATTGTTATATATATATATATATATATATATATTATTATTATTATTATTATTATTATTATTATATATATTATAAATTAAATTAAATATTTTTATATATATTTTTTGTGACATTAAGGCTTAAAAAATCAGTCAAATATTCGTCAACTACGAGAAAATATTTGATTTTAAGAAACTTTGGAAAATGTCTCTGACCATGATGCGTCTCTGTTCCTTTGAGGTTGTACACAAGGTGAGTGTTGATATATCTACCATAATCTATAATCTATAATCTAATCTATTTACCATGTGAATAGGAATCGTATATAGAAAATCTGGGCAAGAACTTTAAGGAGGATGAGCTCAGTGGTTATGTGGTGCCGGCGTTTAAGAAGGCCTTGCTTTATCCCGATAATATAGCAATAAAGTATATATCCGGTGAATATACGTACTTTCAGCTCTTCATCAGCGCCAAAAAGTTTGCCACACAAATCTCAAATTGTTCAGGTAAGTACAAATAAGCTGGTATTTGAAATCTGGAAACGTTTAAAATATGTTTTTTTTTTTTTGCAGGCAGCGGTTCGTAATTGAATGTGGTTTTCGTGTGCCCGAACAATGCCATGTGGATTATGATGCAGTGGGCGTGTTGGATCTCTGGGCAGGTGGCTGTGCCGCTAGAGCCGTACCAGGCGACCAACCGACAGCGAATCAATCAGCCAGGAACTGGAACAGAAACTCCATACATTGAACTTTTCCTAGAAGTGAACCAATTTGGAAGATTGGAAGATTATATTAAATAATTCGCAAAGAAACAATTTATCGCCAGATGTGAGTTTTTGTATGAATAACTTTTTGGTTATCTTCTGATTTTAATATTATTGAAAAAAAAATTTTCAAAATGGGACAACTCAATCTGGAATCTTCGTTGTGTCCAGGATATTTTATTTTATTCTTTCTATTAATTATTTAACGATTTAATCTGAAGATAATCTAATTTTTTATGTTATACTTTATTACGCATTTGCGTGCAAAATGAACAATTAAAAAGGATATGTTAAAGATTTCTAATGTTCATAGTTGTAATCCACATCTTCGCTGAGGGAGCACAGAGCCGGATAATCTGGATTGGTGCCAGTTGTGCATTCTTCGGCTGGTGTATCGCAGGCCCTGTAGACGGGCCGTCCTTCAAAGTTGGTGGTGGCATAATTGCATGCCACTATGAACATGTTGTAACCCTGCGACAAATAGTTGGATATGGCACAGCCGACGTCAACGGAGCGCTCCTGGACAACCGCCGTAAAATGGCCAATAACCCTATTGATGGACTTAATTAGTTTTCGCCGACATATATATTCTCTGTATGAATACACTTACGGTCCATTATAGTTTGGCGGATATGTGGCCAATTGGTCCTCCGTAACGAACTGCCCCTCAGAGGCCCAGTTCGTGACAGCACCGCGCAGAAGGTCTGGCACATTCGGTCCACCCATTCCCGAGTAGCCGGCCATAAAAAGATTCTGTCCGGAGGCCTTGAACTGATCGGTGTTATGGCAATCATCGTGATTCATAACGCACTGTTTCGCATTCAATTCGGCCAGTTGGGCGAGCTCTGCGTTCCAGCTAATTGTGGCCATGCGGCATGCACTCACTTTCAACAAGCCCTGCCCGCTGGCCCATTCCTGGCGCACCTCATTGTGTGCATCCAGAAGTTCCTGTTGCGCGGCCCGATCGATGCCGAGCAGCTTCGCATCCGCCGGACAGCTGGGACCCCAGCTCTGCAAGTCGGAGTTCAAAAAGGATGCAGAGTGCAGAATCAGTTGGCACCACTTACCCCATCGTGGCCGCATCCGATGTGTTGTTCGCCTGCGTCACAGAGATTGGGATCACAATAGTCCGTTGCCAGACTGCCCGTCAGCAGATAGAGTAGAACAATTGCCAGAATCATCATTCTCACCATCCAGTTCCTGTTGGAGCTGCGACTTT
Organism: Drosophila longiperda; assembly: GCA_035042125.1. Classification (NCBI taxonomy): domain Eukaryota; kingdom Metazoa; phylum Arthropoda; class Insecta; order Diptera; family Drosophilidae; genus Drosophila; species Drosophila longiperda. The sequence goes on from JAWNLV010000118.1 coordinate 902,497, forward strand.
GAATTTGACTTACTTTGCTGTTAACCATTATGGGACTGATTGTGCTTCCATCGTTGGGGGCGCTCCTTATAGCCCACATTCACATGGCTAAGAAACGTGATCGTTACAAAATTAATTGTAACATTCAAGCAAGTTGATAAGCCAAATGGCTTACCGGCAACCTTGTATTAATAATAAAAATAATCTTACTTTAAATAAACCATTGTTAACGATTGACGAGTGACTTGGCCATAACCGACTGCGACTGGATCTACGCAGTTGCCAGTTGGCAAATAACTCTCTTGGGGGTCTGGTGCTTTGGGGGACGCAAAAATTTGAATTTATTATTTTAAACTTCCAAATTGTGGCATATGCCACGGCGCTCTGGAGAAGAATTTTATGAAAATCAATTGCTCACCAAGATTCTGGCAGCTTGGGAAGCTAATCCAAAAAGTGGATTATTAAAAGCTTAAAAAACTATTAATTTTGCATCCTTAAACATTTTCTTCTTAAATTAGATTTCATACCAAAAGCTCACATTTTTTTGGAATAGTCATAAAACGTTTTCAGATAACTCGAAAAATGTGAATTATAATTAAATAAACGCGTATATAAATTAATACCTAGAATATATTTATAAAATGAACAAGAAAGAATGCTGAAGTCAGGTGAGCTTAACAACTTGATACACTGCACCAGGTTGAAAAAAATATATTACTCTAGTTTTTTTTTATTGCCATCTGTTGCACGCTCAAATTGAAGCAAGTCTCAAATTGCATCCATTTCTTATGGCCAGCAAAGGTAAAAAAATAAATAATTACATCGCATGTGTTTAGGCCGGACCCGAAATTGCCAGCTTTTCATTAGTGGATGCATATTAAAATAAATAAATATATAAATATATATATATATATATATATATATCGAGTTTATCGATTTTCTTGCCGTTAATTTTTCATTTCTCAGCATTTGCTAATAGTAACGAGTTGGGTGTTTTCTATCCGATCTTTATGGAAATTATGCAGTATATTATTAATATTAATGCATATTATATTCTGAATGGAAAGCGCTGTTTTTACTTTAAGACATTTATTGACATCGGAAATTTATTTAATTTGTGACAAATTTCATGATGGATCACATTAAATTAGCTGGATCTGCACGAGGTATAGCTCTAATAGACGGACGGACTTGGCTATTTTTGGAATGCAGGTTTAAACCTATAAAAATTGCAATTTATCTCAAATTGATGAGTTTACTTCGGTATCTTTAGCACAGGTGAATGTGAAAAGTGCCAAAAGATCTTCTCAACAATTAATTAACAACAAAATATCTGACAAAATATATTATAAGCAATTTGTTAACTTAACAGGAAATAAATAAATAAATAAATTAGGTTTAAGAGAAATTTTAGATTATTATCTAGTAGTCTGGTAAATTGAAACTTCTCCATTCTAACTATATTCATAAGTAGATTGTGAGTTTGCTTAGCCTTTGCTTGAATTTCCATTTATTTTATAAAGTAAAAATCGAAAATTAATAGCGTGGAATGTTGCCGTTAATGGCTGGCTTATTGGACTCCCTAGACAATATGGAGCCGTCGCAGCTGCTGGTGCTGGGGGTTACAGCTGTGGTATTCATACCACTACTGCTGCTCATCATCTATGTTCCCGTGAGCATGTATCGGAAGCATCGCATTGAGCGCGAACTTGCACGGTACCGCAACTTCATCTTTCGCCGCCTGATGGCACAGCTGGATGAAGCCCTGATGCTGGGCGCAATCGCTGACGGGGAGCTACGCGCGTGTGTTGAGGCCATAGAGGAGGCCCAGTCAGCGATGGGCTTGTTCTATTGGGATGCCGCAAAGCTCCTCTATCCCAAACGTAAGCTGGACGTTTTGGCAGCCCATAATATGTATTTCGTGTCGGACGACGAGGAGGGGAAACTAAAATCCGCTGGCTATGCTGACATCGATTTAAAAGTAACCAACTCATTGCTGGAGAGCCCTATGTATTAACAGCGTGCCGACATATGCAACAAAATGCTGAAACTCAGCAAATAAACACAAATTGTAAAACATTTCGATGTATATTGCAACAGTTCGAAAATTACACTCGCACACAACAAAAACCAACTAGAAACATAACATTAAATAAGAATAGATATATATACATATCCATATACATACATATACATATTATGTACAATTTCATTACGAAGGGGGGGAAATAAAAATAATAAGTTTCCATTGTGTTGGTTTACTTCTTGAAGCAGATCTTGAGAACGCGTATGACTGGCGCCTCGAACAGTGCCGAGATGACAAATGCGGAGCAGAAAGAGACGACGGCATTGCCTAGGAATGTGGTCAATATCATCGGATTGTTCAGATGGACGGTGCCGCTCATATGCGATGAGCAGATGAACATGATGATCGGATGGATGAGATAGGCGCAATAGGTGAGACGCGACAGGGGCCACCAAACCCGATACGACAATATCGCATTGACTGTGGGCGCCATGCCCCAAAAGCAGGAGAGCACAATCCAGATGAGGCCGCATCCAAACGCCGTGTGTCCAACGCCCACATAGAAGGCGGTATTCAGGACGCTCAGCTCGCCCGGCCACACGCCAAAGATGACAATGAATAAAATGAATAGGCTGCAGGTCCACAAACCAAGATTGAGCCGTCTCGAGATTTGTGGCGGCGTCTTAAACTTGAACAGAACATAGCCGACGAACATGCCTGTGTGTGTGTGTGTGTGTGTGTGTGTGTGTGTAAGGAGCAGGCATTAGTCAGTGGGTGCGACTCTGGAGTAGATGTCGTTGGGCAACTTACCCACTATGTAGGGACCGACACGCTGCCAGGGTTTGTCGTACAGATAGTCAAAGGACTCAAAGGGTAGCGCCACCTTATGGGTATACTGATGCTGCAGCGATATAATGCCCGCAATGCTCCACGAGCTGACCAGGAACACAACCAGCGTCACTGCCACAATCCTGAAGTATCTGAAATGTGTACAGCAACTGAGCGTTACAGTTATGATCTTTCAAGGCAAGGAATGTTCGGGATAAGATAGAAACAGAGAATTCTTATCGAGACCCATCTTCAGGGTAAGCATAATCAAACCTGTCGCGTAAAGAGCTCTTCGAAGGATCTGCTAATCTCAAGAGGGAACTTCGGAAGTTCTCCTAATCTCAACAGGGAACCTCGGAAGTTCTCCTTATCCCAAAAGGGAACCTCGGAGAGCGACAGGAGAGCGACAGGTTTGATTACGTTTACCCATCTCGATTAGAGTTAATCCGTTATATATATAGATATCTATATATATTCTTAAGCAGCATCACTTGCTAAGATGCTTTAAGGGATTCTCTTGTTCCTAAGAAACACGTTGCCCAAAATTGAAGAATCCCTCAGTTTGAGAGGTTTGCCTTTAATTTTCCATCGATTTTCAATGTTAGCCAAGGTTTCTTGAGGAGGATTTGGTAAAGTCGAACTTACTTTTTGGAGAATGCTAGTAAAACTGTTGACATGATATAGAACTGCATATCGTTGGCCATGTACCAGCTCCACATCATGCACATCTCGTGCTGCGGAAAGAAGTTGTTGATATAGAGTATGTTGCGCCACCAATAGATGCGGCAAGTGTTGTGCTCGATTTTGGCCGGCTGAAAGACGGAGGAGTCCAAACCCTGCCGCACAGCAAAATCATTGAACAACACCACAAAGAGGTAGACGGGCGTGAGGCGTAGATAGCGATAGAAGATCATCATGAACGTATCCAAAATGCTGCGCCCAACGAAGCCATTGGGTAGCGTCTGATGCTTGCGCTCCTGCTTCACATAGAGCAAGGTGACCAGCAGGCCGCTGATAAAGAAGAACGAGTCCACGGAGAAGGTGGCATTGCCAATGATCTGATACCAAAACGAACGCTCCGTAATCACGCGCTCAAACTAGACGATGATGAAGAGTAAGAACAATAAGAAGAAGAAGATGATGTAGTTGCTTAGGGGTATTCAGTTAATATCGACCTTATTCTCGCCAATGGCAAACATTTGCAGATAAGTGTGCACCATCATTGTCCAGAGCACGGAGAAGACGCGCAGCCCATGCAAACAGGATGTGTGCGACTGTAAGTGGAAAGTGGATTGATGTGAATAGAGAGTGGAGAATGGAGAGTGGAGTGCAACTGGTTGCAAGGTTGCAAGTCACACTTACCTCCTTGGTCTTCTCTATGTTCAATATGGCCTTGGCATTCGTTTGCAGAGCAAAGCACAGCAACAGTTGCTGATGCAAAGCTGCAACAATGTTGAAAAATATATTTTTTGATAACTACAATTTTTTTCTCTCAATGTTTATTACCTATTGGCTGCTCGGCCTCGTAGGTGCCTGGCACACCCGTACAGCTGCCCGTCTCCACCTGGTAGTCCGTCATCTCAGTCTTTTGTGGTTGCTTGCCCAACACGCTGTCCACCGAGGTGGACGCTGCGGTGTCGCCAATCACTGCATCCGCTGGATTAGCGGCGGCATCTGTGTGCCGGATCTGTTGCCTGTTGCCATTCATATCGACGTGTGCGTCCAGTGTGGCATCTGTGGCCACAATGCCATTGCTGCCCAACGGACGCATTTGGAACAGCTCAAACGGTTTGCCATAGTAGGCGTTCTCGTAATCTCCACCCTTGTTAGATGCATCGCATTTGGCGCTAATCGCTGGTATTGGTGCTGCAACCAGGCGACGATCATCGATCTTCATCTGGTAATATGTGGCCACAATCATCACCAGCAGCAGCGTTAGCAGAAAGCTTCTACATAAGTTTTGGAGTTTATCATTTGAAGACCATTTGTTGGAGGCTGTTTATTGTGGACTCACATGAATACCTGGAACTTGAGCTCCCGCCAGTGACTGTAGAGGCCGGGAACGGTGCGGACACGCAGCACTTGCAACGCCGGCTGCTGGACACTGGACACATTGTGTGCTCCCAGCATAGTCAGCATGCGGGCATAGGGATCGAGGGACAGTATGGACTGGACATCGTGTGCCGAGCATGATTTGGGCAGACATTCGCCCAAGCTCAAAGCTTGCTGCTGTGTGCAAAGGAGAAGTTAATTAAATGAATGAATTTATAGTCTGTCCGACGGATCTGTCCACATACCGAACGATTGAGACGCGGCAAGTGGAGACTGATGTCTGCAACATAAAACTCCAGCTCGAAATGTTTGCGGTCCACATTGGACTGCTGCCGGTTGAGCTCCAAGCAAAATGACAGCTGTCCCAGCCACTTGTCATTGCCAAACAGCAGCTGGCCACGATATCGTCCAGATGCATCATACGCTGTAATCAGAGAAAAGTTAAGATGGGCGACTTCAAGAGTTATCTGATTATCTGTAGTGGTCCAATAAGAAACATTATTCACTGATTTTTAATAAAGTAACTGATCTGAATGCATATCAGCTGTAGGAAAGACTCCTCATTCCATTCCAATCCATTCAAGATGAATAGAAATCAGTTGTATATTAAAAAAAAATATATTTACAGCTTGTGGATCACTTTAAAGAAATTATTCTAAATTTGTATTTTTAAATTTCTACTAATTAATTAATTAAAAACTGTGACTAATCCTAAAAACTAATCATAATCTTCATAATTTACTCTGACAGTGCCACAGCATATACAAAATACAAATTTAGAAATTATGATAATGATTAATTTTTAAGTAATTAAATTAAGGTATTTAAATTAAATTAAGTAATTTAAATTAAATATAAATCAGTTGTATATTAAAAAAAAAATATTTAAAGCTTGTGGATCACTTTAAAGAAATTATTCTAAATTTGTATTTTTAAATTTCTACTAATTAATTAATTAAAAACTGTGACTAATCCTAAAAACTAATCCTAATCTTCATAATTTACTCTGACAGTGCCACAGCATATACAAAATACAAATTTAGAAATTATGATAATGATTAATTTTTAAGTAATTAAATTAAGGTATTTAAATTAAATTAAGTAATTTAAATTAAATATAAATCAGTTGTATATTAAAAAAAAAATATTTAAAGCTTGTGGATCACTTTAAAGAAATTATTCTAAATTTGTATTTTTAAATTTCTACTAATTAATTAATTAAAAACTGTGACTAATCCTAAAAACTAATCCTAATCTTCATAATTTACTCTGACAGTGCCACAGCATATACAAAATACAAATTTAGAAATTATGATGATGATTAATTCTTAAGTAATTAAATTAAGGTATTTAAATTAAGTTAAGTAATTTATATTAAATTAAGTAATTTAAATTAAAAAGAAATCAGTTGTATATTAAAAAAAAAATATTTACAGCTTGTGGATCACTTTAAAAAAATTATTCTAAATTTGTATTTTTAAATTTCTACTAATTTATTAATTAAAAACTATGACTAATCCTAAAAACTAATCCTAATCTTCATAATTTACTCTGACAGTGCCACAGCATTTACAAAATACAAATTTTGAAATTATGATAATGATTAATTCTTAAATAGTTAAATTAAGGTATTTAAATTAAATTAAGTAATTTAAATTAAATTAAGTAATCTAAATTAAATTAAGTAATTTTGAATTATGTAATTAAATTAAGTAATTTAACAAGCAGATTAAAATGAAGTGAAAAATATTAAAATTGAAAAATCAATTCGCAAACCATTTTATTCATTTCATTCTTTTTTATTTTATATATATATTTTGAATATTGCGAATATTGATAAATCATATTAAGCCGGACCAATACTGACCTTTCTGTGCCCACTCGTAGCTGGAGTGGAGTGCGGTTAAATATGCCTGCATCTCGAGTCCGCATCCGGTTCGCACATTTGTGCGTATCTCGGAGATTTGCCAATAGAAATGATCATAAAGATTGGTAATAATCTGAAAATAGTTGGCAGTGCCATAAAGACTCTCGGCCATGGGGCTGCCAGTGGCATTGCCGGTGACATTGCTGCCAAGATAACGACTGATGCTATTTATGGTGCTGCCCAGTGTCTTTAGCTGCATATCATCATCGATCTGTTTGAGCAGTTCGCGTCCCTTTTTGATCGATGGCTTGTTTCGGAGTATCTTCAATATGTGTGTGCTGGGTGTGCTTGTTGTGTTTGGTGTTGTTGTTGTAGCTTCCACTGTTGCTGCTGCTGCTGCTGCTGTTCCAGTTGTTGTTGTTGTTGTTGTAGTAGTGGGCTGTGTGGAGCTAGACACGGGCAACTCGGATATATTCACATCGACTGCATCGTTCTCACCGGGATTTGTGGGCGTGTAACTGAGTCCAGGCGCATTGCCATTGCTAAGAACGTGCTGCTCCTCACTGCTCAGATCACCCTTCTTGATGACCTCATGCTCCAGATCCTCCAGATCGCCCAGATTAAAATCAAATGTGACCGGATGCAATTCATATTCCTTGAGCGTATGCGGTTGCTTCACATACTCAATGCTGGGCAGGATCTTCTCCAGCGGCAAATAGGGTTTCTTCTTTAGCGGCTTCAGCGGCAGCACCTCGTGTGTGTTGAGTGTTAATGGTCGCACCGCCTCCTCCTCCTCCTGCTGCTCAGTCTCAACGTCCCCGTTGACCTCATGCAATATGGTGACATTATCCCTGCTCGTGAACCGATGCACAGCAGCAAAGTCACCACGCCTCCCCGTGGAGGCCAACGCCTTGACTCCATCCGAACTAGTTGCCGTTGCTGTGATTTTGGATGGACTTGTTGCGTTTTCAGCGGCATCGCAATGGCTGGTGAGGCTCAGGATCAGGAACAGGAACACAAAACCGAACACAATGCCCCAAAGTCCACCCCATAGCCTGGCTGACCTTGACATAGTGTCGCTCAAGACGTTGTGCGTCTTCAACAACAACAACAGCTGCTTCTTCAACTCTTGGACGGACTCCTCCTGGTGGTGCCGGGACTATCGCTTGAGTGTTGAGCAATTCGGACGGAGCTCTCTTATCATTTAATACTTGTGGTCTTTGTCAGTTTGCGATTCTCACTTCTAGCTGACATCGTGTCCTGGCCTCTAAGCCACTCAGTTCATATGATCACTGGACGAGGATATATCCTGCACATATATATATATATATATAGTATTCAATTTAATCGTATCACTTCTCAATCAACACTACATTGATACCACCCCCCCCCCCCCCCTGTGCACAGTTGTTTATGTGGTTGTTGCTATTGCTGGCAAAATTTATGGCTTTAATTGCTTCTAGGCGGTCGCAGGTTGCCACAACCTGGCGCAGCAGCTGTGTGGCTGTGAAAGCAACAACCAACAACCAACAAGCAACTAAAGAAAAAATTACAAAATTTCCTGGTTAAACTTGTTAAACTTGTTGTTGTTGTTGTTGTTGTTGTTGTTGTGACCACCGACCGAATGCCGAATGCTGATAGCTGAAAAATGCTGCTGCATCGTTGGAGCCTTTCTTACATAACTTCCGCATCGCGCCATCAATTCGCATTCAGCTCTGATGATGATCTTCGCCACAACATTCGCAATTTTCACCTTATTATGCAATTTCTATGTTTTTCTAATCCCACTTCGATCGATCGTTCATGCGCCCCAAATACTCGGCTTGGACATGCCAATAATTGATGATGTGCAAATTGAGGCGACTCCGCCTGGTCGTTACTCCATTATCTTTTTCGCTCTTTTCCAAGATTTGAGAACCAAACTGGTATCTGGCTGAAGTGTTGCTTATTTTAAATTGAACACATTAAAATGTAGGCTAATTAAAATCCCGAAACTAGATTAATTTATTATCTGTAAGCTAAATAAAATCCGGAAACTATTTTAGTTATATTTTTATCTATCAACTCATATCTATTTTTGTCAATAAATGAATGTTTTCAATTAAGTTAAGAGATTATTTTAAAAAACTTTTAACTTTAATTAAAATGTTACAATTGTTATAAATTTCTTAAATACAAAACATAACTTGTAAAATTAAAGCAAATTTTTTTTTTTTAGATTTTTAAAATTAAACTTTTGTGTAAAACTTTGTATTATTTCAAGCAGTAAAAGTTCTTCTATGCTTGAGGCTTACAACTGCCCCATCCATTTGCACTTGCAACCTCTCTAAAATCTCAATCTTTAATCCTAAATTGAACCCATTTAATTAATTTTTTGTGTAAAACTTTGTATTATTTTGAACTGTTAAAGTTCTTCTATGTTCGAGACTTACAACTGCCCCATCCATTTGCACTTGCAATCTCTCCAAATTCCCGCTATTTAATTCTAAATTTAACCCATTTAATCTTGGCAACAATGAAAAAATACCAATACCAAGTTGAAATTAATTATTATTTTTATGCTTTTAAGTCGATTGAATGAAATTTATTTTTGCAGATATTATCATTTCCTGTTTTGCTATTCACCAAATGCAAAAATGTAATTCAGCTTATGTCTTTAGGCCGAAATAACTGAAGAGTTGGCCAGAGTCTGTCCATGTGAAGTGCGTTTTGGTTTTTTTTTTTTTGTCTTCGTAGATACGGAAATTACTCAAATAATAAACTGGATGACTTGGCTTTAATATTGACCATGTGAAATTAGTGACTGGCAGTTTTGATGGAGGCACTGATGGCTTTTGTCAGAGTCCTTGCCACAATGCAACAGCGTCCACTTAAGATGTGGGTGGGATTTTGGCATCGAATGTGGTGCAATGTATTGCAATTAAATGTTGTGTGGCAATCGTAGTGGCAGCAACAACAGCTATAACAACAATAGTGCCACGCAATGTTGTAGATGGAATGGTGGGCGGGGTGTTCGGGGGACGGGGAGGTGTGCGCGATATGTGCGCATTGGGTGGTAATTGGAGTGGTAAACAATAATAAAAAACCAAAGTAACAAACAACAAAATAACACTTAAAAAAAAATAGTGGTACAAAACTGCTCGTAGTGGACACAAAGTCCACCTTGTTTATTATGGTTTGTTTTTGTTTGTTTTGTTTTTTTTTTTTTTTGTTGTTTCTTGTTTTTTTTTTCAACTTTTAGTTGACGACCGATGCTCAACCGAAGCGATGAAAGTAAAAACCGCAACTGATCAGGCGCCGCAAATGTTGGCTGCGTTGCAAGCCAATGGATGGCTGCAAAACCATAGCCGAGGTTATTCGCGAACCAAGCCGAGCCTTGCCAGAGCTGAGCTGTGCAAATAGACGCAGTCGGGCATATGCAGAAAGGTACGTTGTGGTGAGGGGGTTGGTGGTGCTGCAAGACAGGGATGGAGAGGCAGAGACGCAAATGCAGTTGCAAGTGCAAAAGTGCCGCCTTTGTGTAACTCTCTGGGTATGCGTGTGTGTGTGTAAGTGTGTGTGTGTGTGTGTATGTGTGTGTGTGTGTGTGTGTATGTGTGTGTGTGTGTGTGCGAACGAGTGTGAGCGTGTGGAAATGCACAATAAAGCAAACAAGCAAAAGTCATAATGTGCACTAAAAACCAGGCGAATGCAATTGCCATGGAGGCCATAAGCTGGTCCAAAGCTGACGCTTTTTTGCCAGCTATCCCAAATGAAAACGAAATATGTATGGATGCAGTTTCTTATAGCTATAAAGAGACATGACGACGCGGGGGGGTGCGGAGACGGTGTAGGCTTAAGAGCGTGATAGACATGCTGCAGACTACAAACAAGCAAACTAACAAAATAATAATAAATAAATAAAAAAAAAATAAGTAAAAAAAAAAACAGCCAGTCAGCTAGGTGAAACGAGCCATTGCCATTCGCTGCACACCCCACCTAACCGACAACCCTCCCCTACCCCCCTCCCTCCCCACCACCTACCGCGCACGTCCGTTGGTCAACTGGCAGAACTAGCTGGCGTCCAACAAAATCGAATAACATGTCGCAATTCAACTAAAATGGTAACAAATGTATCACGATTTTTTTGTTGTAAAAATCAACAAAAACAAAAGGAGTTCAGTGGCAACCACAAAAAAAAAAAAAAAAAAAAAAACAAACGCCTTTCAAGAGCCACACCCCGCTTAAGGCCAATGCTTAATTGTGAATTTTTTAAACAATTAAATTAGTATTAGTCTATATATTTACATGTATATATATTTTTTCGATATTAATAAACAAATTTCAGTTGCTTTGATTTACGATTTAAGCAATTTTCTTAGCCGGGTTTTTCCAGGTTTCCAGGTGCAATGTTTGATTCGTCACAGTTTCGTTAAAAAAAAACCCCCAATCTATTAAATAATGGAGTTTATGTAATTTTACACTTTCATTGTAAGATTTATGTTGATATTTTGCTTCATTTCGAAATATGCTGGTAATTATGTAATTTCTTTAAAAAATAAACTTTTTAATAAACAATTTTTTTTTTTTGCTAACAAGCTATTTTTTTTTAATATATTAGATGGCTAAAACATAAACTTTCTGAAGCAGCGAAATATGTATTTTTCTTGATATATATTCTCAAATATGATACTTTATCCTCCATTTAAATATGACCAAAATAAACTCCTATGCAGCAAATGATTTACGAATGTTTGCAGCAAATATTATTATATATATTTTTCAATACTAATTCATGATAATCATGGTGTTTTGGTAACCCCAACCTTATCGAAAGACTTTACATATAATTTGCAAATATTTTACAAGTTTTTTGTCATGCCACAACTCAAAGATACAAAAATATGGTTATTATGCCTAACGCCACAGACTAAAAGTGCCACAGAAGATGTTGTTGCATGAACGAGTTGAGCCTTGAACATTGGCGGGTTAAGATCGTGTGGCAAAACTTGTTCATGTTTTTACGTAAGCAAGTGCATCGAATGTGCTCTGGATGTGGATACGCCTATACAGATACAGATACAGATACAGATACAGATACACTTGTAGGTACACACATTTTGCCATGGTCATATGGATGACTAATTGCTCTGTCCTCGAAATACGCTTTGAGGAGTGTTTAAATCAGCTCAGAATAGACACCTTCCCCGCTACCCCCGCAATCTGCATCGAGTAGCCAATAGTATAATATTTAAAGAAAGCGACTTGTTTTGAGTGTTTTGTGTGGAAAACCCCCACATGGCGGATACTGCTTCCACCGATGATTGAAAAACAACATCTTTAAAAACATAATTGAAAAACATCATCTGCAAAAAACATCATTTAAAAACAAAAAGGGGGCGCTATGAATTGCTGTCAATAACTTTGTAAAAAGGTAGAGCTGCAGCCCTATTGGCCACGCCTCTGCTTCGTGTGGCACGAGCCATCAACCAGGCTGCAAATGTTTGCAATACTCTGTACGAAAATGCGATAAACGGGTATATTGCGTATTGACACTTTCCAAATCAGCTGAAAAATTAAGAGAATAATGTAGCAGAATCAAAATTTGATTTTTGAGTTATTTAATTTTTAGTTAATTTGATGAATGTTTTTGAAGTGAACGAATAATATTACTTTTTACAATCTTCTCTTTTACGATATTGTCAGCTTCAGTTAATATTAATCAATTGGACTAATGATAATATCCCTCGAAAATGTTGTCCTAGCTGGAAATTGGAGCAAATCCTGTTTCAAAACTCATTTTCGGTTTGCTGATAAATAGCCAAAGACACTTTTATAGAATAGAGTATTTTGCAGTCGATTAAATTTGTTTTTTTTTTTAATATATATATATATATATATATGCATATACACTTATATATGTATACGTATTTTGTGGCAAACGTCTCCGTTCCAATGACGAGGCACAACGGGCGTCGAGGCAAACGAAACTTGCTACCAGCGCATGGTGATAGTCGTTCGTCGTGCGAATGCTTGAGTGTGTGTGTGTGTGTGTGAGTAAGTGTGTTTGAGTGTGTTTGAGTGTGTGCTGTGTATTGGCTAACCGGCAGTGTGATGCAATTTGGCAGACACTCAGCGATTACGATAGCCATCGTGGTAGCCAGTTAGTCAGTTAGCCAGGCTTTGATGGCGGGAACAATGCTTTCGCATATTGAATATATATATATATATATATATATTTTTTTTTTTGAGAGTGTTGGCTTCATTGCCGATTGCCCCAATGCGCAGACGACATGAATTCCACTGGGTCGACATGGTCGACACCACAGTTAAAAGCTGGTAAAAGCTGATTGCGATTTCACCTGTTAGGGCTGCATTGTCTCCCAAATGTGCTCGAACATGACATGCAACATGTAACAGAATGTTGCAATATTTTTGTGCGGCATTTATTTAGGTTTGTTTGCATTTGCCATGCAACTCATAAATTCATTCAATTTCATTTTGTTATTTCATTTCATTTCAATTTTGTTATTTCAATTTTCAGCACTGATTTCTTTTCAACTATTGCATATTTATAATAATTTCAGTTTTTATGCTGCATACTTTCAGGCGGCGATTTTATTTCATTTGCATTTTCGATTTGTTGCTGTGCGCTTTTCTGAGTTCTGCTTTGATTTCCTGCTGATCAAAAGCATTTTCAAAAGCAATATTATATTATTTGATGTGGATATTGGCATTATATAAATCATATATACTCTCTATATACGCTTTCCATAAGATGACAACATAATTTGGTATTCGAAAGTGACTAAATTGTGAATTTTAAATGAACATTGCAAAAGCAAATTAATTTATCAATATGCAAATTATGATCAAAATGTGAATATCTGTTAACTTTTGACAAAGTTATGGCTATGGAAAATAATGAGCACTTCTTGCAATTTTTTTGGAATATTTTTAATTTCAATTTTAATCTGATATTGTGTATTAAATAATAATAATAATAATAGTATTATTCAGCGAATCAAGCCATGATTAAAATGGTATGCAAATCAAAATTTGAACTGTTTTGTCAAAGTTACCAATGTGAAATTATGCGATCTATTCATCAAAATCATCATCAAACTTGGGAACTCAAAATTTCTTTAATAAAATGCAAAATAAAAGCAGCAGAAAGAAAAAAACAACAAAAATGCTTTTTTTGTTGTTGCAAATGCAAATTTCACGTTTTGATGACTCTTTTACTCGGTGTCAATTCTGTGAATCTATATATATATATGTATATATTATGTATGTATGTATGCATGTATGTATGTATGTACTCTCAAAATGCGCGTCGCGTTTTAACAAGTGAAAAAAGGCTTAATAGTTTTCTAATAAGTTTTATTTTTTTTATTTGTCGTCTAAAGTGTAAAGTGAAAAATTAATATATTGTTGCAGCAATGAAATAAGATTTTATTTTGAGTGGGTAAGCTGTCTTTTGTATCTTTTTCTCTTGTTGCGCAACTTGGTGTTATTTTTATATATTTATAATTATTATTATTATTTTTTTTTTGTAAAGTGAAAGATATTGATCATTTGTTGCTGCAACGACAACGCATTATTAGAAATTTTCTGTTGATTCAATTTTATAATTACGTACATAAACTGTAGCATTTGAAAATTGTCTTGCTTAAAGATTTTACTTATTCCAAATTGATTGAAAATCTGATTGTATCAGAAGTTCGTATGCAATTAGACTACTTGTAATTCCCATAAAAACTGAGTACTTCAGTTTTATGGGCTTCAAGCATTGCGGTTGTTTGATTGCCCAATTGCCCATATTTTTTTCCGGTAGTCCAAATTGAAAATTAAAATTAAACGTGTTGGCTAATTTTGAGCACTCTAAAAAGCTGGCGAAAATGCTAGCAATTTGCGAGTATTTCCAGCTGTGCAGTGTGTGTGTTGTGTGTGCCTCGGGCTGTGGCCACATTTTGTCGACTTTTGTCGAACGGCGGGCGAAGGCGAATTATGATCGCTTTAGCGCCTAACGACTAACGGTACACGCTCCATTAGGAATGCGGCAAAAACAATCATCATCAGACAAAAAAAAAAAAAATGTACGCAAAACTACTTACAAATCATCCGGGCAAAGGCCGGACGGATGGTGCGGAAGGGGTGGCGGGAGGGATTGCTCGCAAATGAACTGCAAAATATAATCATGCATCTTAATGACAAGAATTTTTGATTTCATCATGTTGAAATTACGGCAGGAGAGAAGTCTAAAGAAACAATGCCAAGTCATTATTGCCATACTTAGGGTTAGCGGGTCAATGCCCAATGCGGCTAATAACTCTCAAGTCTCAAGCCCTGTGAATTCTGTGCAACTTTCCCTCTCCTTTTGTCAGCTGGCAAAAAAAAAAATAAGAAGCAAAATGATATTTAGAAATTATTAATTTGCCTAGTGTGGCACATAGATAAAAACGTAGCTCAACTATCAACTTCATAAATGCTTCACATGCGTTGTG
Source organism: Drosophila longiperda (assembly GCA_035042125.1). Classification (NCBI taxonomy): domain Eukaryota; kingdom Metazoa; phylum Arthropoda; class Insecta; order Diptera; family Drosophilidae; genus Drosophila; species Drosophila longiperda. The sequence continues at coordinate 917,735 of JAWNLV010000118.1, forward strand.
CTAGATTTTATTTTTTTTTTTTTTATGGCCTAAACCATCAGCGTAGTCAGGTATGACAAGGGGGGAAGGGGGGGGGTACTCAAACAAAAGTGCTTGATCTAGCAGTGATTTTTGATCATGACAAAAGTGTCTTCTTTGCTCAGTGTATATCCAAGTCGAATTTAGCATTCTAAATGTTTAATAATAATTAAATTCTTACTTGGCATTGCCAACAAATGCTTTACAATAACTTTAAGATTGTTGTTGGCCCAAACAGAATATGTGTATGTTTCGAAACGGCGACTCGAATCGTTAAAGAAAAAAAAAAACACATTATGGAACGTTGCAATCGTGGTCAGCGATCATGTCCAGCTTGTGCCTGTCCACACAATGGTCATTTGCATTTTGGCCAAGCTGGCGCAGGGCCCAAGCGAACAAACAAGAATTTTTGCTTGGGTTTTTGGGCTTGATGGAAAAGGTCAATTCGTCAATGGGAAAAAGAGTTTGGAGAAAAGACTTTTTTTTTTTGCCTCTTGCTTTTATGGTAACATAACGGTTCTATTCTCGTTCCTTGACCAAAAATTCTCATGACTTCTTCTTGTTCATTTTGTGTATTTCTTCCTCGTCTTCGGACTTGTTAAAGAGCCATCAGAAGACACAGCAACAATTTGTAGCTTGTGGATTGTCCCTACGGTTCTTTGGGCACTGACAACTACAATTAGCCATCTACAAGTGAAAACGATGCGAAGATGATTGTTTGCGACACAGGTGTTTTATCTACACACAGGCACACACAGGCACACACACAGAGACACACACACAGACACAGTGCTTAACTGTCATTTTGTGTTTAGTTAGTTCCAGTCAGTGGTTAAACAGCCTTATCGAATGGGCAACTGCTATATTGTTATACCCTTGCAGTGGCTACTTTGACTTTTACTTGAAATGTGTAACTTATCCTTATTTTTCATAGCACTAACTAATATTCGTGATCAGCATAATTAGCCAAGTCTATAAGGCTATTTGCTAAGTGGCTGAATGCGATAGTCTCTCAGGGACATGAAGCTTCAACTTTCTGTTGCATATTTGATATGTATATATGTATATATATATATATATATAGCATACCCATCATAGATCGGGGAAAAGATTATTTTCTTGAGCGAAAAATATTTTATTTAAATATTTTATTTAGTCTCCAAGTGAACTGAAGTTTTGAAGGGAATATAATATTCGGTATGCCCAAGATAATCGTTGTTAATTATCAGCTTTACTAACAATGTTTCATTATTTAATTTACATAATAAATTTAATTGATTCTAATCTGAATTATAAAATTAATTTATGCAGTATATTATTTTGATTCTATTTTGGCAAAGAGTCAAGTTTATTTCGGCTTTGGCACAGCAAAATGATTTTTTTTTGTTTTTCTTTGAATTGGTTTTCAAAAATGTTTCTGTCATGGCCTAATTGGTTCTGCCTTGTCCAATCTGATTTTTGTTTTATATCAACTTATTACTCCAGATATGAGCATTTTTTTTTTTTTTGTTAACTACTACTAGTTTAACTTTTACTTTCTCCTTAAGTACTTAAATGTAGCTTGAGCCACATAACAAATTACGTCGGCAGAATTATTTCAGTGTTCTTCTAACCCACATTTTTTCAAAATTATTTATTTTTCCCCCGTTTTTTTTTTATTGTTGTTGGGAATTTCAAGTATTTAATTTCCCAAGAGCTGATTTCATTTTCAACAAAAAGCTTGTAATTTGCACTGATTGCTCTCGGTGGCCAACTGCCCCCATCATTTTGGGGCAATCGGCATAGATCTCTTTAGGCGACTAACGATCCACATGGCTTTTGAGCTGTGCACACACATCGTGTGTATGATGGTTTATTTTTTTTTTTATTTTTTACTTTTTGTATGCTCTTTGTTGTGGGAATCGATGGTGTTTTTTTTTTTATTGAGAATGTGGGCAAGCTGGAGATTAGTATCGCTCCTACAGCATTTTTATGCAATTTGTGGGTCATTAGAACAACTGAATTTTCTAAACGCTCTTTTATTTATATAATTATGCCCCGGTCCAAGCATTTCGACGTTTTAAACATGCCAAAAACCGGGTTCCATTTTACTAACAGCTTCAGCTATCAATTGGGAATATACACAAAATGCAACCCAGAGCTGTGTGCTGTGATCTCAATCTTAAAATTACTCGTTGGATTTGTTTTGGTCTTGTTTGTATTCAATTTGAGCATAAATTGATTTTCTTATAGACTTCAATGGCATTGAAATGCTTATGCCCCTCAGGTAAAAGTCCGACAAACATACATAATAATATTAACTATAATAATAATTATTATAAAATTATTTATAGCTGTAATTGTAAGCTGATTATAATAATAATAAAAAAAATTAAAAAATAAAATAGTAGTTATAATTGAAAGAGCAAACCAGTTTCAAAATGAAAATGTGAGTGTTATTTTTTTCCCAAATAAATCAATTTTTTTTTTAATGAGTTTTGTAAGAAATTTGGAAATTTGAAAAGGGAAACTTTGGTTTTATTAAAAGTATTAACCGGCAATTAAATAAAATATATATATTTAAAATGAGTCTTAAGTTTTGAAATATTGTTTTTAATTCCAAAGTAGGTAAGGGGAAATTGTTGTTAAATTAGTAGTTACACATATGAAGTACAATTTTGATTGGAATGTTAGGTGGAGCCCTATCAATGGCCGTTCTAATTGAACCAGTTAAGAAAATCTGAATTTTGGGTGAGCAAGTATTCCACAGCAATTTATTTAATGGGCCTTGACATGCACGTACTATTTACTTCGATATTTGTATGTAAAATAAATGTATGGAAAAGTGGTGCAAGGTAAACAATGTAACAGAAACATTAATTTAATAATTAAGCCGCCCCAACAATCAGCAGCGATCCCTAGATTTTCGATGCTTCATTGTGGGCTTTTGGGAATGTGTGTTTCTTTTGAGTTCTGGTTGTGTGGTGCCAGCCAGCACGCCATTTATCTTTGACCTTTTTTATTTTGAATGGTTTTGTTTAAGTGTGTGTGTGTGTATGTGTGTGTGTTTTGGTATTGTGGCTAAATGGGTCATTCGTCAAGGTAACTTTCATTTAGACTGGAAAACTCAGCGAACGTGGCGCACTTAATCATAATTTCATTCTCTCACTTTGCTTGCGTTTTGTTCTTGTCATTGTTTGCCGTTTTCTACGGGCGGTTAAAGCGATGAATTCACTAACAAGACTACACTGCGAGAAACGAGAGGAACGCGTCTAACTAACCTCTCTTGATGGATGGATGGATGGTGTGGGGGAGGTGGGGATTTTTTTTGGTGGTTGTATCAACTGTCAACTGGGCGTCCCAAGCGTGCTCCATCTTATCAAAGGATGTGAGGCTGCCAACTAACAACGGTAAATTGAGCTGGCACCTTTTCGGCCAGCGGCCCATTAGCCAGCCAAATGCCCAAGAGGGTCAATGCTAATTTCAACCTTTTGACAACTCAACCAGCTTAGCCCCCCAATTTAACTCAACTCGAAACAACACAAAAAAAAAAAAAAAACCAGCTCAGATCAGCTTAGCATAGCTCAGCAGACTGTGATGAGTGTGAAAATTGCGCTTGGAGGTCGTTTTCGAGTCGAGCTGACTTTTGCCGTTGGCCATTCATTCTTGGCCTGCGAATCACTTTCCTGGCCTTAAGATTGTAATTTGAATTGAACTTTCATGCTGGTCAAAGCAAAGCAAAGCAAAGCAAAGCGACGCGACGCTCCTCAACGTCCCATCCCCCAATCATTGAGAGAGCCCATCAGCGGCAGCTCTAATGAGCCTGCCTTGCCACATCCGTCAGGCACAGTAATGGTGCTGCTGCTGCTGCTGCTGGTCGTCGTCTCTGATTTGGCTTTAAATGCTTTGCTAGCCGCATATTATTAAAACTGCAATTCCGCCGACTCTTGCATTTCTCCAATTCATTTCAATCACTTATTTTTAATGATTTGGCAAAAGCCTAAAATAACTAAACTAAAGAAGAAAAAAAAAAAAAATTAAATTTGTTTGCAAAATGTTTTCACTTAATTAATGCATTGGAAAGTTATAATTGATACTTCAAAGGTATGCATAATATATATATAAATATATATATATATATATTTATATTATTTGATGTATATTTCCGTAGATTTCAAAATCAAATGAAAGCTGCTAAAATAGTAATAAATAAAAATAAAAATAATAAATAAATAAAATTTAAATTATGAAATATTAGGCAAGCAAACTGAAGTACTTTTTAAAACAATTTCCTCATTTTTTCTTATTAATTTAATTTATTTCAAGTGAAGTTCTTCGAAACAAGCTAAAAATTAACTAGTAAAAATTAATAAAAATTTAAAACTTTGAACAATTAATATATTTAATGAGCTTATAATGTTGCCCCCATTTTTGATCACTCCGTCACTTTTTCTCGCTGTATCCCGGACCAACCTAACCTAATCTTAGAGGAAGCTGGTGCAAGGTGCAAGTGTGTGTCGGGGATTTGCTGGCCATCGATAAAGAGATGAGATGGCTTGAGGCATCTTTATGTGCGTGGGCTGATCCCTGCTCCCTCTTTTGAGCTGTTCTTGATGAAGTGATTCAGCATTTAAGGCGTTGCCTTGTTGATTGTTGTTGTTGTTGGCGGCTTTCGTCGCGCCGCCAACGCCTGCTCAAGCCAATCCAAGGCCCAACCAACATGTTAATCATTTCGCGCGTCAAGCGCTGTCAAATAGCTCAGCTGCCTGTTCGCCCAGAGAGAGAGAGAGAGAGAGATCTAGAACCAGGCACAAGACCAAAGCCAAAGCCAAAACCAAACCTAAAACTGAAATCACAAGCTCCAGCTCCAGCTCCAGCTCCAGCTACAGCTACATCTGGAGTTGAGTGCGCCGCGGGCGCTTGTTACAAATTTTGATGGACGTCTTGGGCTCGAAATTGATTGGCTTTAATGGTAATGGCAAATGCCGTAGCCCCTAGCCAGTGGAAGATGGCTGCCCTAATGGAAATGGAAATGCATATGGATGGGGTGCAAGTGTTGCCAGCATCTGACAGCATCTAAAACTATCAAGTACATTTTGGATGGGCAGACAATTTGCCTCACAGTAGTCCAGCAAACATCACCTTTGATGATGATGATGATGATGATGGCCATGGCCTGTTGGATGTATAGCTACAGCTGGAGATGGATCTGAAGATGATGTCGAGTTGGGAGTTGTGCCAGGGATGATTCCTTTTGGGCCAAGTTCAAGGCCAAGTTCAAAAGTGTTGGCACTCTGACAAGCTCAAATCAAATGGCACTGCCTCAAAAAACAAGGAAAATTATAATGAAACTAAGAGGGTCAGAAAAGATACTAACAACAAGTGTTGCCACTCATAATCGAAACTAACAACATCACAAAATTTATGCAGTTAACGACTGTCAGATACTCTTTTGAGCTGACTTTCTTGTTGGGCTATCCATATATATTTCTTAAGGTTGATCTTGTCGTAGTTAATGTTTAAACATTTTAAGAATTGTAATAAATTGAATCTATTATGTTATTAATTGAAAAAAATATGAATTTTTCTCTTTTTGAGATATATTTTCTTAGATCACCTGTTCTTAACCACTTACCAAAATGGCCTTTCGACGCATCTTTAAATTATATTAAAAATAAAGCCTGCTTTATTTTAATCATTATCATTTAAATTTGTTCGTGCTGAACCTAAAATAATATAAACTTTGACATAAGTTTACCTTATAGGAAGTAGATTAAAAGAATGCTATTTTGACCTAATCCTCTAGTTATAGTTTTTAAGTATTTATCCCTCTACGGAACGGGTTGACAAGGCTAATCCAATATACCCTAACTCTGATGGCGAACAGAATATAATGATTTCCAAGCTGAAGCAGCAGCAGCAGCAGATTATGACCATGATTATATATATATATATATATATATTTATATATATATTTATTATATATTTATATATTTATATATATATATATATATATATGGATATGCATGTGTATATATATTTATGATGACTGCGCTTAACTGACTTTGATGAAGGATGCCCAAATGCCACAAAATGCAATTTCTTTTGTTTGCCATTGTTGTTGTTGGCATAACGAGCATTTTTATGGGTCGACATGGTCAGGTTTTCTCTCTCTCCTACATGCTAGTCAGAGATGTGGCTGCCGCCGTCTTCTTGTGATGTCGTCAATGTCCATTTCCTGGGCCACTCACAGAGACCGCAATCTGTTGCGTTTAGCTATGTCTTGGGCCAGGTTTCTACGACGTGTGTGTATGTGTGTCCGTTGTGTGTATGTGTGTGTGTGTGTGTGTGTGTGCGTGAATGTTTCTGCATAATTTGCAAAATTATGGGAATCGAAATTCAAGTACGCCAGAGCCGCGGCCGTCTGCAAATGCCAGTTAACCAGTGAAGCCGCAACGTCACATCGTCTCTGCCATTTCCCTACCAAGCACCACACCACACCACACCACCCCCCCCCCCAAACCCACACACCCCCATCATTCCAACACCACCCCTCAACCACGCTCAAGCCCCGTACCCCCTTTTGTCACCTAACCTGCAGGCGCAATGGCTATGTCTAGTGACTCCTACTCTAGGGTAAACACGATTGCCCAGCCAACTTGATCTGCGGTTTTCGACTTTCACAAACAGCCAACTGGCAACTTGCAACTGGCAACTGGCAACTGGTAAAAGAATTTACTTGCAACGCAGTTAGTTGCTGGCAATGACAATGAGCCACTCAGAATGCTCATGATGATGATGATGATGTTGTCGTCGTCGTCGTTGTTGTTGTTGTTGTTGCCATTTTATGCTTCATTAGGCCAAAAATTATATAGTGGCATCAAAAGCCTCACTGCCAGCTAAGTGACAGACAAGCAACAGCCACTCTGCAGCTAAACTGGCAACTAAATGAGCCAAGCAACAGCAACACAATATTCCCCCCACATAGGGTGGGCAGGGGCATCAATTGAAAAAGGGTGAGTGGGAAAAGTAGTGGAGGGGCAAAGTGCAAGGGGTTTGGGTAAAAATTCAGCGAATAAACGGGTCGCTGCAGCACTAAACTGGGCGCTGGTAATATAATACTTACTTTGCCAATTTCGCCAATTCCATTAACAACAGCAAAAGCAACATCTTCGTCAGCATCTTCATCATCAGCTGACCAAACATCGATTTGCAATTTTTTCGAATAGTTTTAGATTTTAAAATTGATGTGCGCGCTGATGGAATCTGCCCAGGTGGTGTCCAGGCGTTAACACTGCATATTACAAATTAATAAAAAAAAAACAACAAAATAAATAAATAAACAGCATGGAAACTTGATGGGTTTATTTTTGATTTTGTATACTGAAGGAGAAAAGAAAGTGATAAATACCTTGATTAACATAAGGAATACGTTAACTATAAGAAAACCCATCGATTCGTTTCCATAAAGATTCAGTTTTAACATAACTGAAATCGGATTTTGAGACAGATCACTTGATATTTGTAAAATAGCACGAGTAATTAATCAAGGAACAGCTGTTTTGGTTCTCATTCGCTGCGAATCGAACGTTTGTTTTTGCAATAGTTTGGCAATCGATCATTCACATGTTAACGTAACCATTTAGAGAATGTGTTGAATGCCTTTTGCTACCGCTTGTGCATTTCTCCCATAAATCAATGTGTCCAGTTCTGAGCGAATGTGTTGGAATGAAAGCGTTTGTTAAATTGTCACTCACATGTTAACGCTGTCAATGTGAGAATGTATTGAATGACGCTAATTCCACAGTTATGTACATATTCTACTATAAATGTGTATGTGTGCAAATGCTTGTTGCTCGTCAGCTCTTTTTTTTTTTTTGGGATTTGTCAGTCACATGTTAACGATTAGCGTAGATCAAGCTTAGCATTGATGTTGGACAGTGAAATTTTGGCTATTAATATCTAGTTAACTTTTGTGTGATAAGTTAATGATTTAATATACATATACAATTTGTATATTTCTTATATTTTTTAAAAAACCAAGATTATTTCTAGGGTATGATGGTGTCGTGATGGGTTCAGGTTGCACTTGCTTACACGTTTTGCTTTTGGCTATTGTTGCCCGCAGAGTGTCTTGGAATGCTTTGGCATCGGCTTGGACCACTGCACGCACCCGCATCACCACCATCGACTTCATCCACATAGCCGTTGGCTGGGACTGGACTTGAGTCGGCAACTGTGTTAATCTATGTAGATCTTTGAGAACATTCACGCGTATTCTGCTGGCGTGTCTGGTCGATAGAGCTGCTCAAGATTCGATCGCTTGCAAATGAAGCCAGAAAAATAGAAGTCTTGTAACTATGAATGCAGACACTAAAAGCCTCGGGAGTGCAGTCTGAGCAACTGACTGACTGAGTGAACGACAGACTGACTGACTGACTGACAGACTGATGAACAGATTGATGCACTGATTCAAGTGTGAGCAGAATCGCAGTCGGAATCGCAATGCTCACCGCCTGTCAGCGAACATCAGCGAAGCGACAAATGAGCAAAAGAGACTAGAAATGCGGACGAGCAAATATGCTGCAGATCAACTTGGATGGAAATGGGCTAAGAGATGGGCTGCCATGTCATTGGGATGGTATGGTATGGGATGGGATGGGATAGGATTAGATGGGATGGTATGGGAACCACAGCACGTCTGACACTAAGCATATCTCCTGCTGTTACTGCCCACCTGCCCGCCATCTCGTTTTTCCACCATCTTTCGTTTTGGAATCTATGGCGAAAATGGAACCGCTGTTCGTTTTATGTGCAACTCAAGTGGCACCAGCTTCGTCCACGCTCGAGTGTCCAACATGATTTCCAAAGCACCAGCCAAGTGTACATAGCAGCCATCAAGTACTTCATGTACTTATCGCACATCTTTCAATCTTATTTCATATCCGCATTTAGTAGACCTGCGACCATTGCACCAATGCATATTATTGAGAAGTTCATCAAACCTTCTACGACTCCACATTTAGTTGCAAGAAGGCAGCAAAATATTCAACAATTTTGTGAATATGAAAATGTAAAAAAATGTCCTGCAGCAATATTAATATATTTATTCGATTAGTATTAATTTTTTTTATATAGGTTTTCTTTGTGAATAACTATAATTTTTAGTTATAAGTTATTTACAAAACTTGCATTTTTGTTTTAATAAATTTAAATAATTATTTTATTTTGTGTGTGCAACAATATTAATATGTTTATTCACTTAGCACTCATTTTTTTATAGTTTTTTTTTTTTTGTTAATAATTATGATTTTTAGTTTTGCATAACATTTAAGTTTTTTACATAACTTTTTTATTTTAACATATTTCAATAATTATTTCATCTTATTTTGTGTGTTTAACAATTTTAATATGTTTAATCGATTAGCACTCATATTTTTTTATAGTTTTTGTCTGTTATTAATTATGATTTTTAGTTTTACATAACGCTTAAGTTTTTTACATAACTTGAATTTTTATTTTAATATATTTAAATAATTATTATATTTTATTTTTTGTGGATTTATGAAAAATTACATAGTTTATTCTAATAAGTAAATATAATAAGTAAATATTATAATAAAAAAATATAAGTAAATATTATAATAAGTAAATATATGAATGTTGAGCATTGCCTTAAAGAAATCTGAAAATAAGAGTAACTTGAACAATTTACAGTTATTTATTTTACTTACTTACTATCAGTGCTGCTCGCTCATAATAAGATAAGATTATTTTAAGTTTTAAGTGCTTTTTGGTATTAACTATTTGCCATGTTATTCGTTATGTTTGGCTAGAGTCATGTATATATATATATACATATATCTATATATATATGTTATATTCGTTCATATGTAGGTCGTGGGCTTGCGTGTTTTGAGGTTATGGTGCATATTATAACGTCGGTGTGGGACACATCATTAATGATGCACGAGAGAAGCAGTTAACGGTTCACTGAGCACACTCACACAAAGCAGTACAACTGCAAGCTGCATGTTGCAAAGTCGAAGAAGAACCTGTGACTTGGTTTGTTGCATAAGGAAACATTTACCTCCAACTAACTAACTAACTATTTAGAATGATTTCATCAGAGATGGGCAACAAATTGGCGCATCAACAACACAATCACAATTCATTCGTCATTCCTGCCCATCTCTCCCCCTCTCTCTCTCTCTCTCTGTCTCTCTCTCTATCTCTCTCTCTCTCGCTGTCTCTATCACGATCTTTGTCTATGGCCTGGGCTTATGTCATTTGATTGTCGTTGTGCTCCATTTCTGTCACGCTTGAAGACTGCAATTGAGCCAATTGACTCCTCCAACTGTTGTTGCGGTTGAAGATGCTAGAGTCTTGGCTCTTGCTGCCTTCAGTGGGGGCGTGTGAAGAGTGCGGCCCATTAGAAGTGAGCTTGGAAAACAAAGCACATCGAGCTGCACCGGGCTATAGAGAATAAGTACAATATCAAAACGAGAGCAACGACAAACGGCGACAACAATGGCGCGGGAGGCGCTCCAGGAAAATGACTAATTATGCAGCAGGCAGAGACAGAGGCAGAGGCAGGCAGGCAGGCAGGCCATTGCCATTGCCATTGCTGGTGCGGTGTGGGGCAAGCAGCTGATGGCGGAAGGCGGAAGGCGGAAGGCGGTGATGGCAAGCAACCACATTAGCGGCAACGGGGCGCGCTTTGCGTTGGTAGCGGTGAATGGTAATTGCGAACCGTTATAATGCGAGAGCGCGCGCATAATAAGAGCAAATGGAGACGGTCATGAAGTTGGCCAACTAATGCTGGAGCGTAGTGCTTAGTGGTGTGAAAGGGGGTGTGGGGTAGCTGGCGAGAAGGCAGGCAGGCAGGTTCACTGTTGGCAGCCCTCGCTCGCACATTTGCTCCAGTTCCGCGAGGTAAATGTGACACTCGTTCACGCGTATTGAAGCAAAGGCAACAACAACAACAACAACAACAACAATAATCAACTAACACACACACACACACAGAGATCACCGTAAGCAGTGTTTCTATTTGTGTCTATGTTGCATATTTGCCTACACTCATCAAAGAATTCGCATTGAAATTAAAATCGCAAGTTTTTCTTCTAGCGGTTTCAAATACACAGCTCTGAAAATGTCACATTGGCTGAATTCGAATTATATCGGAGTAAATGAAAAATTATAAAAACAACATTTTAAGCTCTTTTTTAGAAATAACTTTAAAAAATGCGTTTCATTTTTAAAAAATAAAATTCAACGCCAAAAATTTTGTGTTTTTATTTTGCTATGTTTGAAATATATATTTTTTAAATGTATTTTAATTTTCAATTGAAAAAGCTAGTTTTTTTTTATCTATTTCTAAACCTAAGTTAAGCTTGGTTTTTTTGTTGAGTGTAGCTTCAAATCGGGCATTGATGTAATGACGGCAGCAACGTTGCTGACCCAGTTGCGTTTTAGCCGCAAACCTTTGCGCCGCGTTCGTTGTGCGCTGCTCTGCTCATCCAGGCTGTGGACGACGCTGGGGCAGCGCGCATCTTTTGTTGCACATAACTGTGTCAGTGGTGGTGGTGTTGCCAAAGTGGTGTCGATTTCGCAGACAAAGCCAAATGTTGCACTGGCATAGTTGCAGCAAAAGCTGTGGCCACCGCTGCATTTTCTGCAAAAGGTGTCGCGCAGACATTTGCCATATTTGGTTACCATAGCACCAAGCAAGCTGGCAATCAGGCAGCCCGGGCAGCCGGTCAGCCGGGCAGCCGGGCTGCCTGGTGTTGCAAGTGGACCACAGCCTGGCGGTGCCCCAAGCGCTGCATTTGACTGTATTCGAATATGTACAAATTGCAGGAACTAACCCATTTTGATGACTTGACAATGCTTAATGATTCCGAGTGTTTTTCCTCCCTTTGCCCCCTTTAACCCAGCGCTGACGTGATTGATGAGGCCGACCGACTGCATTTTGTACTTAAACAAGTTACTCTTTTTTTGGCTACTAACAATTCGTGCAATGTTTCTAATTCTTTTTCCAAGATCTTGTGACTTTACAGTGTATTTATTGTAATGGATTTAAGCTTGGTTGATTTTTGGACTTGACTTGAATCAACTTTAATTCGTTAAGAATTGCATTTTAAAGAATTATTTTATATAATATATAATTTTTATTTGTAAGTGCTATTGTCAGTTTAAAAATTCCATTTTCAAAGAATATTTATAAAAAGAAAAATAATTTAATAGTAAATGTGTCAGATTTGTAGAGGATAACTCATCAGTTGTAGTATTGGTTGGCATACATAATAATTAAATGGAAATGGTACATGTATTTACCATAATTAATAACAGTTGCCATGTTTGGCAGCTCATAACAAGTACTCACTTAGACCAAAGCTGCAAACTGGTAACATGAAGTGGTATTTGATTGTCTTTAGATTTGATCGGGTGAGCACTGGAATTGGTTCCAGAACCTTGCTTTTGGTAATAAGAACAGTCGCAACTTTTGTAGCTCCCGATTTAGTTTGTTAACTCTAACAGTTAATGAACACATACAAATCTTAACTGAAGCAGTTGGAATGCTCATCTTCATGCTACCAAGCTGGATAAGTGTATTCGTTGTCAATGTCTTATTTTTTTTTTTTATCACAGATCGCTTGGTTTCGAGTCAAGGCCTACGAAAATTGCCACAGAAATTGTTTGAAATAGCTGATGGCAGTCTACAGATATTTCCAGCACCTCCACTAAGTAGTACTCTATACTTATTTATGAGTTAGTTCTGGCACTGATCTGGCTTGATGACATCATAATGTCTCTTGTAGATCTACAACTAGGAGTACTAATTATTCTTTTTTCTTATTACACTCTGAACCCACTGACAATCGGTAAACCGAGTTTAATGTTTGTGCAAGACTTGGCAACAGTCAGAGTTAGTTTTCATATGCCACAAGCTAATATTATACACATAAACATATATCACAAGCACATACATACATACATACATAATATACATACACATTTGGTGGGTGTACCCAAATTTCTAAGACTTTACTTACTTTTTGGTAAAGACCTGGATTCAGGGTATCTTGTAGTCGAGCTCTCTCGACTGGAGTCTACCAACTTAATCTGTTCTTCTTCTTCTTCGTTGTCTTAGTTTTTTTTTCTAGCTATTCTTACGATTCCTAACTGAACAAAACGCATTTAACTGTCAATTGTCACAGCACGTTCCATGCATTTGCTCGCTTGGTTGCTGGTTCCGCTTCTACAGTTCATAAATCAAATGCCCGAAAGCCCCAACAAATGATGACTTTTATCTTCGACTGGCTGCGTGCTACAGTAGCACCAGTAGTGTTGCAACAATATCAGTTGCAGTTGCAGTTGCAGTTGCAGTTTTAGTTGTAGTTGCAGTTGCAGTTACAATTGCTGTTACATTTTCGTCGATTTACCCATTGCATTTGACTGGCGCTAAACCTAGAACGTTTCCTACAGCCAGCTTCCTAGCAAATTGAGCAAAATAATAAGAGAAAATTGTTTATTGAGTTCGTGTCCGTGCCAGCGGTGTCTTTCACTGACCGCTTGTCAGCCGCCAATTACCTAAAAATCACTTTCTTCCCTCAAGAGGCAGATGATCTGGCTGTGGGCTCTGGCTCACATCCCGACTCAAAGTTGGTCACAGGCTCAGGTTGTGCCCATTTTGTGCGGTGTTTGCAAATGTGTGAACAACGAGTTGAAATGGTGTCGATCTCAGTTAACGACTAACGGATACCCTGTAGTTATGATGGAACTCTTTCCTTCGACTCATCCAACGCTATGCAATTTTCACAAGATGAACTGTACCAAATTGCGGAAAAATCAAGGGAGTAGTTTTCGAAATGCTATTGAAATGAAATGGACTTCAAATTGAAGTTGCAAACTGCATTTGAAGTAATCTAAAACTTCTGTTTATACAGGGTATACTAATCAGAAACTAAGAAACGTGAGCCTCACAGCCATCAATCGAGCTGGGGAATAAATCGATAGGAAAATCGTACAAATTTTTTCACAGCCTTTTTTTTGCCAGGTCCAAGTCAAAGATGCCTGAGCCCGCCAACGGCGACGAAGGCATTTAGAATCATTTTGGTGTTTTTTCTTTTTTCTTTTTTCATCCATTGCTTTTTATTTTCGTTATTACCGAAGAAAGTTTTTCGCCAGGCCCCACATAAAAGTTGGACATTTTCAGTTGGTTTTAGGGCTCTTTTTTTCTTTGTTTTTTGGTTTTTTTAAATTTTTTTTTTCTTTTTTGTTTAGCGTTTTGCGTTTTGCTTCGTTTGGCTTTTGGTGTCTCCATCCACGTGTGGATCTCTATTATTTAGTTGCTCTGTGTTTGGGATTTTGGTCTTTTGTTCTAGCTGCTGCTGTATGTGGAAAATGCTATCTAACGGCATCAGTTACACTACATAACTGTTCTCACTTTCTTGACTGCGCCGCCGCCACCGCCACCACCGCCGCCACGTTAAATTTATTGTTGTTTTGTATCTCTTGCCGCATATCCGGTGCCACAGATGGTGTCCGCAACCATTACGATTACGATGAGCGCATTACATGGCAAAGAGCCAAACAAACACAACCAAAAATAGAGAACCAGAAACAACCAGCAACAGAACCACAATCAAAAATAATACTTAAATAACAATTACAATTTGAATCATAAACAAAATTAGTTAACAGCAAAGAATCTTTTTCTCTCTCTCTCTTGGCATTCCAAAAGATAATGCCATAGATTGCATATCTGTCGAGATGGGGAGTAGGGAGTAGGGAGTAGGCCCAGAAGTGTGTTTCGGTTAGCTAACGGAGCATAATCGTCTGGCTTAGTGGTTCTATTGGCTGCATAATTCCATTCGATTACGCTGCATTATTCATAGCCCCAGAAGCGGCTGATTGTGATTACATCATTTGCATAATGTCTCAATTTGTATGGCCCCATTCCAGAATGAGGCCATTAAAGGGTAGTCATCTATTAATGTTGGCAGCTTCAAGCTGCCACTAGTTATCTGTATATATATATATATATATATATATATATGTAAAAGATATGTTCGTTCTAAATGATTGATATGTGTAAAGAAATCAAGTTAAGGAATAATTTAATAGATATATAAATTTGGAACAGCTGTTTTTATATATAAATATATAGTTATTTTTCTCACATCGACTAACTATTTTCTTCCAAACTGCGCTTCAACCTGTTGCGCTGCAGTGCAGCAAGTCCAATGCCGAAATCGAATCCGATCCGTAACCGATGTCATTTGATTTCGGCTTACCACTTTCACCCGGCTGTTTTGGTGGTTTTGTGTGGAATTTGTCTGGCCATCAATATAAGTCGATTGACTTTGTTGAAATGCATAATGAACGATTCATATTTTTTGGTATATCTAAAATACATGTTAAGAATTTCCAATTAATATCTTTAGATTTTACGGTTAAGCAAGATTTATAGAAGAATTTAGAAAGGTAATAAATTATAGATCGAAATGCATTCGATCTTTGTAAGCACATTTTTCAGGAAGACCTGTTGTAAAAAAACAGTTATAGACTTTTGTAGTAGATATAAAACAATTATGTATAGTGTTTCCTAACTAGATGATAAATAGTAGAAGCATAGTGTATATATATATATATATAATTATAGGTGTACGAATGGAATTTATACTGTCTCATAGCCATCAAAAATGTATGCAGAAATTCTTTTGAGTTGCAACCACAAATGATATGCTCAGATTTATGGATTCCCACACAACACAAGAATAGACAATAAAAAAACAAGACTATAAAAGACCAGACAAGACAAGACAAGATAGAACAAGACACAAGACACAAGACACACACACACACACACACACAAAAACACAAACACACACACACACACACTCATTTAATGTGACATGTGTAAATTGTTTCATTTGGGGACGGCAAGTGAAATCAACGACAGTGGTGACAACTGCCTCTGGACACACATTTGTCAAAAAAAAAAAAAAAAAAAAAAAAATTGTAATGAAAGTAAAACCCATTAGATTCAATGAGTGGCGATGACCATGACAAGAAAGCAGACGTGCGACACGTGCATATACCCAAAAATAATACTATGTGGAAAAAATAATAATAATGCCCAAAAACAATCTGGCCACAAATGCGTCTAGTTAAGTTGGCTACTTGTCGCCGGTGCAGCGGTGCAGACATTAAGTTAAAAAACAACTAAACACGAAAAAAAAGGCAAAGTCTAAAAATAAAACTTTTTCAACGTGTTTATAATAGAAAGACAGAGCGAAAATGTTCCATCCAGTTTTTAGTTTTATTTCCATTCGGTTCAGTCTTGGCTTGGTTCAGCTTAGTTCATTTGAGTCGAGTTGGTTCAGCCGGGTTTGCCCCATCAACAGCCACGTCAAGATCGACGGAAGCGCGGTTGTGCCGACATTTGTGCCCTTTCTTTGAAGTGAAATTTTGCCTCAATGCCACAACGTCTACAATGCGCCACATGAAAAGCCATCCAACTTGTTCAAGAGACATGGAAACCAAATTTTTCGATTAATGCACTGCGTTGCTTGAATACTCTTTGACATGCATAATTAATAAATATTTAAATGTAAAATAAAATACAAAAAAAAAACAATAATTTTTAAATAATTAGAGATTAAAGCGAAGGAACTGCTGCAATGATAAATAAAAAAAAAGTACAATGAAATATAAATAAATTGAAAATTATATAATGGGATACGAAAAATATAAAGGGATGAAAAACTAGGCGTTGGAAAAAAATGTCCTTTGTATAATAACATTTTAATTATGTAGAAAACATAATAAATGTAAATAAAAGATAAATAAAGTGAAAATTATTATTTAAAGCGAAGGATCTGTTGCAATGTTAAATAAAAAAAATACAATAAAATATAAATAAATTGAAAATTATATAATGGGATACCAAAAAACATAAAGAGGTGAAAAACTAGGCATTGGAAAAAAATGTCCTTTGTATAATAACATTTTAATTATGCAGAAAACAAAATGAATATAATTAAAAGATGTCAAGTGAAAATGATGTGCAACAGAGCGTTGCAAGCGCAGTCCGCTAGCTAATCAGACTTCAAATGAGACTTGTGGAATTTAATAGAGATGACATTCACTGGAGCTGAGTTAGGGGACAAGGGTACACATGGCGGCAACAACGGCGACAACGGTGACAACGGCGATGACGAAGGTCGGCGACGGGTAATGAAAAGTGCGTAGATCATTACTTGTTTTCCGCTTCTATGCGACGCTTCGTTGAAGGGGCAGCTCGATGAACGTGGAACATTGAAAGGGGGGGGGGGAGGGGGGGGAGGAGGATGGCATGTTTGGCTATTGTATTGTTGTTGACTGCAACTTAAAACATAATTTATTTCGCGTTTAATTGCTATAATTGTGAAATTAATTTCGTTTTCATTTTCGTTGACCAGTGAAATCTTCTTTACTTTTTTCTCTCTCTCTCTCTCTCTCTTTCTCTCTCTCTCTTTCTCTCTCTCTCTCACACAATATTCGGCTGACTGTCGGCTCTTTGTGAAGTTGAATGATTGAGATCACCCAGGCAGACCAGTCTAATAAGCCATGTACTTGTAACCCCTGTCCGTGCCGCTAGAGAAACTAGTAAACATGAAATGCATTTTACCAGTAGAAAACTCATTATTCTATGAAAGTAATTCTTTCTTTTTGATGTCATAAGAGTTCAAAATTTAAACTGGTTTTACTTAATCAATCAAATCATCTTGAGCAATATTAAAAAAAAAAAAAATCCAATTTAATTATTCGTTTTTTTTTTTTTTGCTATGTTCAGTAAAAACATGAAACGGCTGCATTGTTTAACAGTTAACAGTTTCCCATTGATTTGTGGAGAACATGCCGAAAATGGAGAAAAAAATGTGTGAGAAGCTTGAGAAGCTTGAGAGATCCATGATTTTGGAGCAGTCGGAACAGTGAATGCTTATCTTTATTCCGTTGCTAGTTACTCGATGATTTAGAAATATTTTTTTACTATTGAATTTTAAGTGATTAGTTTTTAAGGTTTGTATTTTGGTTTTCTCTTTTTTTTTTTAACTGCATTGCTCTACTTATTATTTGACTAATTATTATTTTACTAATAATTCTTCATTAAATTAGAAATACTTCTTTGCAGTTCTTTTCCAACTGCTGTTAATTATCAACTATTTCTTTGCATATAGTTTTTAATTATTCGATCAATATATGCCCACACATATATCAATGACACAAACTTCCAATTAGCAATTTTCGTATCTACTTTAAATATTTGCTTGCATTTGTGGCAACAAATGAGTTCAACTATCAGCGAACACTTGACGTGTAATCACTGAACTCAATCAAGAAATATTTTGCAGCGGCAAATAGAAAACGAAAAATACTTGCAAAAAACAGTTATTCAATATTAGCTGACTAAACATGGCCAAGAAGTGACGGTTGAGTCGGAGCGAGCCAAAAGCAACAATCAAATGGAATAAAGACACACAAAAAGAACGAAGGCAAAAACAAATCTGTACAGTGATGCGAAAAAGTTTACTAACCAAAAATTATGCGAGTAAATGGCGTGTGACGGTTGTTGTATGTATGTATGTATGTAAGTATGTATGAGTAAAGGGGAGGCGACTGTGGGATTGGGGGAAGTGGAAGTTAGCTGAGTAGGAATCCAGTGGCAGAGACACAACGTGAGGCAGAATTGAGTTTCAAATTAAAAACCTAATGAAAAGGTTATAAATGCCGTTATGGCACACAAGCATAATAATAAACACACACATACACACACACACACACACACACACACACACACACATGCTGGCAGAGAGCATAAAAGTCAGAAATTATGCCAATACCATACGAGAAGGAATATAAATATGAATAGCAACAGGCAATGGCAGAGGCAGTGGCAGAGGCAGAGGCAGTGGAAGTGGCAGTGGCAGTGGCAGATGCGGGGGTATAGTTGAGACCAAGTTGGATTTCTTTTAATATCTAGCTAAAGAGCCCCAAACCAAAACCAAAAACCGAAACCAAACCAAACGAAACAAAATGAATCTGAATTCGACTCTGCAATGGAATGCTAAACATGCAACAGCAACAGCAGCAGCAGCAACAGCAAC
This sequence comes from Drosophila longiperda, assembly GCA_035042125.1. Lineage (NCBI taxonomy): Eukaryota > Metazoa > Arthropoda > Insecta > Diptera > Drosophilidae > Drosophila > Drosophila longiperda. The sequence continues at coordinate 936,889 of JAWNLV010000118.1, forward strand.
CACAGCAGCAACAGCAACAGCAGCAACAGACAGGCCAAGAGCTTGTTTTAGCTAGTAGACGGCTTTGGATTTGGCCAAGTTCGCTTCACACGCTGACTGGCGATGCATCAAGCGGGCGAATTGATGCCGCCGATGATGAGGTGCCACTGCCACTGCCACAGTCAAAGCCAGCAGCAGCAGCAGCAGCAGCAGCAGCAAGATATAATGAGTGTTGCCAGCTGCGACTGCGACGCCAGCTGTGGGTCTGCAGACGCTGAGATTATGCTAATAAGTTGGCGCTGAAGTTACCAGCAAAACGGTATTGGTAACCAAAGTCATGGAACGCAAACGCCGCAGCCTCTGCCTCTGCTTCAGCCTCAGCCTCAGCAGTCAGCAGTCAGCAACTTAAAGCGCTGCAAGCGGCGACATATATAACACAGCGAGAATAGAACACAGATTACAACAACAACAACAACAACTAGCTCTGCAGCAGCAGCAGCAGTCAGCGACAGCTTGCACAACGGCAATGTTAGGGGGCAACAGAGACAACAGTAAAAGCTAAAGCTGCATTCTAGGTCAGTGACTACCACTAGGAGCAATGTTGCTTCTGCTGCTGTTGCTGTTGCTATTCAGTTGGTTATGGTGTTGGTCAACGTCTCTCATTCATTTATCAGCGCTCTTTGTTAGCAGGAGCAGGCCATGGAAATCGGTCAATTGTTGCCTGGTCAACTGTCAGTAAACTGCTTTTGGTTTTTTTCTACCATCTTATCTTTGTACAATATTTTTTCTCGTTTTTTCTTCTTCTTTTTTCTATTATTTTTTTCTGTGGCACATTACGAGTATGTTGGCCTAAATGGGTATTTGGGATATGCAATTGATTTGGTTTTACTAGCGGAACGTGGGAGTAACTAGTTGTTATACTCCAATTGAGCTCAACTGAGCCACGACGCCTACGCCAAATGACCTTCAGCTAAATGAGATACAAAATATATGTTGATCAGTTGGCCGAAATAGCTGCTTGTACTGATTATCTATAAGCAAGAAATATAAAAGGGATTTCATTTATGTATTCCTATTGAGAGAATAATTTCAGATAAATCATATTAAACCCAAAAATTAATGTCACAAAATCAATTAGGAATGCTATAAAAACCAGGCAAGTTTAAAGTGTTTTTTGTTTTTTTTTTTATTAATATGCAATATCTTTGTCAATAATTATCCAATTTCCGAAATACTTTTAATATTATTTGCATGTATATACATCAAAAGAGGAAAATAAATCATCTCAAGAAAAACTCGATATGTGGTTTATTTTATAAAAAATTTAAATTCAAACTTTTATATATTAAATCTGCATGCTTAAAAATAGGTCATTCTGTGAAGATATTTGCAGATACTTGTAGCTCTTTATAATTCATAGGTACAAAAAAAATATGTGCATATTCAAAAAAGAAAAGAAATAAAATAAAAAAAAAAAAATTGCCAAGAAATTGTCAGCGAAATGTCAACGATTGTTCAGTTTATGCATGGAAATTGTATCTGTAACTTGAAATTTAGCTGTATATAAATCTGTATTTGTTGAGATTTACAGTTCTTTTTTGCGCCGTTGTCGTGATCGTTATTGTTGTTGTTGTTGTTGGTATTGTTGTTGTTGTTGTCATCGCACTTCTGTTGTTGTGCGAATGCTAATGATAATGATAATGACCGCTCACAAGCGATAATGATGGCCAAGAGACAACATTCAACTGTCCACTAACTGGATTGACTAAAAGTCTAACAGACCACCAGCCATCTGTGAGATGAACTCACTCGGGGGGGAGGGGGGAGCTGAGCAAATTGCAATTAAAATGGGTGACAATTCCACGATTAGCCTAATGCGAATTATTGCTACATAAATACCAGTTGAACTTCGCAAGAAATGAAATGGAAACAGGAATTAAATTCTTGGCAGATGATCAATCAGTTGGCACACAAAAATAGAAAAGAAGAAAGAAAAAAAAAAAAAATACTTTAAGCTTTCATCATGTTTATTAGCAACTGACTCATAACGCCCACAGTTCCCCCCCCTCCCACAGCTTCCCCCTCTGCGTTTTTATGAAAATTATAATTAGCATTATTTTTGGGGCTGTGTGGATTTGATTCAAATCGTTTTGGACCCATAGGTGGGCGGGGTTTGTGTAGCAGTTCTGTGCTCTGTGGGTCTCTGGGTCGCGTATCACTTTCATATTGATAATCGTCATAAATCACAAAGTGGTTTTATTATTTTTATGGCATTTTGATTCGCTTGTGCGTGGCCAGCAGCCGTTTATATATCAAATAGAGTTCTTTCATTCGTTTTGACTGTTATTTGTTATTTGTTGTTGTTGTTGTTGAAAACAATAATAATAAAATAACAGGCAACAGCAGAATTAGAAATAATGACAACAACAGCGACAAACAAACAGCAAAAAGTTGACCCAGTAAAAGAAAAAGTTTATTTTTGTATTTATTTTTTTTTTATAAGTTTTGCTTCCCCTTCCCCTCCGCATTTTATTAATATATATTTTTGGTTATTTTTTGCACTCTTTTGCATTGTTGTTGCTGGGATTTTGCAAATTTTGTTGGGCAAAAAAAAAAAACGTTGTATAGTTATTAATTCTTAACGGTTTTTACTTTCACGTTAGAACAATATGGAAAGAGACGATAATTATTTCGAAAGATGCCGCAACTTTGAGCACCAGTCGCATCTCATCGCCTTGCCTCGCGTCGCGTTCGTTGCCTAAGTCTTTTGTTTGCCCTTCCGCTGGTCGCTTTAGTTGCCGCGCTGTCCGCCGTCCGCTGTCCGCTGTCCGCCGTTCGCTCGTGGCATGTCTAGCCCAAATATGTTATTTAGATATACTTAAATATGGCCAACTAACGGTTCGAGAATGACGAGCAAACTTTGCACTATTTGTAGAAGTTTTAACTTATTTATGTTTCCGACTTTTTTTGTTGTTGGTTTTTTAAATTCGTTTTTGTATTGGTTTTTTTTTTTGTTTGTTTTCAAAAACAAATGCAAATATTAAATTGAAAAGGCAGAAACGAAAAGTAAATATATACACATGAAGGGAAACTAGAACATAATGCAAATTACATTGGACAATGGCCAAAGAGGTTACCTCGGCACTGGCCAAAAAAAAAAAAAAAAAAAAACGAGGTGAAATCTCGAGATCGAAGCAAAAATGGGCAAAAACACTCTCTTTGTTTGATAAATACAGTCATATTGAAGGTAAATACTCATAAGTATAGACATTTAGTATCCGAACTTGCCACAAATACTGTGCCCAGTACTTAAGATCGTTCTCTGTTGAGTTCAACTAAGTTCACTTAACTTTTTCTAGATATAAAAGTCAAACACTTAAAGAATAATTGCAGAGCTAAATGGGATGTGTTAACAATTTGTCTGTTAGTAATTTAAATTCATAATATAATAATAATATAATAATTCATAAAAATTCATAAATATTTTTTCAAGAAATATGCCACAAAATATAGTATTATGAGTTGGCTAATTATAAAGATCAGTCGTAAAATTAGAATAATATTGTCTTATGACCAGGCTAAGCAGATATATAACTAGTTGCGAATTTGGGTCAGGCTGAGTGCTGCCATCATCATTATTATCGATAATAACAAGCAGCACAACACATGACATGATCTTTAGAGATGATCAGGCGCATTTTACTCTGCATCGGCATTGGCATCTTCTTCTTCTTCTTTTTCATCTACTGTGTCGGGTTTTATTTTTTTTTTATATATTTTTGTTTTGAACTGAGGCATTTTTTGTGATATTCGTACAACTTTCACATGTGAATGCGACGTCTGACGACTGACATGATCACATGTGCCACTCCCCCACCGTCAGGCGCCTGCCCCGCCGCAATAGCGCCCCCCCCCCCACATATCCCCTCTTTAATATGCAGTTCTCCATTGCTCGGAAAGCTCTTTGAGTTAATGTCTCGAGCGATTCGTTTATTATGTTTCTCCTTCGTCGCCTTTTTCTTCATGCAATTTCGCTGCTTTTTTTTTCTAATGGCCATTGAGTCTGTGGTTGGTGTTGTTGTTGTTGTTGTTGCTGTTAGTTTTGTCTTCTTGCTGGCCAGGCTATAAATTTAATTTCAATGCAAAGTTACAGCTTAATTCTTGCTGACTAGCAACGTTGGACACGACCAATACGACTAGGCGAAGACGAAGACGAAGACGTTCATCATCATTATCAGCAGCAGCGAGAAAATAAGAATTCCAGCGGCGGAGAATCAACTGCCCTTCGGCTCTCTCTCTCTCTCTCACTCTGCCTACACCAAGCTCCCCTCCCCCATTCCCGACGTTAGCTTGTTGGAAACATTTCACTTTTTTCGTGCCGCAAATGATGATCGATGTGCGCGTCGCATGTCGATGTCGCTGCGGCCAATGTTGAACGTCGCAACGTCGAATATTTCGCCTTCGTGTTGCTGCCAGCTTTTGGAATTGGCAGAATGAAAATGACCCCCCTCCCCACCCCTCGCAAACACGCCCCATTTCAGCTGTCGACAGACGGTGCCAAAAAATTATTAAGATATATATGCCAGAAATGTCTACGAATTGTTGAAAAATTTATTATTAGTGACTAAATGGGCTCGCCTGCCATTCCTGGTTGAGGTCCAGTTACTGGTTTAGATTCAGGTACGATCCACGATCACTGTCCTTAACGGTCTGCGGCAATCCTCGCTAATCACCAGCGTGTTTCGCATCAATCAGCCAGCAAATCAGCATCAGTGCTGCCTCGAAAGTTGCAGAAAGTGGCATCTTGTTGCCTGCAACGGGGCACTAATTAGACGTGTTGTGGCGTTGACGTTTGGGGCGACACGACAAACGAATCGCAACCAGGCACTGTGAATCCCAAGCTAAACATCAGGACTGAAAGATGGTCAGGGCAGCGCCACTGCAACGGTTTTGGCTTGAGAAAATGCCAAAAAAAAAAAAGGAGGGAAACCTCCACTTCAGCAGCCTCACAATGTCACAATGGAGCACAAGAGGAGCAGCACCCTTGTGCGCGTCCAGCTGGCAGCCACAGAGCGAGCTGCAAACCAGCAGCATTGCAACATGAACAACCTGATCAACATCCTCTGTTAAAAACTTAAGCTTAATCAAACTATTGCATTTTAAGAATGGAAATATTTCGATTTAGCTTGTTTAATTTAACCCATAAAACTATTTTTTTCTTTTCGGTTATTTTTGATAAAATTGTTGCAGTGAAATGTTTGGAGTCAGCAACACAACTGACAATCTTTCGACTGACATCTACATTGTGATTGATAAATATATATATATAACCAAATTAACAAATCTCTCTCTCTATATATAGATATGTATTAATACTACTACTTTCCATAAAAACGTAAAACTTTTTGCTTCTTTCGCTGTCGTTTTTTTCACATCAGAAATTTACTTCATTTTTGACAGGCAGACATGATTCTCGCCGCTGATTATTGGATATCTGTCGGCAGATCTTCGTCAGCTTTAGAGACAAGTGGAATAAGTCTGGCTTGACCAGACCAGACCAGACCATTATGCATTCTGAGACGATCTACTTGACTATTCGTGTTTAGAATCTGTTTGGATCATCAGCGATCGCTTCGACGACGACGACGACTTCCGGCCACATTTTGGTGGGCAACGTTGGTTTTTTTTTTTTTTTGTTTTAGTGTTTGCTGGCAAAATCGAAAACTTGTTGGCCGCATTGGAAAGTTAACGGTTAATGGCTGGCTGTGCCGCCTGTGATTAACTGGTATGCATGATAACAACTAATTAACGAGAAATCAAATCGAATCAACAGACAAAACAAACACTAAACAAACAGACAAAACACACAAAACAAACAAATATGTGTATATATTTACACACGTATGTTTGTTTGGCCAGGCAAGTGAAAGGTTATGCTCAGTGCAACGATATGTGGCAACGTTTTTTTCGTCGGCCGGCACAGCTGACGGACGACAAGACCGGCACAGAGGCCGCCCAAAAACCGAACCCAACTCAAGTAAAGTTATCTGTAAAAGTAAAAGCCAACTTTTAAACAGTTGAGCAAAAAAAAAAAAGACAGAATAAACAGAACAAACAGCAAAAAAAAAAAAAACCACTCCAAAACTAAGCAAAAAAAAAAAAGAAAGGTTGTCCCGTCTCAGAAATGACCAAAGCCGTGCTGCAAATATTTAGAACAAATCCAAACAAACATAGAACATTTGAAGAAAAAAGCAACAACAACAACAACAAACATCTGTGGACAAAAGCGCTGTGTCAGCTGTGAGTTAAGATTCTCATAATTTCCTAGACTGGATTGCTAGGAAATTCCAGAAGGAGATGTTTTACGCGTGACACGTTTTGGCAGAGTTAGAGATGGCTGCGTGACACGAACTGCAGAAGACATATTTTGCTCAATACATATTATTTTATGATTGTCATAAAAATACAAATTTTAATTAAATGATTTTTTCTAAAAAAAAAAAAAAAAAATTGCACATCTCTTGAAACATTTGAAACACATCTGAAGTATGACATAACCAATAACTGACAGTCAAAAATGAAAAAGAAAAAAAAAACTGCGCTCACTGAAATGCACAGTAATTGCAAAAAGAAACAACGGTGCTTTTTTCATTTTTGCAGCTGTCAAATCGAATAGATATAGCTAAAGTTTGCGGGGTGGGCGGGCGGTCGGTTGATGGGCAGGCGAATGTGTAGATGGGCAGATGGTGGGGGAGTGCACTTTCTGTGTACTAAGTAGCGGCACTTAAAGTATGCGGAACCCAAAAACATCAAGTGTAATTTACTTATTTTAAGTGATTTTTTTACGCTTTCGCGGAGGCTTTGCTGCTCCAGCTTCAGTTTTAGCAGCGACAGCGACAGCAACGAACTCCACATTCGTTCCAATCTTAATTATTGTCGCTTGCAGTCAAGTCGGGCAGTTCCAAGTCAAGTCTCCACTGCCATTTCCATCGTCATTGCCATCGCCATCGCCATCGCCAGCGTCATCTCCATTTTCATCTTTCGCTTCGGCTTCGTGTTTGTCATCGTTGTCGGCTTCACCTTCAGCTTTAACTTCATCTTCAGCTTCAGTTTGAGCCATGGCAATTCATTTTCTGTTATGTCAAAGCGATGAGGCCCAGAGCAGCAGAGCTGTGCTGGTGCTCAATTGATGCCCGTTCTAATGAATTATGATTAGATTTACGTATGTCTGGCAACTCTACAAGGCTGCGTCGCTCGCTGCTTGCTGTTAGTGCCACTGTTAGGATCACTGTTAACATTTTGCGCAGACAGCGCCGTTAGCAGCATGGCAATGACCTGCGACTGCGTAGAGTTTACTTGACTAAATTCTCATTACTCAGTCGCAGTCGCAGCCACAGTCGCAGCCGCTGTCTTGTCTCCTACCAGGCACGTCTCCCCACTCCCCACTCCCCATTCTCCGAACTCAGTAGTCGCAGTCGCAGTTTGAGCAGCTACTTTAATGTTTGTTTTCTTGATTTCCAGCTAGTTTATTTTGTTGCCAGCCAACTCCGTTAATGTTTAATGCAAATACTCGGTGGCTTTAGTTCATATTTTGTTTTCTACTTGTTTATTTTAAGTTATTTTTTTTTTGTTTTTTTGTTATTACATTTTTCTTTTCTTAGTTAACATATTTCTAAGGTAAGTGCCGCAGAATTTGTCACCCTCTGCTTTAATTGGCTTAAAATCAACAAACTTTACTGTAGCCACTTTCTTTTCGCATAAATTGCGAGAAAACCAAATAAAAAAATTGTCAAAAATAACAACAACGACTGCAATAATTGTAAAGTTAAAAAGTATGAAATTTTATTGCTCAATTATGTTGGGGTTTGTCGGCATACGGCATGCTGCACAACTAAATATCAATAATTAATATTTTACATATTTAAATGTGGAATTCAACAACTAAATCAACAAAAAACGAAAGAATTATATATAAAAAAATTATAACTAAAGCTTACCATTTTTGGTATTCGAATAATTCGAGGTTTAGCAAATAGTTGTTCTTAAGGAGAAATATTTATGTACTTCCTAAGAACCATTTTTGAAATTCTAATTTTATTCGAAAAAACATTTACATAGTGTTTTTCTTTGTTTTTTTTTTTTATGTAAGAGTACAGTTAAGAATCCAGAAGATTGAGCACTCAATACCTAATCTATTCATATTTGCTCAACACATTTTCATAATTTGCCGGGCCACCCATATTGATGGTAAGGCACTGGAACTGAACTGATTGCAGCGTGTGTCCAGAGTTTGCAGCAGTGACTGGGCACAATTCATTAGCATATCTATCAGTCAATAGTAGATCAAAGGCTTTAACAGATTACAAGATACTAAGCCCCCAAAACGGTAGCCAAGCAAATCATCGATGCACTGCAACAGGTGCAGCTGTCCGTCGTTTGTCGTCCGTTGTCTCAATATGTAAATGTATACTGTGCGAGCAGAAGAAATGGGCTTAGTGGGGGGGGGGGGAGGAGTGGGGTGTGGCAATGTCAAAGTCAAGCTCAAGCCAACTGTTGGCGCTCTGTTGTTCAAGTTCAATGCTACGAGCAGAGGCTGCTGTTAATGCTGCTGCTGCTGCTGCTGCTGTTGTCGCTGTCGCTGTTAAGCTTGAGGTCGCGCTGAGACCAACTCTCCATGGAGAGTGTGTGTGTGTGCGCGCGTGCGCTGTTGTTGTTGTAAATGTGGAGAGTGGACTCTCGCGTTCTCTCAGCATTTGGACTCTTTCTTGTTCTGCAGAAGAGGCGCAACGCTCGTTCGACCGTGTCTCTGAGCGTGTGTGTGTGCTTGTGTGTGTGTGTGTGTGAAGTAGAAATGGGCTCGCGCTTTTCTTCGCTTTTGCTTCGTGCGTTTGCATTGCTGGTGCCGTCGGTGCATGGCTTTCTTACAACGATGATGATGATGTCGAAGACGACGGCGACGCCGCTTTCTCTGCCGCTGTTCTTGTGCGCTCTCCCGGCTGGTTCTTCTTCGCTGTGGAGACCTCTTGGAAAGCATAAAAGTGGCGTACTCGCTGGCCTACCAGCCATTGCGCGTAATGCAATTGAAGTGCTAACAGCGCCGTCGTCGAGTCAGCAGCAGTAGCAGCAGCAGCAGCAGCATCAGTAGCATCAGCATCAGCAGCAGCAGCAGCAGCAGCAACAGCCACCATTAACGGCAGCGTGGACATATAAACTACAAAAAACTTTATTTTTTTTTTTTGCCAACAACTCTGTGTGCTCCTAGTGAACTTGAAAGTGTGCAACATTGCAACATTTGGTGGCATTCGGATTCAAGTACAAGACACCTCCTTGTGCTCACAACAACAGCCCACCCCCAACGCCACAAAGTGTCCAAAGTGTGAAAGTGCAAGCATTTTTTTTTGTTCATCCATCATCAAAAAAAATAAAAAAAAAAACGCGTAAGGATTCTCGCAAAACAAATCCAACAAAACGCCACACAAATTCGACTAAAATTCGACATCTTCAATTGAACAAACTTTAATTAAATTTATTGTGCAATAAATTAACATAAAAAAGGTAAGCAAGGAATATATAAATAAATATTTAAATAGAATTGTGAAGAGATATGAATATGAAAGTGCTGCAAAAACTACTATTTTTTTTATAATTTTTTTTATATGCAATATTTTTAAGAAGTGTTTCAAGAATTTAACAAATTTCAGTTAAGCTAAAGAAAATGAGAAAATTTAATAATAATAGTCAAAGAAATTTGGCAAAAAAAAAAACTGTTTTAATATAAATAATTCCAAAGCAAACAGTTTTACTACAAAAAATTGGAATTCAAAGTCAATTAGGATAAATGTCTTAAAATATAATAAAATTTATATATAAATAATACAACAATAAACCTGAAAATTAAACAGATTTTAAAATTATAAACAGAATATATCAAATTTGACTAATCAATAACAACACTAAAATTTAGAAAATTAAATTGTAAATAATATTTGAAAACCGATATTTTAATTTTTTTTTTTTAAATTTAAAATGAGGAGCTGCATCGACATCATTTGGAATGAAACAGCAGATTTGTTGCTCATAAAATCATTTTTTTCTTTATTAAACGAAAAAAAAATTTGAAAAATTTCATTATTTTGTATGAATTTATAAACTTAAACGCAAAGAAAATTCCAGCGTTTACGTTTTGGAAGTGTAAAATTTAAATTGTTTGCATTTCTTTTTCGAATGTTGGCGCTAACAAATGACTTAGGCAACGAACTTGCCCGGTGCCTTGCATGAATGCAATTTGTACATGCGTTTTGCTTGCGTATGTGTGTGTGTGTGTGTGTGTGTATGTATGTGTGTTAATTTGGTAGGATATGTAAAACATTGACATGCTGACCGTGCCCGCAGACGACTTTGACTTTGCACAACTTGTGACATTTTCAATTCATTGGAAAATGCAGGCGAACAGACCCAATCTGAAATACAACCCCAGTCACAACCCCAACCCCAGCCCCCAAAGCCACCCAGGTGGACACGCTCTCTCTTTCTCTCTCACACACACACATGTGCACAGATAATGGCACATTTAATGCTCTTTCTTTTTGTCTACTTTAGCTACTTTACTTATTTTTTTTTTTATTGTTTTAATGCTTGCGCTTTAAATTTTCTGTTAAAGTCATTAACGCAATTAACCGTTATTACCAGGCCGCCATCGTTGCCAGCGTTGTCGTTGCTGGTCACCCAATTCATTAGGAAAGCATTTAGTGTAAAAGAAAGAGACACACACTCACACACACACACACACACACACACACAGGCAGGCACAATAAAACACACAGACTCGGTGACAAAACAGCAGCAAAAAGCAACGGGCCAAGAGCATGAGAAACGCATTAAAAAAAAATATATAAATATATATATTTATATATATATATATATATATATGTGTGTGTATGTGTATATAAATTGTGTGTAAAAAAAAAGAGCAGGCAGCAAAATGAACTTCAATGCGGAGCAGTAGCCCCCAAAGAAGTAACTAGCTGCCCCAACACTGCAACTACCCACAGGGCCATTTAGGCCGGCGTCTGTTTTAATAGCTTCTTACACACTAACACACACACTCACACACACACATTCATAAACTTAAGCACACACCTAAGTGGGCACATCTCCAAGTGGGCACAGAAGCCAAAATATGCCAGTTGACTTTGTTGAAATTAAAGTTTATTGGTTTTTTTTTTGTATTTTTTTTATTTGTTCTTGTTGTTAATGTTGTTTAATGTTGCGCAGCCCCCGGAAATAACGTAATAATGTTGAATAAAAATGACTTGTTGTTTTATAATCGAATCGTAAAAAGCAAAGTAATAGAAGAAGACATAAAAGTTAGCTGCCGCCCGGTTTCACATTACCAGAACGGTACGCGTTGCATGCCTCAAAACAAATGACTTGGGCTTGCGGCAGAATAGTAACAGCAACAGCAACAGCAACAGCAACAACAACTCCAAAAACGAATTGCATTTGCATTAGCTTGAATTACGCTTAATTACAACTTGCCAAAAAAAAAAAAAAAACCACAAGATCTGGCAAATTGAAGCTAGCTTCTCAGCCTCCTCTCTCAGCCGCTCATTACACATCTCTGGCAAGACGTAAGTGCAGCAAATGAATGAAATTTCTCTGTCGTTATCTGTCGTCCATTCTGTTGGCCAGCCAAGGCGCCATTTGAACGAGATGCGTGTTCGCCGCTCTGGATGGGGGAAGAGGAGCTTCGTGTTAAGGGGAGGCAACTACAAAACTGACCCAAATCTGCCAGAGCTGTGCCGTGCGCTAAGAAAGTCAGCAACACTAACCAAAATACATGAGAAAAAAAAAAAAACCAATAGCTACAACAACAACAACAAAAACAACAAAAACAGCAAACAACTTCAACTAAACGTTAAGCGCTAAAAGCTTTTTTCTACTTGGCCCACTTTTCAATGTATTTCACTTCATTTGGTGGCAATCAAGTTGCCAACGTTTCGTAGCGGAAATTGATGAAATCGATTTTGATTTGATTAGAATACAGCTAAAGAAAAAAAAATTACATTTAAAACATGTGAGTGACACATTAAAGATCAGCTAAGACAGCGCTTGGTCTTCGCAAATCTTTCGTAAATTACAATTATGCATTGGGAGATGAAGAGCAAAACTTGGCTTATGTAGAGAAATTGTGCAGCTAATGCGATCATTTTGAAGTTAAGCTTTTAGATGACTTAAGTTTTTTTTTACTTTATCTCTCTCGATTTTCAAAACTATTTATTCATCTTTTTTAATTAAGAAACTTGCATATTTAAGATAATTGCTTTTATGATCTCAAAACATAAAAAGATACGAATAAATTTTGCGATAGCAATATAAACCATTAATTGTAGTATTTGATTGCTAGCATTTTATTTTACTATGATTGATAGATAATTTTTATTTATGAATTTCACAATTCATTTCTTAGCCTTTTTCTCTAACGTTTTAGTAATGCTGTTTCTTATCTTTTAATGTATATTTTTCTATTGCTAAATATGGCATGTGACGATGCCTGATTTTGTACGTTTTCCTTCTCAATTTGGGGAAAAAAATTATATTTATATCTTTTTGCTTGGAATCTCAGCAAATATGCAAAAATTCTATGCACCAGTTAGAAGTTGTGTTGAGTTGTGGTGCATGGTGCAGGTTTTCCATAGCTGGTTATGAACTTGTCTACAGCCTACACACACGAACAACTACCACAACCACCACTACAACTACTGCAAATGCAATAAAAAGAAACATGCAAAGCTTAACAGCAACAACAACAACAACAACAAGATGCTTGTTCATCCTGTCTCACATTTCGGCCATCAGTTTTCTTAGCCATTTGGTGGCTCATTTCGTTTCGGGTTTTGTGCCGCTTCGCTGCGGCAGTTGTAACTGAATGCGCTGTGGCACAGTTTTGTTGCGGCTGTTGTTGTTGTTGTTGTGTGGTTTGCTGTTGCTGGAGTTGTTAGAGTTGCTGTGGCGCTGACCCACATTCAGAAAATGCCTTAGCAGCAGCAGCAGCAGCTGTTGAGGCACTGGACAAATTAAGCCAACAAATACAGCACCTGTTGCGACAATACATTCGCACCATAACTACAAAAAAAAAAACCAAAACAATAAGTATAAAAATATATATATACATAGCAACCTGAAAAACTCAGCTTTTGATGTGAATAAGCGCGCGCGCTGACAAATTCAAGAGGCTGTTCAAATGGTCAGTGATACTGCACACTGAGTGCTGTTGAGTGTGTGTGATGAGTGGTGAGTGCTGAGTGTTGAGTGTATTCACTTACAAATCGCTTAAAAAACCAACTTCTTAGTTTCTATTTTTTTTATTTATTTTTTTTTGCTTGTTCCAATTCAGAATTCCATGATAGCAACTTATATGAACAAGCACTTTTATTTTGTTGTTCTTTTTTTTTTGTGTGTTTTGTTTTTGGTCTGGTTCCAGCTGAAATATTTTCGTTTTCTTTTGGGTTGAAGCGTTTGAGTTTTAGCTGGAATCTGTGCTAGTCAACGGTTGTTTTTCTTGTTGTTGTTGTTGTTTTTATTCTCCATTTACAGCACGCCCCACTGACCGCTCGCTCGGCTCTATTCATTGCCATAGATATGTCTGCGCCCTATAAGCCAAAATGAAAGATTTTCTGCTTTTGCCTTTGTTCGCATTGCCCCATTATAAAATTTGATTGTCGCATCGCTGTCTCTGACTCAACTTTCAACAGCGCTCCCAATTAGGCCAACAAATTGTTACAAACCGTAGATGAACAACTATTCTTCTTCTAATGCAAAATATTGTATGCATTCGAGTTAACAAAAGGCAGTCAGTTGGAATTATAGAAAAGTTAATGAAAGAAGCTTGAAAGGGGGGAAAAAGTTCCCAGAACTTGGCTAACTTAAATATAAGCTTCCATCTTGAATGCTGTCTAAATCTATTTTTCCTACAGTAAACTTAGTTTTATTGCTTACCGAATATTGTTTAGAATTTTATAAGGAATTTAACAACTTAAAACTAAATTCCTTAACTGTAAAGTTCTTGAGATTTCGCTTTCCAAACAATGGTCTGGCCTTGTTCACCATTTGGGCAAGTTCTGTTCACAAATTGATTGCTAAAATTTTCTAAAATCGTAATATTTTTTGCTTGTTAACATCTTTCACTCTTCGTTACGTGGGCAGCCCAATAAATTTGCATAAGTAATTAAATGTGCCAAGTTTGGCTTTCAGTTGCTAGAATGTTGATGACACACGGCTTATGTTGGGCATTTATTATAAGCCAAAAAAAAAAGAAAAACAAACTGGCTGAGAGTGAAAGACGAAGAAGAGTCTTAATAGATTAACAAGTCCAGTTCTATACCTGTCCCATTGTCCAGAGTAAATGTGTGAAAGTGTTCCCGTTTCGAGTGTCAGTTCAAGTTGTGCGTCGTTTTTTTTTCTTTTTTTTGTTGATTTTGTTTTATTTGTTCTTTTATTTTTTTATATATATATATTTTTTTGGGTTTCAACATGACTGTAAATGATATCATTGCACTTGACGTGGCCAAACAAACTGCTTAACGCACTTGTGCATGTCTGAGTGTGTGTGCGTGTGTGCGTGTGTGCCCAATTGTTGCTGACCGCCCAGACATGGGCTGCTTGGCCGCACTTTTAATGAGCAGCGACGCAGCGTCTGAGGTTTAATTAGACTTGAGCCGAGCCGCATGCAAATGGCTGCGAGTGTAAAGTATGTTTTTAGAGTGTGCGAATGCTTCTCTTTCGTCCCTCTCTCCCGCTCTCCCTCTCCCTCCCTCTCTCGTTCTCCTTATCTTTCTCTGTTAACTGATGCGCTCCATAGAACTTTCAGTGGAAATTGGAGCAACTGCAACCGCCGCCGTCGTCGTTATATATATATATATATTTGTTGGATTTTAGTTATTCACACAGCAGCACAATGGCAGCTCAGCGAGGCGTTGCACATTTGCATAGAGTTTAATGGAAAATGCCGCCCAGCTTGGCCAAGTTTGTGTCTTAAGTCTTTTGTTTTGCAATTCGGTCAAGTAATCAAATAGAAAGCAAACACTTATTGTTATTGTTGTCGCTACCGCTCTAGCTGTTTGTTGATTATGGACCGCATTTTTATACATAAATATGTTTTTTTTTTCTTTTTTTTCTCCTCTTTTTTTTTGCTGCTTCGATCTTCTAAGCCTGGAACGTCATGTTCATGTCGTCAACTCTGTCTGTCTGTCTTTTTTTGACACGTAATCGCTTCTCTCTCTCTCTCTCTCTCTCTTTCTCACACACTTTTAATTGTTTGTGCTGTTTTGTGTTGTGGCTGTTACTTTAATTACACAGCATGTTGTTGTTGTTGCTGTCTGTGATGTTTTTGCCATGCAAATATATCCGTTGCTCCATGTCCCGATCTTTGGGGGACCACATGCGGCGCAACAATTTCTTTTTGCACTTTCCACTCGCTGTTGCTGCGCTCGATTGAATGATGACTCGACGACTCAGCGAGTTCAACAACAACAAAAAAAAAAAAAAAAATGAGTCGAGTGCACGGGGCGGTGTATCGGGGGCATGGCATAGCATTTTGTTCGTTCTTCTTTTAAGTTTTTTATTTCCATTTTTTTTTTTTCTCAACCAGTCAGTGCATATATCAATAACCCATTAGACGAACTGCGAACTGAGAGCAGTGCGCAGAGAGCAGGGAGCTGAAGGCCTGCCACGAGCAGTAGTAGTAGTAGTAGATACCGTTACGCAGCAACTTTTCAGTTAAAGCAAGCTGCGTCGCTGGGGCGTGTATGCTGGCGGGTAGCGGGTTACTAGCCAAAGAACATGTTGTTGCCGCTGCTGGAAACCAGAATGAAACAACGACCGAGCAACGGCATAATGATCTTAATGATGATGACAATGCCGTTGCCGCTGTTGGCCATGGCCAAATGCTCAGCAACAACAACCGGCAGCAACACAGCTGACCATCAAATAAGTTCAAATATGCATTCAAAGCTACTGCGGCGGCAGCTGTCCATCTTCCCCCAACTCCCTTCAAAAAAAAAAACGAGACGAAAAAGAAAAGTAGCTTAAATTAAAAAAAAAAAAAACTATCTTTCCAAAAACAAAATCGTTATAAGAACTCGTTTTCTCTTGCCCGGCCGTCTGTCAGTAAAGTGCATTTTCCCAAAAGCTGATTATTATTATGATCAGATTCGGGAATAACTAATAATTAAGGCGCATTGTTTACGCGAAGCGTTGAAAGATGCGGCCACAAAGTGCCCGAGTAGCTGCAGCTGTAGAAAGACGCAGAGTAGGATGGCCTGGATGCCGGGCAGTGAGATGAATTATAGATTAATATTTAAGATCAACTTGTGGCTAAGCATTTTAAAAGACCAAACAATCTAAAGTTGCAGCCACAGTTTGTTATATTATTTTTGGTGGATTCACACGCGATTTGAGCGTGAAAACTTGAAAAGTACTTAGAACGATAATCATAGGTCCCCGACGAGGGGGGTTTCATTTCAGGTGGTCAAATCGATTAGAAAATAAGGCCGACGAACTGATGAAATACCAAATATTATTTTATGTTCTTATAAGAATATGAAAATTATTTCCTTAAAAATTTAGTTGTGCTTAAAAACTGGTCTTGTAGAACTCATAGATCATTTTTAATATTACCATTATTATTATATTATTTAAATTATGTAAAACTTGATGTTTAAAGTATCCCCCTCTCTCTCTCTCTCTCTCTCTCTCTCACACTCTTGCTATCTCGCTCTCATGCACTAATTCTTTAAGTGAACTTTTCTATGAAACTGTACCAGTTAAGCAAATAATTTCAAGTTGAACTAACAAATTGCAAATTGCGTTTTTGCCTTTTTCTATTTACAGTTTTGTACAGCGACAAGTTTTTGAGCTGCCAGACAAGAAGGTAAGTTCCAATGCCGGACACCCATCACTGGTCGAAGAAGGGGAAAGAATGGGGAAGGGGCAAGCATTGCAGCTGAGCAAACTGAGTTTTGTGCATTGTTGGAAGATGCAATGATTATGTTTACAAAACGCTTCACTTTAGCGCACAAAAATCAAAGGCAGGTGCTGACTGAAGACTGAAGAGTTGAGCAGTTGGAAAGTTGAGGTTGACTTTAGTTGCCATAGTTGTGGTTGTTGTTGTTGGCTGTTGGGGGCTGGCAGCAGCAGCATCTAATCGCAGTTGGCTCAGCCCTGTGATCTGCTGTGCCTATTTATAAGACCGAAAGGAGCGCTGCAATCAGTTGGCAATTAGTCACTCAAACTGACTGACTGGCAGGCTGGCAGCAATGATTGCTGATGCTGCTGGGACTGTTTGCAACTGTTGCTGACCATACTTCACAATTAGGGCTGCGTTGCAGCCGCAGATAAATGTCAGTGGCTTTAGTACCCACCTAATTGACGATCAGAGTCATAGTCAGAGTCAGAGTCAGCAGCAGCAGCAGCAGCCACTTTTAGCTTTGGCGGCAGCGTTGGCGGCATCCAATGACATTGAGTAATGCGAGCAACACTTTAGCAGCAACTGTTGCTGCCAACTGTCCATTGGTCTTTGCTTTTGATTTGCTTCGAGCAGCAGCAGCATCTGTTGACGACTGGCCAACAATTAAGCTCTGTTGTTGTTGTTGTTGTTCTTGTTGCTGACAAAACGAAAATGAATTGACGCTTTCAACAAAGAAGAAGAAGAAGATGCTGCAGCAGCAGAAATACAAAAGGCAGGCGGCAACCATTTCAGCAAAAGCAACGCCCAACGTTCAAGCCACAAGCGTGCAACTACAGGGCAAGTCTCCATTTCCCCCCCCCCCACCACCCCTCTCTCTCTCTCTCTCAGTCACTCGTTCAGTCACTCACTCTCTAATTTATTATCTGATGCAGCTGTAGATGCATCTTCCTGGCAATGCAACAAAGATGCCAAGATGCGTTTAGCTGTCGCCGCCGCGCCCCGTTTTCCGCAGCAGCAGCAGCGGCAGCAGCAACCATTGGCATTGCTGCCCCTCGCAATTAATTTCTATGTCTATTTTTAATTCGCCTTTTGATTATTGTTCAGGCGGCCCGAGTTGAAGGCAGTTGCTGTAACGGTGCTTACGGCTGTGGATTATATATTGTGTATTGTGGATGGTGCATGGTGGACAAATGGATTGTGTTGCATTGTGTTGCATCAATATTTTGATGGGTTTAACAACAAAAGACTAAGGCAACGAACGTGCCACTAATTTAACAATGAAACTTGTTTTTCGTTTGGATATTATTCGATTACAAAAGACTTAGACAACGAACTTAATTATCAAATAACTTAGACAACAAACTTGTCAATATTTTGCTGAAAGACTTAGACAAGGAACTTGCCACCGATTTGTAGATACTTGGTTTTCTTGGATTATAACAGCTGCACCACATCTTGATAGTAGCTCAACCAAAAGACTTAGGCAACGAACTTGCACTATTTTGATTCCATTGAAAACAAAAGACTTTGGCAACGAATTTGCCTGCATGGTGCACTAATTAAGCAATGCACTTGCCACAGTCGCCACACGGCCTACTGAATGTTGATGCCTGGCAGCTGCTGGTATGAGGAAGTTGTTGCTGCCTATCGTTTGTGCGCATCTTGCAACTTTGACTGCATGTGTGTGCCACCATTCATTGAGCATTCTTCGTGTGCGCCTCAATTAACTTCGTTTTGTTTGGTTTTTGTTAGTAATTTAGCTGCGCTTTAATCCCGCTTTATCGGCACGAATGCATACATTTCCGGCTGGCAAAAAAGTTGCCACTGCATTTAGCTAATTTCAAATCGTGTGTCCTCGAGCACAGCTGAGCACAGCAGAATCTTTTCAATTGCAGTTCCAATTCGCTGTTCGTTAACGCTCATCGTTAATCGATGAAACCATCGGCCTGCCTCAACTCCCCTTCCCCTCTCCACTTCACCACATTCGTGTCATCCCCATTAATCGAATGTTGGTAGCGATTTTTCATGCCATATCATTTTAAGCATCTCCAATAACTGTCATATTGATTTATTATCGGCATGTGGAAAGTATACAATTTGTGGCACACTTTTTTTTTATTGCAATTAGCGCATTTAATCCAGTTTTTTTTTTTTCTTAATACACCATTGATAATTGATAAATGTTTAATTGTTATTAATTGTTAAAGTTGATTACACTTTGCATTTTATTTGCCTGCCCGGCTAGCAATATTTTTATTTATTATTTTTTCATTTTTATTTTCTACTTTTATCTTACGATATTTATGTGCTAGCAATTCTCAGGATACTTCATTTAAATCGAAATAAATTTATCGATTGTTTTCGCTTATAAATTCAATTTTCCACTTTTTATTGTTGTTCGCTGCGTTTTCGCTTATTCGCCTGGCTTTTTGGTCATTTCTCATCGGTCGAGTGATAATACTATGCTGCCATTACTTAGAGTCTACTACGTCAACGTCATCATCGAGTTTGCAATGATCATGATCATGGTCTTGAACATTATCATCATTTAGAAGTGGCAATTGTTAATTTACTGTTTTTGGCTGCCCGCAAGCGTTTATTGATTTAGCTTGCCAATTATTGTGCAAATAAATTCCAAATTGCGTGCGGCAACAACAAAACAACAACAACAACAACAGCAACAGCAACAATATGGCAACAAGTACAACGATTGCGGCAAACCTGGCCAACGACAAAGTGTTTGCCTCATGAACTTGACTCCATGTTGTTCTGGTTCTGCTTGGTGTTGTTGCTATAGCCATTGCCAGTGGCCAACCACATACATTTCTGTACTTTATGGGCACTTTTGAGAGTCCAACAACCAACAACCAACAAGAACAAATGGCCAACAGCGGCTTTTTAAAGAGCCAAGTAACGGATACATTTACAACGCTTTCGCCAGGGGTGCTTGGGGGAGGGGTCAGTGTGGTCATAGGGAGGGGGCGTCGAAGAATTTTGCTAACAATGCATTCCATTGTGTGGTACAAATTGTCACAAAAAGTTTTGCTGTTCAGGCTGCTAATAAGCTCAGCACGAGCTGAGGTCGTTTTTCCTCCAAGATTGGCGGGGGTTGACGAACCGATAAGTGGACTGGATGTAAAGATGATGCAAAAATGAATACTATGAAAGAGTTAGAGTTAGTAAAATGATAGTATAAGAATTTGAGGCAAATGATAACTAAGAAGTGGAGGCTGAAGATGGCGAAATCCATTTTAATCCTTAAGTAAGACAGTACATAAATGATGTGGCAGCAGATGAACCATTTATAAAACAAGGGAATGTAGAAAAAGTCCAAGAATGATTTAACTCAAAAGTTTTATCAGCAGTCGAAGTATTAAATTAAGCGGAAATTAATGCTAACGATCATGTACGAGTTGAAGCTGCAAATGGAAAGAGACTTGCAACGAGGTGTTAAAAGAGGAGTTGAGGCAGGAGCTAAAAGACGAGATGATACAAGAGTGGAGGTAGATAATGGAGCTGGAGTTGGAGGAATAGGAAAAAAAAAAGAAGAAGAGAAAAACAGAAAAGCAGTCAAGGAAGTCGGAGCTTGTCATTTGTTTGCTGACTTTATGAAACTGCCAGTTTGCCAAGGTGAATGCTGGCAGGCAGCTAGAAATGCCAACTTCATCTTCGTCTGCAGCAACAGCAACAGCAGAAGCAACCACAAACAACAACAACAACAACAGCAAAAAAAAAAAACAATAACAGTAACAGTAACAATAACTTGGCCCGCAGCTGATGGTGCAGCACCGCCGGCTGTTGCTGCTGTTGGCGAGGCACCTACTGGCAACTGACTGACAGACATTGAGATTAGCATTAAACATCAGCCACAACCCATCAATGCCACAAGCGAATGCCCAAAAATAAAACAACAACAGCAGCACAACAACAACAACAACAACAAAAAAAATAAACAAAAGATCCAAAATCAAAGTCAAACCAAGTCAAAAGACGAAGACAAAAAAGATGCCGATGCATGCTCAGCCAGATGGAGCTGAAGTAGTCAACAGTTGGCTCAGTGGACTCAGTTGGCTCATTGGTTTAGGCCCTCTATGCGAATGTTATGCAATTTCAGCTACTTAATGCCCATCAGTCAATCAGTCCAAATGTCTGTCGGCACATTTTGTTCCTCCTACCGTTGACAGCCAAGTCACATTTCACTTCACACACACACACACACACACACACATACACACATTTTTGGGCCATGCTTAGATTTGCTCAAGTAGTTGAAAGCCTACTTTAATTAGCCAACAGATTACTGTCCATTTAATTTTTATATAAATGCATTTTAAGGTTAATTTTAAGTTTAATATTTTTACTAATTTTAATTGGCAATTCGACTTGATTATTTACAAGCAGTCAATTTTACACTTCTATAGTAAGTAAGTGTAGATAAAAAAAAAAAAATAGATTATTCGAAATTCACTTAAATGCAATAAATTAATGTTGTGTCATTTGTGCAATATAACAATTTTACAACTACTTGAGCAAATTATGCATTTTCTGTTAGTGCCTTCACTTTATTAGCCAAATACAATTTTATAGTTAACAATGCCAGAATAGCAGAATTATATCTTTTAATTAACAAAAGTGCCTTAACAACAGATAAAAATCCAAATTTATATACCACTAATGGTGCTCATGGAAACATAAAAACGTTCTCTGAATAATTTAGCGAAGCAAATGATATTTAATGGTTTGTTGAGTGCACTTTTTTTTCTTATTTTTTTTTATTTTTATTATTATCTATGCCAAGCAGCTGGTACAATTCGTTGTGGTGAGATTTGCACACTTCAGGGACCATTTTCGGCTTAGCTTTCCATTTGGACAAAACGTTCAAAATAGTACCGTAAGAAAACTTGGCAATTTGCTAGGAATAAATATACAAAAAAAAAAAGAAGAAAAATAATAATGAAAACTACACCGCAATCGGGCAATTGAATTGTGCAAAAAAAAAAAAAACCAAAACCGAAAATTTCATTGGCCATTAAGTGCTTACCATTAGCGACAGCAGCCACATTAGCCTTTCAGCCTTTAGTAAATGGTAGCTGGTAACTGGTGCTATGTGGTGGATGCTACATGGTAAATGTACAATTTGGCCAAGAGGCTACCACAGAGATTCAACCGAGTGAGAGAGAGAGAGAGAGACTGGATTGCAGTAAGAACTCCATCATTGGCGAGAAAGTTTCGCCAGCAGCCATCAATCAATCGATTCTAAATCGATGCGATAACAACCCGAAAGAAGCCAAGTCAACCAAATTTAGCAAATTTAGCCATAAAGGAAAGACCAAAATTGTATAGTTTTGCCCAGTTGCCAAGTCGACAGCCATTGGCCAATTGGCCTGACGGCTGTCTGACGGCCAGTTTAGGGCTCATTAAAAACGCCCCAAATGCACCCGCTATGGCATTGACCATTCAGTTTTCCGACAGAGGCTCCAACAGCAGCTTTAATTTCATCTTCAATTGCAGCTCCAGCTCCAGCTTCAGCTCCAGCTTTGGCTTTGGTTGTGCTGGACGCTGATATCTGTCTAGTGGCGTCATTATTGAATTGCGCTCATAAAATATGAGAAATAAATGCAATTATTGAATATAAGCAACCAAATGCAACGCATGCAACGCAGCCTCAGCACTTTTAAGTACACTGAAACAATTCTGATGCAGCAATATTTTTTTTTTGTTTTTTTTATCAAGATTTACTAATGATAGTTGAGAAAATTGGCATTTATGTTGCAAGCTTTCTAACTTTTAGTCAATTTAAATAAAAAATTAAACTTGAAAGTTAAAGACTGAAAAGTGGAAAAATTCTTAAATATTTAACTTATATTTTTTCCTGAGTGTGCGGCATTTGTGAAGGAGTGCAACCATTTGTGGCACACGCAGCGCCCACGCGGACATACGCTCAGCCAGCTGAGGTTGCCCGGTGTCCAATGTTCCATGGCATTTTCTATGCATGTATTTGCATTTTTCATTTTTCACCCCGCAACGTATTTAGGCAAAGTGTGCGAGCCCAACGAACTGTGGACGTGGTTTGTGGACATGGATGTGGAAGTGGTTGTGGATGTGGATGTGGTGCGCTGCAAAGCTCGAGATGTGGATGTGAACATAGTTGTGGCCATGGTCGTGGCTGGGTCTGAGACTGGAACTGGAACTGAGACTGTGACTGAGACTGGGACTGAGGCTGGGACTGAGACTGTGGCTGGGACTGTGACTGTGGCTGGGACTGAGACGGAGACTGGGTCTGTGCCTGTTGCTTTGGTTTAGTTTGTTTGTCAGACTCATTTGAATGCAGTTGCTATTTATGTTTTATGCTAAAGGCAGCCCAAGAGATAACACGCAACCGACAACACCGAATGGCTGCGAGTTCAGCTCAGCGTCTCTCAGTTCGGCAGCTCCGCTGTTGGCCAGTTAAGGCAATGCCAAACTAGGCAGGGCTGCCCAGTTAAGATGGTTTCCCTTTGTTTTGCCTCAGCTTAGTCTCTCTCAGTGCGACTCTCGCGCTTTACACATACATATACACATTAATATATGCAAATAGATTTGGACAGGCCTTGCCACAACCCCTGACCCTGACATATAGCATCGTTCTGGCCAAAAGTGTCGGAGCTGGCTTATTGAGTGATCCGCTCGAATCGATGTTTATAAATCACGGATAAGAAACGCACTTACCACACCTCCTACTACCAACTACCAACTTCGAACTACCTGATTCACTCAATGCTCGACTGAATAAATGCGAGGAATGAGAAATCTGTTAATCAATTTTGGTATTGGTTGAAGCACGAACAAAATGTTTACTTCTGGAAACAGATTCTGATCTTAAGTTATATTGTTGGCTAGAAGCTGCCAGTTAAGTTTACAGAATCAATAAAATCGAAATAAAATCGACCAGTTTTGAATACTACAATAATTATCATATGTGTAGAAAGAAATAGTTTACAAAATGAATCAAAGCTAAGATTAGATTAGAAAGTAAGATTGAATTAGAAACTTAAAGAAACTAAAATGACAACCTATAATTTGGAGAAAAAAAAACGAAATTAATTATTAACTTAAGTAGCACTTTACAAAGGCACAGCAAATCAAGTAGATCCATTAAAAGTTCAACAAAGCAGTAAAAAAAACAATCTAAAATTTACAATCAAATCGATTTTGATTCCAACACAGTTCAATTTGTTCCACTGTGCTCTTACCATTCGTGGCCATCATTATTTCCGTTAGCAAACTGGACAAGAGCAATTTCAAAATTGTATCAAATTGTTAACATTACTTCACGTTGCCACCAACAACAGCAACAACAACAACAACAACAACAAAATTCCAACTGTCAAACTGGCATTGAAGTTGGCTGATCTTCAATGATATTGAATGCAGCCAAAAAAGGAAATTACGTTTAGAAGATGTCAACAGCTGAAGCTGCCAGACAGCAGCTCAAAAGATGCCACAAACACACACACACACACACACACACACACACAGAGCAAACCACATCAAACCACACACATAATGGGAACATTTCAAATGTGGTCTGACAATTCGGCGCATGCATCTAATTTGCATATATATATATATAGAAATATATATATATATATGACATTTTATTGACTGTCCGCTGGTGGCCAAGGTTCTATTCAGTTGAGCTGCCAACTTGGCATTAACGAGATGAACGGACAGCGATAGATAAATTCAATTGTTAATCTCTGTGCAGTTTGTGCTTGGATGCAATGGATCGGGATGGGATGGGATGGAATGGTATGGGATGGGAGGCAGTGTTACAACAGGAACGTTGACATTTGCATCGTTAAGTCGCTGATCTGGCAGCACTAACAGATCAGTTGTTATTGCAGTTGTTTGTTGCTTCATTAGAGGAAATCAAATCTTGGCTGTTTAATAAGGATGCTCAACTCAATCAGCAGCAGCAACAACAACAATAACTGCAACTAAAAACCAGCAACAACAGCTGCGGCAGCAGTTAGCCAAAATGGCATTTGCTATTGCAACTTGTGGCAGCCATAAACCGGTAAAAATTAACCTACTTAGCCACAATGCCAACTGCTGTCGCTGTTGCCATTGCCTTTCCAAAAAAAAAAACAAAAAAAAAAAAACCCCAAAACAAATCTGTTGTACGTGCCACGCTCGTCGAAAGCCAAAAAAAAAAAAACGAAGAGACGCAAATCTGATGAAGATGCAGTTGAGACAATGCCAAACTTGCTTAAGTTTTATTTTATTTTTTTACTTGCAGTCATTTACCAATTTACCACATTTAAATCGCAATGAATATTTTCGTGAGTTGAGCTGCATTTTCGTGAGTTGCACGAGTCCAGCGCTGAGTTCAACCGACTCGAGTTGAACTTGAAAGGCAAATCGCACACGCAAATGAAATATGAGTTTAAGCAAAAAAAAAAAAAAAAATGTAAAAGCTACCACGCCCACAGCTCCTCCCAAAACAAAAAAAAAACGCCCAGTGCTTTGTCAATGTTGATCAAAAATCCTTTCTATTTTTTATTTCTTTTTTATTCTCTTGCGTATATCAATTAATTAATTGATTTAAAATTTTAATAACTTTTCCCATATATATTCTACGAAAAGATTTAAATGCTTTTTTTTATAATAGTTTGCGGTTTTGAAATTGATCTGCTTAGATCAGGCATAAATTATTTTCTTACGATTTCTACTGCAAGATATTTGATATTTATATATAGTGATTATAATGCGAACAATGTTCTGTGTATTGTATCGTGTAACTGACATCAAAACCTAACCTTATATGCTAAAAAAAAATAAAATTAAAAAAAAAAACAAAAGAAGAACCAGTAGAGAAATGATTGCGTTTCTCAAGCCAATCTCTTGTTGGTGGCTCGCTGGCATAGATTGTTAGATAGATTCCTCTATTCCGCTGTTAATGGGGAGCTGTGTTTTGAGGTTAACCGCGATGCGAAATTGAAAATTGCGAATGGGTCCAGGCAAGAGGCAACAATAAAAAAAATAAAAAAACGTAGGAAAAAAAAAACCGCAATCAGGTCTCAGAAAGTACCTCAAAGCGAAGCGTAAATACATCGCACTCGCAAATCAGACAACAGACAACAGGCATCGGGCATCGGGCATGTGGCATGGGGCAAGAGGCAGTGTCGATATCAACTTCAGTTCCTATAGTTTGCAGCCTGCGTCTGCCTGGCGACTGACTGACCATTTGACCAGGGTTAATTGATTATCAAAGCAAGGCATTGCCAACGGGTGTGCTGATGGCGTCGCCGCCGTAATTTGCCTCAAATAAACCCCTCTTGCTGCCCCAAATGCTGTTGTGGCGCAAATGAAGATCAGCGTCCGCTTTCAACCAGAATGACAAGCGTCACGAGATCAAAGCATAAGGAACCAAATTAGAATTTGCCATAGGCCATGTCCAAATGCTGCTACTCCTCTAACCCGCCAAACCATGCCACGGCTAACAAGCTGCTTGTGTTGCATTTAGAATAGATCTACGTAGAGTGGTAGCAATAGCAGCTAACAACACTGCCACAACCCCCCCACCCCGTCTGGAAAATTTGTGGACGTGACTGTGGCATTGGCAGTGGGTTTTTAGCTTTTAGGTGTAGCTTGAGGATTGTCTTCGTGTGGCAGAGTCAACACCAAAAACAGGCCGGCAAATGGCTACAAAATCAAGTGATTACTGTCTAGCATCACGAGTAATGAAACGTGACTCAAATCGTAGTTGAACACCCCAGCGACACACACACACACACTCACACACACACACACATAGAACACACACGCAAACGCAAATCCCCAAACCGAACGAGCTAAAACACGAGGCGAACAGCAATTAGAACAGACCAAACAACAGCAACAACAGCAACAACAGCAACAACAACAACAACACGCTAGCAAACAAGACCAAAACTCGCAGATTGGCAACTGAGGAGGAGCTGCCTCCAGCTGCACCTGAGTTGCAGGAAAAAAAAAGAGGAGGTAGGAAGAGGCAGCAACCTGGTCACTGGATAGAAAACTACATCATCAATGTCGTTGCATGTCAGCCATTTGGATAATGGCGACCATTTGGTGTTTGCCAGTGTCGAGTTGCTCTTGCTCCTGCAACAGGATGTTTTTTTTTCTTTATTTATTCTTAGTAGTATTAGTTGCAAGTGCATGTGCAACAAGGCAACAACTACTTTTTCCGTCTCTCTCTCTCTCTCTCTTGCTGAGCCTGGCCAAGAGGAGCAACTTGTTGGCTTGGGTGAAGCTGGCAGCTGGGTCACTCAATTGAACCTTTGGCAGGAACACACACGCACACAACACACACGCACACAACACACACACAACACAACACACAACACAACACAAGTTGAGTTATCTATAGATTAAAATGGAATACATTAAAGCTTAAGATGCCTTCGCATATATTAAGAGGAGCATTAATAGTGGACACGAGTTGCACGCATTTGAGATACGTTTGTGGTGTTAAAAGCGATTCCTAATCCCTTTGGGGCATGGGTACTGGCAAAATGTCTGGGCAACAGTTGAATAGGTGTATAAAAATGTTTTATGATAAAGAATAAGTTAAAAGACAAGTTAAATGCAAAGCAATTGCTTGGCCACAAAAAAAATAGTCTCATTTAAAGTTGTTGTAGTAATAAAAAAAAAATAAGATTAAAAAGTTGCCTTAAATGAGTAAATTTGAATTTTACCACAAATCACATAAAACTTTTAAATATTTATAAAAATTATTTTTTCCAAATTTCTACATTGAAGTAGCTAAAATTTATAGTTTTGTTTAAACAAATGGAATTTGTTGCAGTTTGGTGACTGCAGTTGCACTTGTGTGCCTGTGGCATGTTGCTGTGGTTCATAGCCGTATCGGAACGCTATAAATGGTAATAACCGCATAGTCCATATCCGTTGGGCGCTGTCCATGAATTTTTTTTTAGAAATTTGCATACGTTGTGGCAAAGGTAACCGAATACGTTGGGGTCGGTAAAAGGTTGGATCCGTTAGGCCCCATCGAAAAAAAAAAAAAAAACTATGCAAATCATTTGAGCGCGTCCACGCCCAACTGCCAACTGGAACTGCAACTGCAACTGCAGCTTCAACTGCAGGGCACACGTGTATATGTGTGTGTTTGTGTGTGTGTTTTGGCCATGTTTCGCTCTGTTTACAGATGCAAAACTGACACTGCAACACCAGGCGGCGGCGGCGGCAACTTGGCACTTGGAATGGCTGCCAGGCAGGAAGGAGAACAGCTAGCTGAAACTTTTAGGGCCTAAGATATCATCACACACACACAAACACACACACACACTCTAACACTTATATACAACCTGGTGTTTAAAATATTTCACTTTTGGTTCTAGCCCAGCCGCCCACTGTTGTTGTATTGTTGAACTTGTTGTTGTTGTTGTTGTTAGCAACAACAATGGCCCGTCCACAGCTGAGGATGATTTCTCGGATTCCATGGCTTCTTGGCCGGCACAAAACGGCGCAACGGCAAATGTAATTCATGGCATTAAAAAAACACAAGGCAGAGGCCTCAAAATGGAAAATTGCCATGCATAACAATTTTTTTTCCTTCCCAGTTTTTTTTTTTTACGCTTTTTTGCTGTTTTTGTTTATTATAAAAAGCTGTAAAGTGCCCGCTGGAGGGCAGCAGCAGGAGCCGAGCCGCGTGGCGGGGTCAACAATTTATGCGGAGCGAACGCAATTCGGTTACAGATTTCCAAAAGTTACCATGGAAACTGCTGCGTTTAGATCTGCCAGCGTTGATTATGCGTTGGACATTGTTAAGTTTTAGCATTTATATATTTATAAAGCCGTTAGATAAGTTGTGGCAAGTTGAGACAGCCACAACCAAAAATTTATTGCCAGGAATTTAACATTTGGCACAGCAGCTAAAAAAGATGTGGTTCGTTAAGAAGTTAGAAATACCAAAATAATTGAAGAGGAAAGGATGGTCAAATATAATATGGAATGTAAGCTGTAGCTGGATAAATGTTTATATATATATATATATTCCTTACATAGTTGAAAAAGGGTCTGACAGATCAGAGATTTGCAGCCTCTGATCACAGCTGGGCCATTAATGAGAATTACAGTAGCACACGGAGCAACATTGAGATAAAAGTCTTGATAATCCCAGATGTTCTACGTTGGCTGACAAAAATATTTGTGCAACATCTATCACTGATAATGTCAGCAGAACTAAGCTTGATTTAGTTGCATGCAGCAGCTTATCGTCTCAGCTGAGTTGGATCTGGTTCTATTACTTAGTCCAGCGTAGTACATCAGCCATTTTTTTTTTGCTTCTTGTATGATTGCCAACTGAGATGGTAGATTGGCAGATGCCTACCTGACTACTTGCCTGCCTGGTTGCCTGCCTGCCTGCCTGCCTGCCTGCCTGGCTGCCTGTTAGCCAGTTAGCCTGCGGATGAGTCTCATCCATTGAGTTGGCTAGCTGCCTGTTGGCTGCCTAATTCAATTAACTTTCACTATGAGCAACTCCATTATGATTCTCGGCTTCAGTTGCAGCGTTTCAGCTACTAGCCGCAAGTTTAGCTGATTTTGCTTTGGCTTTGGGGCTTATCTCGACGCATTGGTCTGCAGCACGTTTGAAACGGGCCAGTTGCATGACTCCTCGCTCCCTCCTCCACAGACAAGCTGCACAGCTATGTTCTGGTACGTGTCGTGTGTCATTAAGTAACGGTAATTTACTACGACACCGACGCGATACGCCGCTTTTTGTTGCTGCTGTTGCCGTGGGGCAGAAGTAACTGGGCACAAAAGATGCGGGTTTAATTTCATGCCCATGCTTTTATTACGCCAATTTTCTGTAGTTTTCCATTTTATGATCTTATTAGAGCTGAAGAAGCCGCTGCCACGCCATGCAACACATTAAAGCCACAACAACAACAACAAAAAAAGTAGTACGAAAAATATATATAAAAGACTTAAGCGACAAACGCGCCGCTCAACATATGCCGCCAGCTCTGAGGATCATTTATCAAATTTTCTAAAAATTATATTTTTCTTTTACAATAGCGGAAAGATTTACATTTATTCTCAGCTATGAGCGGATAGTTAGTTCGTTTCACTCGAATTCTTTTATTACCATAGATAATCAAATTATGTTAAGCCATTTTTTTGGATTTTTTTTTTTTTGTTTTTTTGACTCATCATCATGTTAATAACCTGCCCAACAACTTTTGCTTTTACTTTCAGATTCTACAACGAAAGCAAATTTTGTGCAAAATATAAGGTAATTATTCGAAGAAAAAAAAAACACCTAAAAATAACTTGTTTCGCTATTTATTATTCTAGCGCGTTTCTCGTTTGTCGTTTTCATTTTGCTTTCGACAATTTCTTTGTGCAAAATATTGATAAACATCACTTTTTTTTTGTCAAAAATTAATTGGATACCAATACAAATATTTGATTGACTTGTGTTTTTTTATGCACAAGTAAAAATGTATATTTTTAGACCTTGATAAGTACTTGTTGTTAGCTGGTCTAAAAGCTGAGAAAGCATGGGAAATCGTTAAAAAGACAGAAAGTAAAAAAAAATAAATAAAAGCTATGCTAAATATTGTGAATTGGCCTGGGGGAGGGTGGGTGGTTGTTGGGGCGTTGGGATATTGTGGCGCTGTATTGGCCATTAGCTGCGACACGACTTGTGGCTCGCTTGTGGCTCATCTTGGCTGTGTTCTATGCCCGCTTCGCTTTCACCGAATTCATTTTATTTATTGAATTCTGTGCATGTCGAGCACGTTTGCACGAATGAACAACGGACAGACAGACGGACGGGCAAACGGACGTACTTTGAGTCACTGCGACATTTGGAATATGTTCGCGAATATATATATAGGAAAAAGTTGCGATTGTCAAGGAAGAGCAACAGAGCAATAGCAACAACAGCAGCAGCAGTAGCAGCAGTAGCAGCAATAGAAATAGAAGCAACAAAAACAACAACAGCAACCAAGTGCTAAATAAAACAGAGGCGGGGCGGGGCGGGCGGTTGCAGGGGCAACATACATATGACAACGGCCGGAGCAGCACATGTTGGCATGCCAATGAATTTAAAGCCACGACTCCGGCCAATGTTGTTTGCCAGCCCCCAAACGCCCCTCCTTTGCAAACCTGAGTGGCATGTGAATGAGACGCCATCGAAACCCACAAAAAAAAAAAAGATTTGGTACACAGCGCTGTGTTTTGTGGCCAGAAATTGTCTTAGGTCGTGCCAACAACGACGCGCATTATAAATGTACAACAACAACAACAGCAACAAAAACAAACAGAACAGCAACAATAACAACAACAACAACAACTATCGAAATGAAAATGAAAAGTTCTCATGCGACAGAAAAGTTTCATAAAATAAATGTGAGCCGCAAGCGATACAAAAACAACAACAAAAACAAAAAAAAATAAAAAAAACAAAAAAAAACCTTTGACAGCGCACGTCGCATTTGATGCACTCAACTGAGAATGTAGGTGGGAAAGAGAGAGAGAGAGAGAGAGAGAGAGAGGGGGAGAGAGATAAATGCATAGGTTAAATATGTTGCTTTGCTCCACATAAAGAGCAATAACAATAAAAACACAAAACAAAACAAAACAAAACCAAGCGACAAATTTACAATCAACAAAAAAAATAAATAAAAATGGAAAATGTAAAATTTCTAAAAGAAAAGCAAAAGAAATTCCAACTGAAGTGAAAACCAGAGCAGAGAGCAAAACGATTGTCTTTAACGACAAAAATGAATGCGTTCAGGGCAGAGCAAAATGTTAAGGTGACTGCACAAATTGAATGACCGCAATTGGGTTAGAAAAATAAAGTCTTTTGTTTCCACACATAAGTGGAGTTTCTATTTTAGAGATTATAACAACAAAAAAATCTAGTCGTTAGAAAAATTATTCATATCAATAATCGAAGAATCGACACGCTGCAGATTTCAAATTTATTTATAAGTATTCATCAATGGATTAAAATTAAAAAAAAAAAAACGCATGAATCAAATTCAAACAAAATTCTTTAGCATTAATCGAAGATATATTTCTGGATTATCGATAAGTGAATTTAAATCAGCTGTTGAAATTGCAGGCTGACCGCAAAAACTCATTTGCGGCCGAAGTGCCAAGAAATGTGGCAAGCACAGTGAGTGGGGGTGGGTGGGCTAAAAGGGACTCGCCGCATTGCAAAACTGCCTTGATTTGGTGGCCAAGATCGCAGCACATGAGTTGCCAAAAAAAAATGCACTCTTATATCCGGCTGACCCACAAACACTTGAGAAATTGCTGGAGTCGGCAAGTCGATGTTGTTAAGAATCACAAAATATAAAGCCAACAAAAGCAACAATAAAATCTTTTTATGTGTGATGTGGTGTGTGTGTGTGTGTGTGTGTGTGTGTCGGAGGGACTTGGCGACGCCAGCACAGAACTTGGCCCACTTCCAGGTGATATGACCGCTTTTGGTAGCTTGTTGCTGTGTGTGTGTGTGTGTGTGTTGCCACAGTTGGCATAGCATTCGTTTCTAATCGATGCAACTGCATCAGGCTGTCAATAAAAAGAGAAAGAGTCCCATGGCCAACAGTCAACAGCCAACAGCAAACTGGCAACAGAAAACTTGCAACTTGCAACAGGTAATGCGGCAGTGACTGTGTTGCACTTTCCAGTCAACGCACTTTCCCAACGATCAATCGCTGCCAGCTTGACACCTGTGCAGGCACAGACTCGTGGGGGGGGACTCGGTGACATTGCGTTAATTTATCGATAAGTGTTTTGTGTTGAAATCGATATTCTGTGGGATTGGCAAGTAAAACAACAAAAAAAAAACAAAAAAAGCTCAACAAAATTGAAAGTGTCATTTCTGCCGAATGGGAAAGCATTTTTACTTTATATTATAAAAAAAAAAAAAGTAGCTGCAACTATTTGCAATATTCTCATATTTTCAATGTTGCCTGCCTGCAATCGTGCGTCATTAGCATGCCGCATGCTGCATGCTGCATTTTTGCTTGATGCTGTTGTTGATGTTGTCGTTGTTATTGTTGGGCATCATCGCATCACGAGAATTGATCAAACAAAATGCCAAATGCATTAGCATTAAGCCCTAATCAAATCATGATGATGATGATAATGATGATGATGATGATGATGATGATGATGATGATGATGACGATGTTCATCTGACTAATGACAGAGCTGGCAGTCGCGTTCGTCCACTTATTCTCAGCGGCAGGCAGCAACAGTTGCTGCTGCAGCTACGTGCGTAGCATTTGGCGATGACTGTTGCGCGATTATGTGGCGACCTTTTGGTGGGCCGCCCAACTGGCATGCAACAAGGCAGCAGCAGCAGGGCAACAGTTTCCTTGGTGCTGACCAAAATGCCCAATTCAAATCGAAATCCATTTCAAAGTGGCCCATTCTGATGGGCAATCTGGGCAGCAGCAGCAGCAGCAGCAACAATAACAACAACAACAGCAACAACAATAACAATAGCAACAACAACAACAATAACAACAACAACAATAACTACAACAACTGCTTTAACTACAACTACAGCTACAACGACTGCATCTATCGCGTTTCTGATCTGCTCTTAACTTGGCTGAGACTGCGACTCAGTTATGCAGTCATTTCTCAAAGATCGTTGGCTGTTGTTGTTGCTGTTGTTGTTGCTATTGTTGCTGTTGTTGTTGTTGTGCTTGATTTCCGTTGCTTTTGTTGTTGGTGTATTTTAACGCTTATCTCAGGCTGTTAACCAGGTCAACTAACGGCAACGGCCGCAAGCTGTTAAACCCAACTTAAACAAATAACACTCATTCATTCAGACTCGCAATCTCTCTCTCCCATCCCCTTCCCCCTTCTCCCACTCTCCCGCTCTTCCGCTCCCTCGTTCTCATCCATTGCCCGCATCTCTTGCCAAGTTCTTAGCACTCGCTATCTTTCTCTCTCACACTCCCTATCTCTCTCTCTCTCACACTCCCTCTCTCACTCTCTCTCTCTCTCTCTCTCTCTCTCTCTCTCTCGCAATTTACGCATTTTACGAGCACATTCAATTTTCTTATTGGGTTTTCCCGCTTTCTTTCAATTCAATTTTTTGTGCGCCAATTGAAATTCACCAAACAGGTCAGGGGCCAAAATCAACCCGAATGCTAGGGAAAGGGGAGAGTCTGCGGCAGGGACAGGAGCAGAGGCAGAGGCAGGGCATTCGATTCATTGATAATGGCAAATAATTGTTACAAATGCCAGTAAATTTTCTTTTTCAGCGATTTCAATTGCATTTTCGCATTGGCAACGGCTTTCTAAGCCGATTTGGCTAATGGCCCAAACAGTTTGTGAACAACAACAATAACAATAACAACAACAACAACATCCACAACAGCAACAACAGTTGTTGTTGGTGTGTTCTGGGTGCCATCCAAGCCCGCTGATTCCTACAGCTGATTTGCTACCTGCTTAAATCATTTGGTTTGTCCGGCTTTTGTTTGTAATAAATGATGAGCAGCAGCAACTGCAGTGGCAGCAACAATGTTGCATGCAAAAAAAAAAAAACAGAAAATCAATGTGCGCTTGCCACCAGCAGCTGCAACTCGAGTGTTGTTATTAATGTTTAATCAAACTCATTTGCAACATTGTAGCTGCTATCAATCATGCCACAGTTTTGTTCTACCTGCTGTTGCATATATACTCAAGTTGCTTTGCATATGTAAGGATATATATGTATGGTATATATATATATATCTATAAAGATGATAAATAATCTGATAAATAATTGTTAAAGGACATTTTCAAGTTGAGACACTTTTAGCCACTTTTTTTGCATTCTGAGATTTGACTAGATCAAATGCATGACGCATTCTTCTCTCTCTCTCTCTCTCTTTCTGCGTCGTTGCATGCCACATTAAAGGGTGTGTGTATCTGTGTGTGTGTGTGTGTGTGTGTGTGTGTGTATGTAAAATGCCATCAAAATCACACACTGCATAATTCTTAACAGACACAACACAACAGAAAACATGCACAATCATTCAGCATGCAACATGGCATTCCATTCCGTTGCCAGTTGCAACGTCACGTGCGGCATCTGTGTAGCCCCCCTCCCCCCCTCCCAAGAGCTCACCCTCTATCCCGCTGTGGTTTAATTAAATGCTGGTTTTTAAAATTGCATCTGCGAAATGAGCCACAATGAGCCACTTAGGAGCACACACACTAACACACACACACACACTAACACACACACAGGCACACACGCACACATAGTTGGCAAGTGACCGCATTTGCTTATCGAGCCGGTTGCTGCTGCTTGCTGTGGCATGTTGCCATGTAGCAAGCAAATTGGTCATCTTCATGTGGCATCTTTAGCAATGCCAATGTTGCAGTTGCCCGCTGTGGCAGTTGTTGTTGTTATTGTTGTTGTTGTTGTTGTTGCTGCCAAGCTTCGCTTCTGTCTTTCTCTCTAGCCAGGCGCATTCAATTATTTCCATGTCCTGATTGTCTTGTCGTGCGGCCGCGCGATTTTTGTATTTAAAAATAGGCCGCCACAACTTTAAATTGCAACAATTTTTAATGAGCTGCGGCTGCTGCTGCTGTTGCAGTTGCAGTTGTGCTTGTTGTTGCTGTTGTTGCCACAGCGAATCTCTAGCGCCAGTTGCAGATGGTAAAGTGTCAGTCCTGCTGTAATGAGGCAATGTCTTGTCTCTAAAAATACATGCATGCAACAGCAACAACAACAACAACAACAACAACAACTGTCCCGCTGATAAGACAACTTTGTTGTTGGGCAAGAATCTGCAAGAATCTATCATAAAAAGCTGTCATGTTCAGCTCAAGTATTCGTTTATTCGAAATGAATTCATAATTTATACGCACAACATTTTTAATATAATAAGTAAAAAATAAAAATAAATTGTTTAACAAGTGGCACCAATTATTTTAAGTGACACTTAATACAAAATAATAGGCTTTGACTTCAAGTTGGTAATTATAAATATGGTAAATTATATGCTAATAAGTCAGTCCAACTATATATAAATAAATGCTGAACTATATATAAATAGTTAGCTTTAAAAATAATTTTAATTAATTTTTTGAGTGCTGTTTTTGAATTTGGTTTAGTGAAAAAACAAGCAATATTTCTGTGATTTGGCAATTTACACATGAAAGGCCTTAAATCTGACACATAAATAATCCAAACACCAGAAATATAGTTGACAGTTGACAAAAAGATATATACAAAAAATAAACAATTTAATTTTATAGTCTTTAGCAGTATAATAATTTTCTACTCTTGGCTCTTTGATGGCAGAGTGGCAACTAAGACTGCCAAGTACTTGGCTAATTACCACTTGTAATTCCCGTTGATCACTTTCATTTCATGTTGAAGATCGGTGGATGAAATGTATCCAATGTATCAATAGATTAAAATGCTTGTCATAACATGTGGTTAAAGCGAAGTGAAACCACTTGTGGATCAAATGGTTGGCCAACCACAATCGTAATGAACATGGCCAGGAGGATCTCAAGTGGAATGGAAGGGGGTGTGTGTTGTGTGTGTGTGTGTGGTGTGGGGGGCATGGTAGGTGAGGTCAGCACTTGCAATTAATTGTAATTTGTGGGGCGCATTGAAGCAGCGTCATCATCATAATTGCCATAAATCATGC
This sequence comes from Drosophila longiperda, assembly GCA_035042125.1. Classification (NCBI taxonomy): domain Eukaryota; kingdom Metazoa; phylum Arthropoda; class Insecta; order Diptera; family Drosophilidae; genus Drosophila; species Drosophila longiperda. The sequence goes on from JAWNLV010000118.1 coordinate 973,510, forward strand.
AACGCTGCACTTGCCACAACTAGCTGTGTTCAGTTTGCTCCGTTTGCTTGCTGAGCTGCGAACAAAACTGCTCAACTCTTTTGTGTGTGTGCGCTTCTTCTTCTTCTTTGTCTTCGTCTTCTTCTTTTTCTTCGTCTTCTTTTGGTTCTTCTTCTTCTATTTGTCTCTTATCCGCCACATTCCGCAACTCAAATGCGCTCTAATGACTCCTGTTCTTTGTTGCCATCGCTTGCTGCTTGCCTCTGACTGCTGGCTGCTGCTGCAAGCTGCTGGCTAATGGCTTTTTGTGGCATAACTTCCGCGTAGCCAGGTTGGCCACGCCAGCGATCGAGAAGTCAAAGAGGAGGAGTCGTGTCGGTCGATCGCTGCTTCTAGGAACGGGCCACAGCCCACACAGCTGATCGAAATCGAATTGCCAAACATGAGCCAAGGCAATTGAACGATCGATTGCTCACTATTCCACTCCTACAATAAACGCTCTCCTCATCTATCCATCTCTTTCTCTGTCTCTCCCTCTCTCTCTCTCTCTCCCTTTTTCTGTCTTACTATTGACAGCTGCATTTTAAAGTTTGCCATTCCAAGAAGAACTTATGAAATGTGTGGAGCCATGTGACCCGTCAGAGTACCCAAACCCATCACAGTGATCGATTCAAAATGTAAACTTTCAGCAAGTCGAAACATGATTTTTAAATTCAAATTTTACAGATTAAAAAATTTAAAAATATTATAAATAAATCCTTAATGCTTGAAATGAATAGAGCAAAATAAACTAAACACAAAAAATAATTGAGAATTATTAGCCTACAAAAATTAGTATTTAAATATATTTAAAAATATTTGAATGAAAATTTTAAATGGTTTTCCAAATTGTCTTTTAAATTATGATTGTTTGGGCAGTAAACATTTATTTTATGTTTAAAAACAAGACAACATTTTGTGGCTGGCAAAATCATTAATTTCGACTTTCACTAGAAATATTCGCAAATAATCAGACGAACTGGAGACGTTTGCCTTTTTCGAGTGACCACTGTACCCGATTGCAGACCCATGCCCAAGCACAAGCACAAGCACAAGCATAAGCCCAATCTCAGCGTGGGCAACACCACACCCGTTTTCATCTTCCTTCATTTTGGGGCCCGCATATCTTGAGGATGCATCGACAAGCAGCCAGCTTTGCCAGCGATGCACTTTCGAATATATATTTTGTCGAGACTTTGCCTTTGCCACTTCTGCCCCCCCCCCCCCTTTTGTGTCTGTAGATGGGCTTAAAGTGTTGCCGAACAACCTTGAGGCAGTCGAACTGGCCAACTGAGCATATCTCCACTAAGCCCGCGACTTAACCTAACCACATCCTCGGCTATCAGGCTGTATCATGTGAAATCGCCGCGTTCAACTTGTTATGCAATAAATTTCCGGTTCTAAGTAACATCAACAGCCAGAGTATACACAGATTGCAGCCGGCAATCAGACATAAAGGCAACCAGGCAACCAGGCAACCAGGCAAACAGCGCCTTTCTCTGGCCACTTTATTCCGGCCAGTTTTTGTTCCGATTTTGCGCGTTAGTTCTGGGCTTTTAGCTTGACATGCGCAACGATGGCATCGGCTTCTAAATTAAATGGCATCCTTTCGTGCACTGACAACTCTGTAACTCCAAACTGCCACAACTGCAACTGCAACACCTGTGGCACGTCCCCAACAAAGACGGGCAGGCAGCTAGCCTGATTCAATCATAACGCATGCAAATTGGCTCGAACTGTCTGTCTGGACTCGTTTGAGTGTTCATTTAAAGTTAGTAACGGCTTTTAATAGCACACACACACAGACACACACACACACACACACACACACACACACACACACACACACATTCATTTGTATATTTTATTATAAATGCATTGGCAGCCAAACAAGTTTGTGTTCCAAGTCTTTTGTTTTACCTGCACATGCAAAAATAAAATGAATTTTTATCTTCAAATCAATTCACAAATTGAATTCTTGATTATTTCCATAAACTCATTTGAAATCTATATTTTATGAATTTTTATTCAAGCTCCTTTTAAAAATCAACATCAAATTAAATTTGAAATCTAAAAATAAACATTTAATTAAATTATTTAAGTAAAATGCTTATAAAACAAATATAATTGCAAAAAAAATAGCTGAGATGATTTTATTATAATTTACAAGGCTCAGATTCAATTATTTGTTAGCATCGCATCCTCTCTGATGGGTCATGGCAAGTGGATTAGACATGCCACCGTTTGGTAACACCATCAGCAGCACCTGGTAAATGGCTAGCAATTTGGCTCTTGGCTCGCTCCAGCCGAGCGGTCCAGTGGCTAAGTCACAGCCTTGGCTCAGTGCTCGATGCCCAGTTTGGGATGCAGTTTACTGCAGCAAATGAAAAGGCTGCTGCTGCTGCTGCTGCTGTTGCTGTTGCTGCCACATATCAATGTTAATATAATTTGCCAGTCATTATTTTGTAGCCGCCGCCCCTCCCTGTTCAACTGGGTTTTCGCTATGCGTTGCATTTAATTTGTGTAAAGCGTTTTACACTGCATTTTTTTTCTTCTAATATGCCAAGTCACCCGAAGCCCATCGAAATGCTCCTTGTGGTCCAGGCGAAATATATATATATATGAGTGCAGCAAGATGGGGTTAGAGTATAGCAACATTTGCCATTAGATGAAGGCCGCTGCATGTTGCTTGCCTCACGCCTTGCTACATTATTATTTTTTTTTTTTTTTTTTTGTAATTATAACTTTTAATATTCTCACACATACACACGCACGTACAATCGGATAGAATGGAGAAATGCCGAAGCGTGTTTGTTGCATGCAGCTGGCAACTTGGGAAACTCGGGCAACTCAGCAAACTCGGGCAACCGGCAACTGGCAACTTGCAACTTGGCAACTAGCAACTTGGTAACTTGCAACTTGGTTGTTGCTGTTTCTGTGCCTTGACATGTTTTGCGGTTCTTCATTGTTCGATAGCAATTATTGCATCGCACTTCTATTGCATTGCGAAACTGGGACTTGGTGCACCTATAGCTAAAAGACACGCACAACAAACATACACACACACACACACACACACACACACACACACACGCACACGTTGTAGCAGGTGCTTCAACTTGAACGGTTGCACGTTGCGCATCTTTAAACTGCGATGATTGAAAATTGCATAATTGCAGTAAACAGATAAATACACACACACACAGAGAGTGTAGAGAGAGTCGAAGTAGGGGAGAGAGAGAGAGTGGTGGAGGGGGGAGGGAGATATGCATTCACACTCGCACTCATTTACTTAGACACTCGCGTGTAGTGACAACAAATTGCAAATATGAAAAGGCCTCCATTTCCGCCGCTGATCAAGTCGACAGACAGACAGACAAACAGACAGACAGACAGACAAAAACAGACAGACAGACGTGGCAAACAGATTGCAATACCAAAGCTGTTAGCTGCAGACATCCGTTTCGAGTGCCTCGCACACACTCGCACACACACTAACACACACACACACAACATTTATGAGTTCGACTAGAACTCCTTGCCTGTTCGATGCATGTCGTCTTTCAAGGGGTGAGAGTTTTGCAGTCAGACAGAGAAAAAGGAAGTGAGTTTGCTGAAAATCAGTAGCTGGCGGGTTTTCTTTATGATTTGCCAAAGCAATTTCTTAGCCAACTGGCAGCTCTCTATTAATGTTCGAATCATTTTCGCGTCGGCAGTGTGAATCAAATAATTTGATTTCTGATTAAGTGCTCTGGCCTAGTAAACATTCTTAAAATAAAAAATTAATGTTTGAAATTGTGATTTTCTTAAGCAAAAGCTATAGGAATTGTGTGGCTCAATCATAGAAAGTTTGTATTATGATCATTTCTGACTCTTCACTAGATTTTTATGGTTCAAACTAGAATTGAGCATTTCTTAATCTTTATTAAATTGCATGAAAAATACTGTGAAGCAATTGTAATTATGATTTTAAGCGAAATTCTAAGCAAAGACAAGTTTTCTCTAAATCACATTTCGAGGCGATGAATAATTCATATTAAATTACCATAATCCTTAAAGATAAATCACTTTCTTCAGAGACATTGATGCTTTCAATTGTATATGGATTCCCCAAGGCAATTCGTCATTTAACTTAACTCAAACGTCACTCAACTTGTTGCCCCTTTCACATCCATGCAACATTTCAAAATTATACAGTTAAGTGGATAATAGAGCTGTCACTTTGACTAATTAAAACTGGAACTTCTTTGCTAACAAAAACAAAAAAAATATAACAAATTGACTACTGTTTTTGGGTTTCAGTTTACTGTTTTCTGTTGCCTTTCTACGAGCCATAAATTTCGCTTAACCTGGTCAATGTTTGACAACGAAACGAAATGACAAAAAAAAACAAGAAAGCAAATAAGAAAATGAAGAAGAAGACGAAGAAGAAGAAGAAGAAGAGTTGCCGTTGGCTGTGGAGTGTTGCAATTTCATCTGGTTGTTAAATGTGTTTTTCTTTCTTTGTGGCTTTTTTTTTGTTGATGGTCGTCTCTCATTTCATTTTAATTGACTTAATTGCATATTATTACTTTCACTGTTTTGTCCAACTTGCTGTGTATTGTCACCGTTATATTGTTATATTGTTTGCTATATAATTTCCAGTTTTGTCTCATTTCTAATTTATTTCTTTCATCTTTTTTCTTTTCTGCTTAAACTTTGGCATTAGTTCTGTATTGTTTGCGCTTCGTGCATAAATTCATTTTTATTATGAAAAAATTAATCTCTTTTTTTTTCTTTTGCTTAATCTTTGTTTTTTTGCGCTTTTCTCTCTGATTGGAGTAACGGGATGACCTTTAAAAGGTTTTCTCTTAATAGCGTTTCTCTGCTTCTTCTTCTCTTTCAACGTATTCTTCTTCTTCTTCTCCAACTGCTGCTGCTGCTGCTGGGGCTCATCAAATGTTGCTCATGTGCTGTGCCACAGGAACCTTTTTTTTTCCATCTTTGACTGGTTGTGGCATTCACTTGGCCACTTGCCTCGTAATTAGAGGCCGTACGCGAAGAGGAAGTAAACGTGCCTAATGATAACCTTTAGCTTGTTGCCTGCTGCTCCAAGCCGCAACAAGCGAGTGGCACTGGCTTAGTCTGAACCTAAAACAAAAATGGCAATCTAAGCCAACAAACCTCCCCCATTCTCCCATTCACCCTTTCCCCACATAATATGCCCGTCCATTCGGTTTGGGGGCAAGCGTACAATTTTCTTGATTGCCGGTTACCCAGCGCACTGCATCATCCATCTAACTAAGTACGCGCCACTGACCAGCAAAGCAGCAAAGCAGCAACACAGCCAGCAGCAATGTAGCAAGCAGCAAGCAGCAAGCAACTCTGCCACCAGCAGATTGGGATGAGTACTGACTCAAGCTCTGCCACGTACCCCTATTCAAGCTACTCAGATTCAGACACAGATTCCAACCTGTGCATATTGCACACATTTTTCTTATTATATCCTCTAGCCTAAATGCAAATATATATGCCAGACAGTAAGAGTATATAACCCGATCAGCAATATATATATATATATATATATCTGTACAAAGTGCAGACTCTCATTTGTCAAAGCATAATTAATAAATCTATGCAAAATAAAGTGTATCAATTTTAATTGCAATTTTCTGTATTGTCAATTATATTTTGAATACTTAATATTTTCTACAATTTCAACAATTTGTACATTTTTGGTATTTGCTCTGCAGGCTGCAGGATATCTACCAGTCGGACACTCCCGATTTGGGGCAGACGTTTACATGTTATTTTTATCAGTTGATATTGCATTCGCATTGATTGAGCGCCGTGGGTATTATTTGGTTACCGCCCACCAGACTCTTGATATTTATGTAGCAGGCGTTGCGAGCAACACAAAGGTGCAACAGCAGCAGCAGCAACACTAAGCAGCAACACTAAGCAGCAGCGATATGCTGAAACAGCAGCATCGGCATCATCAATACTTGAGTTTTGCTGTGCTGTTGAGTGGCGCCACATGTGTGAACTACTGTGGCACCAGCTGCCGTTTCCTGTTAGCCTTAGGCGACAGTTAGCAGCTGATTCCAGCAAGCATGGTGCAACTGCAACAACAACTCTCAATTACAACCAAAAGCAATTGCAAACCGAAACAGAAATGTGGCATTAGAATTGCCGGTTGCTGGTCAAATGAGAAGAAGAGCTGCTAAGCCAAGGACGCACCAAAAATAAATGCAATTTGGCTAAAAATAAAACGAATCGCGTAGAAGATGCCAGCAAAGCAAAGCGTGCACCACTTGCAACAAGGGCAACACGCGGTGGCAATGACGTCAAATTCGAATGCGAACGAATGCGTTTCACGTTTTGCGTTTTATCTCCGCAGGCAGATCGCTCGACTCTGCCCATGTAATTGGCTTACCTCCCTTTACCCGCACCTCCCCCTCTCTCTCTCTCTCTCTCTCGCTCTCCATCGCACTCGCCTTGCAATCGAAACGCATTTCATTTCCAGCTGCAGCTGAAGTTCGAACTGAAACTGAAGCTGGAGTTGGAGCCGGGAGCCGGGAGCCGAGAGTGGGACAAGTATTGGGCCTGGGATTGGGATTGTTGCTGTGCACTCTCATGCAGATTGGCAATTGTAGAACACGAACTTGCCAAGTCCGCGCAACAACCAAGAAAATGGACAACAACAAAAAGTTGACTTCAGTGGATCGATAACTAAATACTCTTTGTGCCAGCTTTTTGTATATAAAAACTTCAATTTTTGCTTTATATGATTTCTATAAGACATAAAAATCGAACTTGGAAAAAAGCCAGTTCTTACTAAGAAAGAGTTTGAAGAAGTTTCAAGTTTAGTATTGAAATTTTAAAGCCCTTTTGCAAAGGGTATAAAAAGTTGCAACGGCTTTCTGCGATGCTGGTGGTGGCTATTTTCCTGCTGTTGTTGTTGTTGTGCTGGTTGTTGTTGTTGTTGCTGCTGTCGCTTTGGTTGAGAACACGCTACACATTCCGCTGACTGTGTTTGCCACCTATTTCATACATAGTGGCTACATTTGTTGTCGCTGCTGTTGCTGTGTGCTGTTGCTGTTGCTATTGTCGTTGTCAATGTTGTTCATGTTGCTGTTGCTGTTGCCAGTTGTAGCATCGTTTTTTTTGCTGCTGCTGTTGCTGCTGTTGCTACAATTGGAAACGGCGGCAACGATTGCTTGAATTCGAAGCGCGCATTTCGCGATTCGCGCTGGCAACCTGTGAGTTAATATTGTTTGTAATAGCCACGTTCCGAGCACTGTAATCATTTGAAAGCCACCACCCCTCCATGCCCAACTCCAACTTCATCTCTATCTCAGTCTCTATCTCTCTCTCTCTCGCTTCTTTGCTCCCTTGCTCTGCTCGCTCTTCATTTAGTTTTTTGTTTCTTGTACTTTTTCTTGAGGCCCCAGAGGCCAGTGGTGGAGTCTACTAATAGTACTAGTACGAGTACTAGCAGTAGTCCTAGTATAACTTATAAATACGCTCGTATAAATAATTGCGGTATGCAAGCAACAACCAACAAGCAACAAGCAACAAACAACAAGCAGCAAATAACAAGCAACCAGAAAGAAGCAACAAGAATGAGGCTCTCCATGAGTGGCTGCCCACTTGCCTGGGACAGTTCAGCAAACAAATTGAATTGAATATGTAAATATAATTGCATAGAGGAGTTGCAATGCAGTCAGCTACCCGCTACCCGCTATCAGCTACCAGCTAGGAGCAACCTGCTCACAGTTCCCAACTCAGTGCTTTGTGGGCGTTTAAAAATCCATAAATTTAAACCTTAATGCCGCTCTAAACGCAACTGCAGTTGGTTATCGGTATCGCTATATAGCTTTATGCATATGAATAGGAATAGCTATATAGGTATAGGAGCTATCGGTATCGTTTCGCATGCACTCATACACAAATATGGCAACGCTGGCAAAGACTTCCGCATCGCATTGGCCATTTGCAGGCACTCATTATGCACTCAAATGCAAATGAATACAGTTAGCGAATGTTTAATGTCGATGTATAAATTGAGTTGAGTGTCAGATAGAATCATGAATAACAAGTGTACTGCCAATATATAAAAGATAACACAAATAGCAATATATATGCCGCCCCCCCTCCACACATAAATACTGAGTATGGAACTGATGAGTATATTTACATTTGATCGTTATTTTTTATATATACCGGATACTACAAATATTAATTTATATTCTACACCCCACAATTTTCTAATTCTTGAATTAACGATCCTTACTATATTTCATAGTACGCATTTTAATAGATTTCATAAACATGATTTCTCCATCAGGAAAGGGTTAGCAAACCTCTATTTAAGATGCAGTTATGTCCATGATAGATGGGTGGATGGATGGATGGATGGGATGGACATGGACAGGTAGACTAAGCCTATTGTTAGAGGATAGATTAAACGCATCGTTGATAATATTAAGCCAACTCACAGAGTCGAGTGAGTGCATGATTGAATACATTGAATCGAGATAATATTCATTCGCATTTGCAATAAATTGACAGCTCTGTTGGGCCACTTGATTGATTTACCAAGTGAGTGTCAAGTGCTGAGTGCGGACTACTCAATGGTGATAATAATGTGAGTGCGCACTTGAATCATTCATGGCCCAGACTCATGAATTGTGCGCCATTAATATGAATGAGTTGGCAACTGGGATCCAAACAGAATCCAGCTTTCGCTTTTCAATTGTTGCTGTGCCGGGCAGGGTCCGGGACAGGGACCTGCACCTTCTGGGTCAATGCTTGCCCCCGCATGTGCCCAATTTGGGGTCAGCCACAAGAAGCAGCTGCTTGAGCCAAAAAAAAAAAAAACCAATTTGCAGCATGCCCAACTCACCAACCCACAGGAATGCAAACTCGATAGCTGTTTGGCTTCAGTTTTGGCTTTGGCTTTGGGTTTGGGAAGTTGGAAACGTGTCCATTAGAATTTCAAACCGCAGATCGTCAATAAAAGACGACGATGGCGCGCACAAGTGGAACGCTACTTCAGCTCCAGGCCATTGTAATTTCCGCCGGGCAGCTCATTAAAACTCTTTGCAAATGCAGCCAACGAACCCGGCCAGTGGGCGGGAGGCAGTTGGTCTCAGGGGGTATTGAAATAGTTCTTATTGGTTCGCTGGTTTGCAGTGGGCTCAGTTAAGCGTGTAATGGAGCGGATGTCTGTATAGCCACAGCTCCCCATCATTGTCAGTTTTTCCCACTTTTATAGTTTCATTTACTGTCATCGTTTGTGATTGGCATAACGCTTGACGCCATCTGGCGGCCAATATATGCAACCACTAAATACATTTGTAAAATTCAAAAAATTTAAATTTCTAGTTGCAATTCTATAGAATTCTATTTATCATATCTAGATAATCTGTATGGTTACTAAATATATATTTTATTCTCTATGATGGAATATTTTGTGGGTAAATTGGAACAGATGCAGCCAGTAAATGGACTCGTTGCTCCTTGTCTAGCTCCTCTGTGTCCACATCGGACAATATTATATGCATGCAACATAAATGATGATTAACCAAAGAAATTAAAAGGGAAAGAAAACAGATTTGAATAAAACGCAAATTGAACTAAACTTCAAATTGCAACACAACTGGAAAATGCTTGCACTAAAAATCATGTGATGATTGTGGCAATCAGTACCATAACTTCCTTTGCTGCCCCAAATTGTTGTATCCACATGAGTCTTGGTCATTAGCCAAGATGTGAATCTTTCACTTTATGGTTATTTGATGAGCTTATCCTCGATTCAGCAGGTCAACGAGTTTTTGGCAGGTTTTTGTGGTTTTTAATATTTGTTATCGCCTTTTGCTTTTTTTTTTTAACTGCAACACAAACAATGATAATTTACTTTTTGTAGCTAGTTTACAGATTGCAAAAAATGTACTTTTTAAAACGTATTTATCAACGTTTCCTGCTTTTGGTCAGAATTTTTGTTTGAGTTTTGCAAAATCTGCGCACTTCGCAATCGCAAGTCTTAGATTTGCTCAGATATTTTGCCTCTGTGAATTTCTCTATCTGCTAACACACACACACACACACACACACACACACACACACACACACACACACACACACACACACACACACACATCTCTCTCTCTCTCTCTCTCTTACACTCTCTTTTGCCTGCTTACTATATATTTATTTATTTGTATATTTTTGTTAAAAATATCTGTTCACATGTACAACTCTCATTAGAATACAAGTTTCTTGGCTCTTGGACTAAAGTTGTCTACCGTTAAAAAAAAAATGCCACAAATAGAAAAAAAGGAAATTATAAGAAAAGAAAAAAACTGCAACCACAACTAAGAATTTGCTTGTTTTTCTTGCACTTTTCAGATGCAAAACGCAGCAAATAGAAGCAGCAGCCGGCGCAATCGCAGCAGAAGAGAACAGGAAAACGAAGCTGGAAAACGAGCATCGACGAGGACAACGATCTCTGGCGGCATGTGGCTGATCTCGCTCGGATTGGTCATGCTGATGGTGTTGCCGGCACAGGTATCCGCACGCATGGCCTTTGAGAAGCTGACAGATTACGATTTTGCCGGGACCACGTATTACAGCGTCAAGAATCTGTCGCTGTACGAGTGCCAGGGTTGGTGTCGCGAGGAGGCCGACTGCCAGGCGGCGGCATTCAGTTTCGTTGTGAATCCACTGTCCCCATCGCAGGAGACACACTGCCAGCTGCAGAACGATTCGTCGGCGGCCAATCCGTCGGCGGCGCCACAGCGTTCGGCCAACATGTATTACATGGTGAAGCTGCAGTTGCGCAGCGAGAATGTTTGCCATCGTCCGTGGTCGTTTGAGCGTGTGCCCAATAAGATAATCCGCGGCCTGGACAATGCCCTCATCTACACCAGCACCAAGGAGGCCTGCCTCTCTGCATGCCTGAACGAGAAGCGCTTCATCTGCCGCTCCGTGGAATACGACTACAACAACATGAAGTGTGTGCTTAGCGACTCGGATCGTCGCAGCTCCGGCCAGTTTGTGCAGCTGGTCGATGCCCAGGGCACCGACTACTTTGAGAATCTCTGCCTGAAGCCGACGCAGGCCTGCAAGAACACTCGCTCCTTTGCCAACGCCCGCATGGGTGTCTCCGAGGAAAAGGTCGCCCAGTATGTTGGCCTGCACTACTACACGGACAAGGAGCTACAGGTGACCTCCGAGTCAGCCTGCCGTCTGGCCTGCGAGATTGAGTCCGAGTTCCTCTGCCGCTCCTTCCTGTATCTGGGGCAGCCACAGGGCGCTCAGTACAACTGCCGTTTGTATCACTTGGATCACAAGACTCTGCCCGATGGCCCATCCACCTATCTGAATCATGAGCGTCCGCTGATCGATCATGGCGAACCCATTGGCCAGTATTTTGAGAATCAGTGCGAGAAATCTGCCGGAGCCGGTAGCAACTCACCACCCGGCACTTTGGACAAGATTGATACGCTGCCCGTCAGCTTGGACACCATCGAGGATCCCTCTCTGACCAACATGACGCGCAATGATGTCAATTGCGACAAGACTGGCACCTGCTATGACGGTAAGGATTACACCAGCAGCCAAGCAGTTCACCCATTGGGGCTATTCATTAATGGGTTCCATTTCAATTTCTTCCAGTCTCTGTGCACTGCAAGGACACCAGGATTGCTGTGCAAGTGCGCACCAACAAGCCGTTTAATGGTCGCATCTACGCTTTGGGCCGCTCGGAGACGTGCAACATTGATGTCATCAACTCGGATGCGTTCCGCTTGGACCTGACCATGACTGGACAGGATTGCAATACACAGAGCGTGGTAATTAACCAGGATCAAAAGCCTTATAATAGATAATAGCTAGCTCCAATTGCAATTCACAGACGGGCGTCTACTCGAATACGGTTGTCCTGCAGCACCACAGCGTCGTGATGACCAAGGCGGATAAGATCTACAAGGTGAAGTGCACATATGACATGAGCTCAAAGAACATCACCTTCGGCATGATGCCCATACGCGATCCTGAGATGATTCACATCAACTCGTCACCGGAGGCACCACCACCAAGGATTCGCATTCTGGATACACGTCAGCGCGAGGTGGAAACTGTGCGCATCGGCGATCGCCTCAACTTCCGCATCGAGATTCCCGAAGACAGTACGTAAAATGCATCCATTTTAATTCCAAGTTTCAGTTGCTAATCCTCTAATCCATCTGCTTGCAGCTCCTTATGGTATCTTTGCACGCAGCTGCGTTGCCATGGCAAAGGATGCACGCACCAGCTTTAAGATCATTGATGACTTGGGCTGCCCCACAGATCCGACCATCTTCCCCGGCTTCACCGCCGACGGCAATGCGCTGCAGTCGACCTACGAGGCATTCCGCTTTACCGAAAGCTACGGCGTCATCTTCCAGTGCAATGTCAAATACTGTCTGGGTCCCTGTGAGCCAGCTGTCTGCGAATGGAACATGGAGTCATTCGAATCCCTGGGCAGAAGGCGTCGTCGCTCCATTGAGGCGTAAGTGTCCTTTACACAACTAAACCAATGCTTGAATATGATTTAAACTTATTTTGTTTTTTTTTTAGCAATGAGACCAAGAGCAAGGATGAGATGAACATCTCGCAGGAGATTCTCGTCTTGGACTTTGGCGATGAGAAGCGTGAATTCTTCAAGGCAGATCCAAGCACAGACTTTGCCAAAGGTAAGATCTAGAAATAAATAAAAAATAATTGATGAGCAAACTTTTTCCCATAACTAACGAAAATAATATAAATTTTATATAATTTATGAATTGCAGACAAGACTGTCACCATCATCGAGCCGTGCCCGACGAAGACGTCCGTGCTGGCGTTGGCCGTTACTTGTGCGCTGATGATCCTGCTCTATATCTCGACGCTGTTCTGCTACTACATGAAGAAATGGATGCAGCCCCACAAAATCGTAGCATAAGTTTAGGCGCAACGCGAGAACAGCAGCAGCAGCAGCAACAGCAACCAGCAGCAAGAAGAAGACCAACAATAGCTGCAAAACAAAAGAGATAAGAGAAAAAGAAAAGGAAAACAAAACCATACACAAAACACACAAATTGTCACCAACACCCGCACACACACACACACACTCACACACACTCACACGCACGCGCACATTTACGCACACATAACAAATTCTCTCTTTGTCACGCGCTATTTCTATCTCTCTTTGGCGTATGGCGCCCATCTTAAGTGCAACAACGTCCACGCTTGTCAGCGCTCAGCGCTCTCTCACGAGAGAGATACTGGCAATGAGAGCAGCAGCGCAGTTAATCATGAAACGGACTTCGGCTTCGGTTTGCAATAGAAAACGTGAGAAGAAGAAGAAGAAGTAAATCAACTAAATTTTGATCACAATCAAAGCACACACACATACACACACACAGAGCAGCTGCCTGACAAGCGTGTATATTTTGTTTTTTTTTTTTTTTTAATAATTACTATATATACAATTTATTTATTTATATTTATTTAGATTTAGAGCGTGAGTTAATTTCCAGAAATTGATTTGGCGAATGCGTTAACTGTGTTCGCCTGCCCCTTAGCCTATTTTTTTATAACTTATTTTCTAACATTTAGTAGACAAAAAGTAAAAAAAAAAAAAAAGTAACAAGCAGAAAGCAAACAAACAAAAAAACGAAATGCGAATAAGCGTCAAGCGAAACAAACTGCAGTTTTACATTAACATTTACATTTACATATGCGATCATTAATTTAAATTTTTAAAATGGAAACTAAACGAAGGAAAGAAAGAGAAGTACGAACGATGATAATAAGCGCATATTGAAAAACTGCGAGCGCGTACTTTCTATAAAGTTACAAAAGAGACAACAAAACGAATGGAATTAAAGGAATGAATCAAATTGAGAGCGCAGGAGAAGGAGATAAAGTCGAAAGATAGAGAAATACAAAGATTGAGTTGCGAGCTTAAAGCTCCGTCGATCGATCTCTTTTGTAACTTGTATAGAGACTGCAGCCGCAAATGCACTCACAAACACACACACTCACAAGCACACTCATACACACCCTGCTAATTTCCCCCCACACCCAATCCAACACACACACACGCACACACTCACATTTATTTAATTTAAAAGGAAAAAAAAAACAATAAAAGCTAACAAGGTAATTAACAGCAAACAGATGCAATTTTCAAAAGAAAATAAGAAGCAAACAAAAACAAAAATAAATAACGAGCGATCAGAAATGAAGCGAAACTAATTTCATAGTGTGTACAATGAAATTGTGCTTAATTGTATTGCATTTATTTAATTTAAATCTATTTATGATAATAAAGAATGATAACACAAACGAATATGCTATTTGAATTTTTCGTACAACTTCTTTGGGTACTAACAACACTTCGCAGACACTAAAAATTCAATATTTGGTCGTAGTCTAAAAACTACAAGAATGTTGCCGATTTCGAGCCGTTTTCTCTGTTGCCTAATTTGGTAGCACTTGCAACCAGCTGCAAAGAGAACAAAAAAAAGACACAAGGCAAAAATAATCTTTACTAATTTCTTTTGCAAAATTGTGATTTTTATTATTGACTTTTATTTTGTTTGCTTATATATCTTCGATTAAGTAAACTATTTAACAAAAAAAAAAAAAAAATGGAAAAATGTTTAATAATTTAAGCAATAATAATCTCTAATTAATATTCGTTAATCTCAGTCTACCCGTTTCCGAGCACATTCACGTTATTTGCTCGGATGTAGCTCCTTTATAACCGTGGAAACTTCAACATGGACTCCAAACATTAATAATAAATATAATCATCATAATATCATCAAAAACAGCGTTTATCAAAAAAAAACTTTCTTGACAGTCCCAAGATCTTTTTGATTTTAAAATTTCAAAATTTTTTAATATAATAAATCTTGTTAATGGATGCTCTAACTGGTTCCATCTGGCAACACAAAAATTGGAAAAGAATTAAAAATCTATAATAAAATACAAATTTTTGCAAAAGAAATGAGGAAATATGTATATCTTCCTGTGACCAAACACTTTCTTGATATACTGTATTTTACAACCGAATAATTTTTTTAAAATTGTTAACAATTCTTGATCAGCACTTTGCCACTCAACTAGTGAGGCAGATTTATTTGAATCAATTCAAATTGGATACAATTATGAAAATCAAATTATTATTGTTAAGCTGCACAATATTGTAAGATGTTAAGTAAAAGTTAAAGTTAGAAATCGATAATCAGTAATCAGTAATTAGTTATAGTTATTTATAACATAAGTCAAGCTGGACGCTTTTCTGTGTACTTTTCTATCTTAAGTCTAAGGACGAACGTTGCCAAGTTGCACATGGATGCTTAAGCCTAATAAGCCTTAGTTTAGATGTGACGCAGGGATGCGGAAACTGGAGGGCAGAGCAGGTGAAAGGGAAAGACAAATCGAAAGTAAAAAAAAAGAGAAAGGGAAAGCAATCTGTGGTCATCTCAGCCTGAGTGGTTGGATGTGAGCGACTCCATGGTCCGGCGCTGGAGATCTAACGGTGGCCAGGCAGGTCTGCTTGAGGGATTTGCCCGGCGGCCGTTTGATGCACTCGTCAAAGTAACACTTCTCCACATTGTGCAGAAACTCGACCAGCAGCTTGGCATCGCCACCATTCGGCCCGGCAAAGTATTCGCACTCGTAGCCATGGGACTTGAGGTCGCGCACACAACAGTCGAGGAACTCGGCATTGGCCGAGTACCAATTGTTGTGCCGCTGGAGCGGAATGCCGAGGCGTGTTCGCACAATGCCAGTCAGCCAGGTGTCGTCTATCCAGAAGATGGGCACTCGCTCCGCCTCCGCCACAAGGCGTGCGGCAGTTGGCACATTCGTAATATACAACCAGCCGGACAGGTAGGCCGGATAAAGTGCATCCGCGTATTCCTGGCGTGTGACGAACCACTTGTTAGCCTGCAGCCGAATGGGCGGCTTGGCGTCCAGCACAAAACCCGCCAGCAGCGTGCTGCTGCTGGTCAGTGCCGGTTGGCTGAGCTCCAGCGACTCCAGATAGCGTCGCAAATGGAATATGTCGTAGATGATGTCATCGTCCATTTTAATGATGAACTTGGCACGCTGCCGACACTCTCCGGATGCCCAGCGCAGACCCATTGCATGCTTGTAGCTCAGATTGCGATAGTCCTCGACAAAGTTGCCCTGCAACAGATCCCCAAAACGCGCCTGCTCGCTGACCAGCTGCGCCTGGTTGATGAAATGTTCCCGTCCCGGCAGCGCAGCCAGCAGGAAAACCCGCTGCAACCCCATCTCGGCCAGCTTGCTCTGCGCTATCGCCTGACGGTGAGCGGCACGCAATGCATCGTGTCCCGCATACGAGGTCACAATGAGTACAGCTGTTAGGGATTACGGATTAGTTGAGAGCTAGATTGAGGAGTCATGTGAGTAAGTTCAAAAAACAAAATCCCAATCAAACTCAAAATCAAATGTCGATTTTTGATTTTGTTGTTTACACTCGCAAATTGATTCTTTTGTTTTTTGTGGGCAACTTACCAAGCAGCTCCCGCTCAGCACGTCGACACACATCGCTGGCGAGCAGATAATCGAAATCTGTCAGATTCAGCAGCGGTCCAGGTTTCAGTACAGCTCCCACTTCCATTGCCACTTTAGATTGAGCTGCGATTGGCTGCTTTGCTGCAATCCGGGCGTTGAGTTGATCTGTTGTTGTTTGCTTGTCTTCGTCACTGGTCGGGGGCAGATGCACCAGAAACTCATCTCTGCTCTCACGCAGCGGATGAGGAGTAGAAGTGGGTGGAGTCGCCATGAAACTGATGCACAATATTATGATTACGATTAGCGCGATGGCAATTGGAAGCAATCTGCGGCTGCGCATGCGCATCTTCAAACATTCTATTGTTGTTGAGCGCGTTTGAGTGTTGAATGTTTGAGTATTGAGTTATGAATGTTGTGTAACGTTTTTGTGCTAATATTTAATCAAAACAAATGCACAATTGATTCAAATACAACACAAGCACTCACACACACACTCACATCACCAATAAATAATACTTTGTGTATAACTATCGATATAACGATATATCGATAAGCTGCTGCCAAGCTACAGCAATAGTATGCAATAAGAGAAGATTGTGAAGTGACATCGATATCGAACAAAATAGCTTGTGACGTCATGCGACGTACTGCCAATTGTAGATCCATTCACTGAAAGCGATCCCCTTGAAAATCTATAAGGCTTTGGCCGAGTCGTAGCTACTTTCGTAAGCAAATTGACCAGGGATTGATAATATTACAAACAAGGCGGGGATCAGAAAAATATTAGAAAAATTTACAAGTACGTCGTAATTTAACTATTTTACGCTGTATTCGGATGTGCCTTATCCCACTGACAGTTTTTGCCCTGCCGATGAAAAAACCATTCACATTGCGGCAATACAAATTACTTCCATAGCCCATAAAACTGCTCATAGCTCGGTGAAATCTCTGCGCATGCTGACAAGTTGTAAGCCAAATAACTTGTTTTGACTAGCGCCAAGAACTGGCCAAAGGACATTTCAATCGAATAAACAAGAATTTCCAATTTGCAGCCGTTTTATCTCGTCCAAAAGTATGCCGTATTTTGTGGCCTTTGGTAATTTTGCCAATGCCACAACCTACACTGCAATCGATTCAGATTTATGCAATTAAATTACATTAATTTTCATGAATTCGTTAATTGTGTGAGTGCTTTAGAAGTTAAAAGATGAAATGCTAAAGAATACATCACATATCAAAGAAATAAAATATTAAAAGTCCAACCAGCAAGACTAAGATAGAGTTTTACCGCTATCTTCACACACACTTAAGTGTCTGCATGCAATCTACTGCTATGCGCTCATTTTACTATTTTAAACTGCAATTTATAATATTATATAAACTATAATAATAATTTGATCTATGATTGCAAACCAGCTCAACTAAACATAGAAAACATTGGCAATATTCATCTGCCTAAGCAAATATCTGTCATTTTCAAATCAAGATTCATTTCTATCAGTGTAAATTCGACGAAACAGTTACTTTTATTTCTCCTTTCTTTTATTGCTCCTTCTCTCTCTCTCTCTGAGCTCTTTTCTTGTCTGTTTTTTTTTTTGTGCTGTCAGACTCTGTTCACTGACAAAATTAGTTTGCTCGGAATAAAATGAAATTTTACTGCATGAAATTATAACTTCAATTCAATTAAAATTTATTTTGTAATTCGTATTCCGCAATTCAAAATAAACATGAAGCGTTCAGCTTACGAAGTACAACGGGATTTTGCGCTGAGCAGCGGTTTTCGTTCGGAAATCATTTGGGACTCGTTAGAAATGATTGCGGTAAATTCAGCTGCTTCTAATAAAATGCTGCAATCTTCATTGCAGCCTCGCCCCCGAGCAGGCGGATGTGCTGCGCCAGAAGATTGACAATCTGATATGTGAGATGAATAGCGAAGACGCGGATGGGGCGACGACCGGCAGAGCGAGGAGCAAGAAGTTACTGGCCAAGCAACGCCAGCAAATGTTCGAGAATGTTTGGAAGCAGCGCATCTACACAAATCGCACGCTGCTCTCGGCGATTATCTATGTGCTGGTCACCACTGAGACGGATGCCACATTGGCGCTGCAATCGACCAGCTTCAGCTGCCATCCGGTGATAAGGACGCGCAAGTGCGTTCGTGCCGATGATGGTGCCAACGCGAGCTCCAGCGATGGCTGCTGCATGATCTTCATTGATGAGTGTGGACGCGTCTATACCAACTGGAATCAGTATGTGCACAACAATGCCCTGCCTCGTGGCACCATGATAGCGCCCAAGAACGGTGTCTACACATTCGCCAACCCCATTGATCTGGCTGGGGATCGTGAAGGGGAGCAGGAGCAAGTGGAGCTGATGGTGCTGTCGACACCAGCGTCGTGGCTCAAACAGAAGGTGCTGCAAGTTTGCGACAGGCTGGTCACAGTTGGTGACATTGTGGCCACGGTGCCGGTGGCTGCCACACTGGCAATGCCCGTCGCGGCACCCATACTACTGGCAGCCACTGCTGTTGGCGTCTCCACGGCCGCCTATTCCACCGTGCGTTCCGTGTCGCGGCTCATCGATCGACGCTGGCACGGACAAAAAATGTCGCTTGCGGACAGCGAGGCGCGCTCCAACTGGCTGCAAGTTGCCGGCGGCGTTGCTGGCCTGGGTGCGAAGGGCGCCAATACGGCACTGAAAGTCCTCCAGGCGGGACGAGCCGGCCGTGCTGCTCAGCTGGCGGTGCACGGCTGTAACGTGTCCTCAATGGTGATCGCCGGCAGCGGCGTCGTTAGCGGCGTCTACGATTTGTATCTCAAGATTAGCGACGAGCAATCGCTGAGCGGTTTCGATGCGATGCAATTGGCATCCAGTCTGCTAATCTTTACGCATTCAGTGAACAATCTGCGCATAACACTGAAGGCAACCGACGGCCTCAGCCTGCGACGCGTGGTGCGCAACCAGACAAGGAAGGTGTTCAGTCGCATCAGCGACGAGTCGGCCAAGCTGCACAACAGCAGCGACACATCCCGTAAGCTGGACATTGTGCGCCTTATCAATGACATACCCTACATGGAGGTGCTGCACAGCTTGCACAAGATTCACGCGCATCTGGCGACTGGTGTCACAGTCGCCTCAGTGCTGGGTGCCGTCGGTGCCACTGGTGTCCAGTTGCCCACTTTTGTTCAATCGGTCGCCGGTGGTGGGCTTAGCCTGAATCTACCGGAACTGGCCAGCCAGTTGGGCAACAAGTTTGTGGGTCAGATCGGCAGTCATTCTAGCTTTATAGACGTCATCGATGGGATGAGCCGTTACTTTAGCGAGCAGGCGGTGCAGCTGCTGCTCCATCTGACGCGCACCTTTGTGGAGCATAGCGTGGACAAAATTGACCGCACCCTAAACACTTTTGTCTCCACAGAGTTGGTGCTATACCGCATGCTGATGCACTGCATCAATAACTACGAGGATTGTGCCGTCGATTTTCTCGAGAAACATCGGATCGACATTTTGGTCGTCATCGCCAATTATTTTAACTCGCTGAAACCTCAACCGGCTCCGGAGGAGAAATGCCATAGGCGCAAGTGTTCCTCCTGCCATGGTGTCTACTATATGAGTTCTCTGTAATGTCTCTATCATTTCCATCAAATTATTTTATTATTTCAATGTGATTTGTCATGTGATTTGTAATTGTGACTTATTATGTGCAACTTAATTATAAATAAAACAATCTAAATTATGAATAGGACAATTTGTTCATGGCATTTAATGACACGTATATTAATTTTGAATCAATTTAAATGAGGAAAATTATTTGAAACAAAACTTTGCTTTGGCATAATTAACAAGAAAAGATAAACTATTAAAAAACAATCTAATTAAAGACGAAAATTGTTTGCTGCGCCCCAAAGAGAAGTTTAAGTAAATATGGGCAATTTCTTGGGATCCAAAGCAATTGAATTACGCCTCAAATGTGTTGGCCAGTTTCGGTTTTGAGATGATGACCATATTCTCCCAGTTGAGCGAACCGTTGGTCGGGAATGAGCTTGACTCTCTGATATGAGCTAACTCATCGGAACTTATTCAACTTATGATCTGATGAACCATTTGCGCATATCGATACCTATCGAATTAAACTGTTGCGTATACAACATACGCATACTGGACAAAAGCTGTCTGTTATAATATCGGAGCCAGTCCTTGGCGGTACATTTTACACATTTTGAACTACACATTTCAAAATAATCAGCACCCAATTCCATATATTTCCCAGGCAATATTGAATTATTTTCATTTAGTTTTATTAAGTTCGCTTTTCATTTTTTGTTCGCGTTTGTATCTCTTACGTCTCTTTATATATATATATGTTCTTTTCAAATACACACATACATATGTATGTGGCTGTGTGTGTTATGATAATTGCTTGGATTACAATATGCCTTAGACATTTATGTAGTACTAAACTGATCTCTGCGAATAAG
Organism: Drosophila longiperda; assembly: GCA_035042125.1. Lineage (NCBI taxonomy): Eukaryota > Metazoa > Arthropoda > Insecta > Diptera > Drosophilidae > Drosophila > Drosophila longiperda. The sequence continues at coordinate 994,569 of JAWNLV010000118.1, forward strand.
TTAAGAATAAATTGCATTTCATAAATGCTTATGCTTCTTTCTTCATTAATATATATATATATATATATATATATATATATTATATATATATATATTTATATATATATATATTTATATATGTATATATTTCGAGGGACAGTGTCGAAAAAAACCCTAAAAATGTGTAATGCAATATGGGTATTCCATTTATTTATTTATAAATACTTTCAACTTATATATGTATATGTATGCCCTAATACGCCTGATGTAATTCAGTGGTAAGTTTTTCTCATTATTATGTTTACTTGTAGGTATTTTTTTTTTTATTTTTTTTTATAATTTTTGTCAATTTCTTATTATTATTTTTTTATGTTTGGTTGGACTTAAACTCGTTTTGCATTTGATGTTTTCTTGGCTTTCAACGGGCCAATTCGTTTTTCAAACTTGCCTCACATAGCTTTGCTTTATTTATTTATTAATTTCATACATACAAATATTTAAATATTCGGTTTTGCATACGTTTTCGAATCTCATTTGCGTGTCTGTGTATGTGTGTGTGTGTGCCTGTTTGTGTGTGTGTTCGTGTGTGTGTTTCATGAACAATATTGGTAAATCTATGTATGAATGTGCTCGTGTGATCCTGTGTGTGTGTTTGAGTGTGTGTGTGTGTGTGTGTGTGTGTATTAAGTGTGTGTGTGTATTAAGTATTCTTGTTTCTTGCATTTAATTGTACAAAAAAAATGTTCTAACTGCATTGTTGTAACGCCAGCGTTACAATTTCATTTCTTTAATATTTGTATTATTGAAAATTCATATCTCATATCTCTTCTGCACTTGCTTCTTTTTATTCTTTGTTAGATCTCTTTTTTTTTTTTTCTTCTTTCAATTTTAGCCAAACTTTTTTTTCACATATCAAGCGTTTTTTCTTAACAACCGTCTTTTTTTTCATATTCTGTTTTCCTTTGAGTTTTTTTTTGTTTTTAAATTTGGTGTTTTATTCAAGTTTTGTTGTAACTTTTTATTTAAAAACATTTTACATCATTTAATGCAGCGTATTTTATGTTTGCTTGGTATCATATATATATATATATGGTATATATATATATCTATATATATATAATATAAATTGTATGTGTTATTTAAATATCCAATTTACAAAAAAAAAAAAAAAAAATAGAAAAACTTCCATTTATTGTTGGCATTTTGACACTCACACAAAATATCTAACTTAGCCAGAAATTTCTGCATAGTTTTCAAATGATTTGGCCAACCTGCCCTAGTAACATGTATTAGCTATCATTATATGATTACTAGCCAAAAAAAAAAAAAAAAAAAACACAAACACGAAGTTTTATTTACTACAATTCTATATGCATATGTATAGGACCTCATATATATATATATAAATATATATATGTATATGTTTATATATATATATATACACTGATATACTTGACGGTATGTCTCCTCTAATCGCTATATGGATATATATATATATATATGTATGTGGGTACTATATATGAGCTATATACGATACTGCAATTTCAGTCAAAACTGGGCAAACACTGGGCCACAGCCATCGAAATTGAGATAGATAATTAGATGGATCGATAGATAGATACATATGTATGTACACATATATATATATATAGGATCATACATATATACATATGCAATAGACATAGTGGATTCGAGTTGAAGATTGAGATTGTGATTGAGACTGAGAACACGATAACAAAGATACTTCCTACTTTTAGATGCAATTAACTTTGTTTCATGGCAATTCTATAATTATTAAATATTTGTATTTCATAGTTTCGCTTTTTTTTTTTCTTCGTTTATTTATTGTTTTATTTGTATGTAATTATGTATTAATTTTAAATGTTAATGTTAAGTTTTTTGAATTGCTTTTGGCTTACCAATGCGAAAACTAATGTCGAATGCCATTTATTGGGCTATGTTTTAAAATACATACATTAGATACATACATTAAATTCATCAATTACAGTGACACACAAAATACACATATACAACATATGGTTAGATATACATACATATAGAAGTAACTGTATACATAACACGAAACGGCAAATGCACATTTATTATTTTGTCATATAGCATACTAAATACATATATACATATATGTATACATATATATATACATATATAGGTCTGCAAACACATTGTAAATTACTTATTTCTGTAGATATACACAAACACACACAAATATATATATATATATATATATATATATGTGTGTATGTATGTAAATATCAGTGTATATGTTTCCATCATTTCATATGTTTATTTGAATGTGTGTGTGTGTGTGTTTGTTTTGGTTTTTGGTTTATGACACATCTCACTAACATTGAAATTCTTTAGTTTGCAACCAATGATACAATACATTATTTAATAATACTATATATATATATATATATATATATATATATATGTATGTATTTTTAGCAATATTATAGGTATGCATGAATTGTTATGTAATAGCATGTATAAATAATTGGTATCTCTGCATTATGTTTGTTGTTGTTAGTTGTGGTTTTTTTTTTTGTTGGTAGAGAAAAAAGTCATTTAGTTTTTGTTTGTTTCATTTATTTGTAATTTCATTTCACTCAATTGTTAAAGTAGCTTTCAGTTTGCCATGGACTGCGCCCTGTTTTCAACTATTGTTTTTGTTTTTTGTTTCTTGTTTTTTGTATGTAGTATATTTTTAGTAAATTGATTTCTCTTTGACTTATAACTTTTGCTCTTGAATTAATTGCATAATTAGTCATTAATTGCAAAAGTATATTTGAAGCGCACATTTACAATGCTGCTATAATTGCTATAAAGTATTTATTTTGTTGTTGTTGTTGTTGGTTATGCAACTTACAATGTTTTTATTGTTTTTAATTATATTTTGTTTGTCTGGTTTATTCTAACAATTTGACAGTTGTTGTGATCAAACTATTTAACCTGTTTTCTCAATTCAGTTACAACAATTTTCTCAACACGTTCTGCTGCTTAAAGAATATATATATATATATATATTTTTATGCTGTTTTAATGTATAATATATATATATATATATACATATATATATATATATATAGGTTTTGTATATGCATATATATTTATATACATATATATTTAATAGTGCATAATAATTTTAATGATATTTTTAGACCATCAAGGTTCATTTTCATTTCATTTTTGTTTTAATATATATTTGTATGTATATAATTATGTAGATATTTAAAAAAAAAAACACAATTTCACGGATCCTGCCCGCTTAAACACAAAATAAAATATATATATAGCATACAATATGTGTGTGTGTGTGTGTGTGTGTGTGTAGGGGTGTGTGGGGTTGGGGAGGGTTAAACATATCTTTATATATAATATACATTATTGTATATATATATATATATATATATATATATATATTATATTAAAAAATTAATAAATTAATAACAATAAATGTAATAAATTATGCGCTTTTCTGTTTGGCCTGCCACTCTCGATCGATCGACGCACCAGCGTGATTCTGTGACTCAGTAAAAATATAGTGTTTTGTAAAGATAATAGCATAGATTGCTCCACATACATATATATATATACAAGCATATACATATATATATATGCGATAGTTTGTTTTAATGGTGTTTAGCCAATGACTTCATTTAATTGCATTTTATTTGGTTTTCGCTTTAAATTAAGAATTTTCTAGTTTTTGAGCTAAAAAAAAGTCTTCTTTCTTTTTTTTTTTTCATTTAATTTGTGGACCAAAAAGCATCATAAATCAATTAAATCAAAATGTGTTAATTCATGTGGCATTCGTATGACAACTTTTGGCATCAACTCTCTTAACACACACATTTTGAATTTGTCAGTTGGTTGATTTAACTCTTTTTTTTAAACATGGTTCTAACTGTTTCTGTTAGTTTTCTAATCGTTACTGTTACTCATTTTGTTTGTCTACCACTAAAATGATATTTTGCGAAGACAGCGTTTTACTTGGAAGCAACATAAATCAAGAATTTCTTTAGCTTATTGTAAATTCTATTATTATTATTATTATAATTATTATTATTATATTTGTTTTTATTTTTTTGGTTTTTGTTTTATGTTCAGTTTTTTTTTTTTGTTTTGTTGTTTTCAAGCAAACTTAAACTTTCATTTTTCTTTTGGCTTTGTTTCTCTTCTTATTTTTTGCGTCATTCAGTTTTAGTTGCAAGCATTTGCTGCATTATTTTAAATTCGAGTCCAACGTTTAAGTTATGTACAAATAATTAAAAAAAAAAAAATAAAAAAAAAAACAAACAACGTATTTTACGTGCGTATATGTATATATAGGACTTTTGCATCTGCAGTCCAAACTGCATAATGTACATAAGGTTTTGGGCTTAATTATGTTTTTTTTTTTGTTTCATTTTGAATATAGCTTCAATTTTGTTTTTTGCTTTATGCATTTCAATTTTGTTGAATTCACTGGTTTGCCTTTAGGTGGAGTTAGGGGGGGAGAGGGGTGTGTGTTGGCTTACATGTAATGCAATTAGTGCTTCGTGTTTATTTTTTGTTTTGTGGGTTTTGTATTTTGTTTTTGGTTTTTTGTTTTTTGTTTGTCGTCTCTAAATAAATAAAATTTGAAATTTGTGTACAACAATCAACGCATTCGTTATCAACATAATCATTTAACAATGATATTAATCATTTAAAATTTTTAATTAAATTTATGCATGCACAATATTTTCCTTTTTTTTTTTTGTTTTTGTTAGCTCAAAGCGTTGTTCAATTACAAATTATCTTAAAAAAAAAACTTAATGGTACAATTGTTATTGTTGTTGTTGCAGTAGTTGTTGTTGTTGTTTCTGTTGTTTTTTTTTTGTTTTTGTTGCCTTCTTGGCCTTGGTTTGTCAATACAATAAAAAAAATGAACGCAACAAATTTGCTGCAGTGAATATTGAGCTTTGATTGCAGTGTTTTAACATTAAAAACTAAAGTTCGGTTGCTTAAAGTATATTTAAAAAAAACACAAAAAAATAGATAAAATCGAATAAAACATAGCAACAAAAATCGTCTATGGTTGTGTTTTACGCAATATTTGTTTTTTGTTTTGTTTTTTCTGCGATTTTTGTTTAAAGTTTGTTTTCTTTGTGTTTAGCTTTTGTTTGCCTCTTTTCATTTTTTGCAGTGCGCTTTTGTCTTGTCTTTAAATTGGGGGGATTTTGTTATGTTTTGTTTGGGGGTTTTTCTTTCTAGATTAATTGTTATATTTTATGTTATGTTAATGCTTTGCTTAGCTGTTTTCTTTTTTTTTTGTTTTCAGTGTATTTCACATCAATCTCAGTTTTCATTAAGTAAATTTCTAATTTCTCATAATTTTTTTGTTTTTTTGTTTTCTTTTCTTTTACTATAAGTTAAACGGTACTTTTGCTATTGCTGTTTTGTTTTTATGCTTTAAACATTTGTTTAATTCTTTGTATTTTTTTTTGTTGTTTTTTTTTCTTCTTTTTTTTCGTGTCTTTTTTTTGTTGTTTTTTTTTTCAAAATTTTTGTTTGTTTTTCTTTCTTTTATGTTTTTTTTTGTTTTTTGTTTAAATTGTAGTCACTAACGTAGTAGGAAGAAGCTTTGCGCTTTTTCCGTTATTCTCCGATAAATTCTGACGACTCTCCGTCACATTCCACCGCGTTGCTCCTGATTTTGACTCCCTGGCGGATGACCGGCGCCAGCCGCGCTGGTGGCCATGGTGGCTGTAGTGGTGCTGGAGCCGGCATCTGCCCGGCTCTCGCTCTCGTCGCACTCCTCAAGCTCGGCTAAATTCTCCTGATCGGACTCTTCCAGCGTTATCTGTGATGTGAACGCGAGTGAGCATGGAAAATCAATTTTTACTGGTTAATTGATATACCTGAAAGCGTATCTTCTCATCCTGCGGTATCTCATCGGCTGCCGATGGCGGCGGCGATGGCGGTATCATGCTCTGATAGTAGTCTCTGTTCTCTTCAAGCGTATCGAGTATATCCTGTGCATCTGGATGAACCAGATCGGCCCAGGTTTCCCACAGCGGATGCACAATATAATCGATGAAGCCCACCTGGGACTTCTCGATGGTAGCATTGTGGCGATCGCACATCGGACTAATGTCCATGCCCGATTCGCGCTCCTTGTCGCCCTGCAGAAAGAACTCCTCCATTAGCAGCGCCACCCAGCGCTTATACAGCGGCAATGGCTTGGTGGGATTGCTCAGATCAGCGCAGTGTACCAAATTCTCAAGCACCTGCGTAAACACACAAAAACCAAAAAGAGATAGATGAGTGTGTGTGTGAGAGAGAGAGAGACAGTCTTACCTGTATACGATCTGTGTAGTTGTCCAGGAGTAGCACCCCAGAGCCGGCTACCTTTTTGGTCTCCACCATAGTCTTTAGATCGGCCAGCAGACTCATGTGCTTGGACATGTCCGTGGAGAGCACAATATCAATAACCATTTTCCTCAATGTTTGGCGTTGTTTTCTACACAACAAGATTACAAGAAATGTGCAATGTGAATAGATGTGCACATCGAAGGATCGCATTGGGATTTACTCACTTTTGCATATTACCAAATATATCACATCCTTGATTTTGCAATAATTTGAAGGCAACAGCCAAATGATGATTTTCCAAAACAGATTCGTCATTGTACATTAATGCTAGTTCGGAACCTGCAATAAATTGGAATATTCATTTTTAGATTTCAAATCTTGTTGTTGTTGTTGTTGTTTTGGTCTTACTTGAATTAACCAAAAACTGATTGGTTAAGCCAGGATGATCAACATCGTGAATACAAGCGGCGAACAGTGCCCCGCCAACTTCGAGGGGCGTGAATACACCCTCCAATGCAGGTGTATTTAGTAGCACATTTGTGCTCTGTGTCACGTCAGCGGCATGCAGCGAATTGTGAAACGGATTGTCTTTGACGTAGTGGTCCTCCAGAGTAGTCATAAAGTTAAGAAAAGTTTTCGGTGGTATCATAAGACTGGTCAGTAATTCTCTACTCTGTAATTATACAAGTTAAAAAAAAAAAATCCAAAATTTATATATTAATTGTTAAAATTGTTTACTAAGGGTGTTTACCTGAAATATGGTGTATGCCACACAGGTGAGCGGACGATTGCAGCTCAGATCGCCAATTTTAAATATCTCAATGCCCCATGTATCGAGCTCGGCGAGCAGCGGGCCCAGCTCGTTCTCCTTGGGCGTCTCCACGCCAAACGTGGGCAAACGCTCCCCGGTGAAGCTGTTGGTGTGCGAAAGCGGACGCTTTACGCCGCTAATCTGCGACATGGGCGGACCGCGAGGCGATCGACTGCGCGGATATTGATTGACCGGTTGGGTCGAAGGTTCCGTATTCTCTTCGACGCGCAGCGATGGTAAATCGAACTCTTGTTGTTTGTCTGCAAATGTAAAAAAATCGAACACACATAAAGTATACATCAAGTTGTTAACAATTAATACCCAAAAAGTTTATATAGTCAATTGGAAAATACATTTATCGAAAACTCTGAATCGCATTGCCATTTCATAGGCAACATGAACCCAACTCGCCTGTGCATAAATTAATTCATTAATTAATTCAAATTGTGTTGAATTGAAGATAACAATAACAAAAAACAAACCAAACAATTTGTCATTTAAAATATATATAAATATTCATAAATACCAAATTAATTAACGCTGTGCTTATCAGTAAATTATTTATTTATTTATTATTATTATTATTACTTATGTATTTAATTCGGATATTAATAATAATTATTATTATTTATTATTTTAAAATACACCTTCTGTTCGATGCTTCAGTTTTGGGCTGTAATTAAACTATTTAATGAATAACATTTTTGGTAAGAGAAACAAAAAAAAAAACCCGCTTTAATTTTGCTCTGTTCTCGAACTTTTTAGCATCGCCTTTTGATATTTACCAAAATTGCAATGTTGTGTTTACATCAATGAGTAAGATTTAACAGAGTTATTTAAACTAGCGATAAATTGACGCAATTAACAATTATACATTCAAATTTGTTTGACCAAAAAGTGCACTTTATATTTTTAGGCTATAAAAATTGTGAATGCTTTAATTTCCCCTTAACAAATATAACATTTTCATAGGGTCAATTGTAACTGAATCTGAAAAAGATGACTAAAATGAATGACAGATAATAAATTAATTAATTTATTAACAAATAAACACTTTTGAGTACAAACCGACTTGAGAAGTTTATCAATAAAACAATTTATAATTGTAGCCCACCAAAAGGAATTCATTCACAAAAATTCTCTCGCATATTTATGTTGAAATATGTTAAGACTTTCAGTGTTTGAATTTTATTTGATATTTTTTGAAGTGGCTTTTTAAAAATTCAGTTTGTAAATCGTTGCTAGTATAATATTTAAAAAAAAAGTCTATAAAAACCACTAGTTTTATTGATAATTATACTAGAGGAAACATCAAATATTTTTGATTAAATATTTGACGTGTAACATTTTTTATTGCATTTTCAAGTATGTGAAAGAACTGCCTACAATTCGGTGTCTTATTTTTAGGCAAGTCTTTAAAATACGCACACAGCATGAAACACTCACACCCACACACACACACACACACACGCATACACTCGTACTCGTACATATGCTACCCATGCCACATCGGCGTCGTGCCCCAAGGCATTAACTCGACGCAGAGCTGTCTCAGTTGCCTGCTGTTTTATGTTTCTTTTTAACGTCTTTCTTATTTTTCGGATACACCCACACACCCACACACACACACACACCTACACCCACACACCCACACACACACGCACACCGTACACCAATGCAAGCATATGTACATATTTTGCATACAATTTGATTTTGGTTTTGAATTTTGAATGTGAAATCCGTTTCAGAGATTTTTTGTATGCTCGCAGAACGCTCAACGATTTGCCTGATTAACATATGCGACAGCCGCGAGAGATAACTCTTCTCTCTCTCTCCCTCTCTCTATCTATATCTCTATCTCTATCTCTATCTCTATCTGTGGATACGTTTGTGTTTGCGTCTTGCAAAGTCGTTTCAATTAAGCCACCGCCACATGCCCATTCACATGAATGTGATTCCCATTCCCATTCCCATTCTCATTCCCATTTCCATTTGCAATCGCAGTTAACGCCATGGGCCATGGGCATTACGTATACGTTATACGCACTGAGCGGGTTTTTTTTTTTTTGTTTTTTTTTTTTAAAAGAGAAGTCGACTTATCGGCTGAGCGACACATTTATGCTGCACGTCCTTGATTTTTTTTTTGTGTGATTTTAGGTTGGGCGAGCGACGAACGCTTCTGTTTCAAATGAAGTGTTACAAATGAACATTAGGCTAACGTGTGTGTGTGTGTGTGTTGTAGGTGCTGGCTAGGCTTTGGCCAAATGCGATTTTATGCTTGATAAACTACAATAAAAACAACAACAACAATGGTTTGAGTGTGGAGACAACTACCAAAGGCGTAGGCCCAAAATGAAGGAGACAAAAAACAAGTTTGTTAACCGCAAAGGTAGGCAGAAAAACGAGTTTAGGCCTGGCCAAGCGAATCATTTTTAGCCAGTTGCCAAAACTTGGCCATCTGAGTTGAGTTCGAGCTTTAGTCCAGCTTTGGCCATTGGCTCAGCTCAGCGAAGCAGAAATGTGGACAAATGTGCAAATATGTTGGCCCAACTCATGCTTGGCCACACCCACAGTTTAAGGAGGCGCACCCACCCCTCCCCACCCTCCCCCTCTCACTGTCAGTAGCTTTTATTTTATTTGACATTGTGTTCTCTTCTCGGCTCTTGGGTTTTGTTTTGCTTCAGCTGCGTTTGTAACTCTTTCGCTGCTTTGCTCTGCGCGCCTTTGTTTGTGCACCTCCTGGGGCAGTGTCAAACGTGGACGTAGTTTGTTTGTGGCAACCTTTCCCACTCCATCTATCATCTCTACATTCCTCTACCTCCACTCAGACCCAATTGGGTTCGTAGGTTAAACAATGAAATTTCCACTTCATCTGTTTTTTATGCTGCTCTGCATAATTTAATTTTGCACTTTCAATTCGACTTTGGCTTTGACTTTGGCTTAAGTTTTATATAGCCTGTCATTTTGACTCCTTTTTTTTTTTTTGTTAAGGAGTTTTCTCTATTTTTCAAAACTTATTTTTTTTTTGCGATTTATTCACTGCTCTTTTGCACTATAAGTTGCCGTTTTGTACTTAACAACAAAGTTTTACATTTTGGCTGTACATTTTTCTAATTGAATGTGCGTGTAGAGTGAGAAGAGGGGATTGAAAGGGGCAAAGCAGACGGTGCTTAAAACTTTCCTGCGGCTAATTCGATTTTATTGCCTACTTTTATGCGTCGTCGAGCAACAACAGACACAATAAAAAGCATAAAAACAATGAGAATGTCATCAACTGCAGATAAAATACAATTCTTGAAATTTGTTCACTGGGTTCACGATGTGCCAGTGCCAAGGATTTGGCTAACAAAAAAGATGATCCATTTGAGTTGGAGGAACTTACTTTGAATAAGTGCAATAAGAAAACTATCGATAATATCGATATTCCATTATTAATAGTGTATAACTTATCTAACATTTTACAGTAATTGTTTTCAGTGCAATTTTATTCTATGATAAACTAAGCTTTAATACAACTAATATAAAAACTATGCCGTTAGTTTTTAAATCTAGTTATTTTTTATCTTCCCCCCATAAATAATAGATGAGCTTGACTTACCCAAAAATGTTGAACATATATATTCGGAAATTTGATTTCCCGATCTGCTTGACTCACTAAAGTGGGATAGCTCCTTATTTAGCATGCGCTTGAACTGAGGAGGTAAAAAATAATGCAATAAATCGATTAGTTAGTAATGATACTTATCGATAATCGATAAACGCACCTTAAGCGATGCCATGTCGGAGACACTGCGGTGCGTTTGTATGGTCTCCAGCTGATCCAGGCACCAGTCCAACTCCTCAATGGTATCGGTGGCTAGGCGAGTATAGTTTTCCTCGCCCTGTGCTAGTTGGACACCGCCTGCATTTCCGCCACGTCCGGATGATGATTGAGCTGGCCGCCTGGATCTTGTTTGATTAATATATGATTTGCACACGCACAGTTACACACACACACACACACACACACACACACACATACAGTAACATATAGATAAAGATAGTTGGTGACACAGAGGAGTTGAGGGTAACATAGAAATTTTGACAAACAGGGAAAGAGAGAGAGATAAAATTGGGGGAGTGGGAAAATGGCGCCGGAGTTATCGTGATAGGAGGCACAAGAACGGATATACATATAGAAGAACAAAAACGACAAACAAACAACCAAACGTGACGACAAACATGAATAAAAAAGAGACAAATAAAAAAATAATGTAAAAATAGCATAGAAAATTTCAATGACAATATAAAAAAAAAAACAAACAGAAAAATTGGCAAACGCAAATAAATCGATGGAATTTAAGGGACGGCGGCGGATGAGGTTATCGGAAAATTGTTAGTTATCAGTTTTTTTTTTTTAAATATTATTATTATTATTATTTTTTTTTTTAACAACCACACACAGCGAGAAAAACATGTTTACAACATTGATAATAAAAAATTGGAATAATATATATATATATATATATTTAATTAAACAACAACAACACCGATTAAGTTTTGGTTTTCGGCGAGTGAGCGAGACACATATATAAAGAACGAGCAGCACAGAAAGAGAGAGAGATAAAGAGAGAGAGAGAGAGAGAACGAGAGAAAAAAATATGAACAAAATTGATTTGAAAAATCTGTGGTTTTCAGTACAACAATTAAGAATTATTGATTAACTTATGACTAATTACATACATCGGGATTTATGTCGCCTTAAATGGGATTTTTTTCTATTTTTTTTCAGTTGCATAAAAAACATAGCCAACAAGGGAAATACAACTTTTGTTGTAAAGGGTTTAATTTGTAACTTTTTTTTTTTGTGAAACACACACATACACATCCAGAAAGTTTGATATTAGTGCCAATAAGCAACATCAACAACAACAACAACAACAAATAACATAAAATAGGTAATAAAATGAAATTAACACTTTGGGATTTCTAATTTTTTGCATTCATCTGATGACAGACCAATTTCAATAGGACTGACAATGTTTTTGAGTTCCATTATATTCATTGGAAAAACGTATAAATAAAGTGTATGATGCGACATATATTCGCGGTATTTTTGGCACGTCAAGCCATTAGCCCCCCTCCGCCGCCCGAACAGCTCCAATCCCCGTCTGTGGGGCGTTTTTTGTCGCATCGTTGTCGTCATTTTGTTTCAAGTGGTTCTTTTATCTGCTTCAACAGTTGTGTTGTGCGTGCGTGCGTGTGTGTGTGTGTGTGTGTGTGTGTTAGTATAGTGGGTGATTGGCCGGGAGGGAAATACATAAACATACACTTATACATACAAATACATGTAGACATAATTATTGTATGTCGGTTAAGAAGATTAATGCTTTTTTTTTTTGCTATTGTTGTTGTTGTTGTTTACTTTCTGGTTTGCTGCTTGATTAATTAAAGTGTGAGATGACTAAAAAGATATTGAGAGAGACAGAGAGACAGAGAGAGAGAGAGGGAGAGAGGACAAGAGAGCGAGCAAGATACATCGACAGGCAGCAAGACAAAGAGTGCAAGAAATTAGGAGTAGGAAAGAGGCGCGAGACACAATCCAGGAGAGAATTATGTAGAAGGCAGACAAGGTTTCTCCTTAATTAGTTGAATATTCATTTATTTATTTTTTTTGTTAGGATAGGTTTAAGTGGAAAAAAACGTTGATGTTTCAGAATGGGAAATGGCAACCTTGGATTAAGAATTAAGATTTATTTGCTTGTTTGGCACTGATCGCGTGGGGCTTAAGAGTGATATGGGTGGTGGGAGCACTTGGGTCTTGGGGGGGGGGGGTGGTCGGTGTAGTGTTTATGTCAAGGTCACCACGAGAAACTTACTTGTTGGATGCTGGTACATTTGTCAGACTTAATAAATTGTTGCGCACTGAACGTAAACTGGCTAAAATTTGGGCAAACGGCGTTACAATAAGATCCTCGCCATGGCTGTAATGAGAGAGAGCAGAATAGATAAGTAATTGTGGATGATGCAGATAATAACTATAAATATATATACATATATATATATATATATATAGGTAAATAGATGTTCAAACATAGGATACATAAAAACGCGTGCACTCAAAATACAAAGTGAGTAAATGGAGTAAATGCAATGGTGACTTACAGAGACAAATAGAGAAAATCTGAGAGAGAGACATGCAGTAAGCAGTGAGTAGTAACAAGTAACAAGTGACGAGTAATCGAAGTGACGAGTAACAGAAGCAGCAAGATCAGCGAGTAACTAGCAGCATTTATTAAAGTTATATTTAAATTTAATTGGGTTTGGGTAGCTTAAGGGAATAAACATTTGTTGCTCGCTTTGCACAGTTTGCAACCTGTCGCGATTATTAAATTTCATTTTATTAATTACCAATTATTGCAGTTTATTTCATCAGCGCTCATTTAGAAGCTTTGGATTTACCTAAATCGAAACCTTAGGAATTTCGCACGCATTTAATTAAACGATTTCAAACCTGTTGTTTTCCATATGCAAAAACTACCAAAATTTAGAAAATTTTAAATTTAATGTTTAAATTTAGAAAATGTAAAATTTAATGTTTAAATTTCAAAACTGATTTAAATGCCAACGATACTGTGTAATAGAGAGAGAGATTGTCAAACCGAATTGACTGGCAAACTCATAGGTGCCTCCCTCAGTTTGCAAAGAAGCCAGTTTGACAATCAGGCTCTTCCCAGAGGGCACCCCCCCCCCCTCCAAAAAAAAAAAAAAAGGCTGGCAGCTGTCGGTCGACCGCATAGGGTCAGCGCCATTGCCGCGAATAGATATGCCAAAAACAACACGTATGGCACAAACACATACACAAAGGATGGCCAAGGAAGGACGCCAAAGGACGTTCAAGTTTGTTGCACCGCATTATTTAGTCCAGGTTGGCCGGAAAATTCCACAGAAATGCGGAAAAGCGTCGCGCACAATTTGTGGAAATTGTTTGCAGGCTTGTTTCTCGGCCCACGAGTCATTTGGCTCAAAATATTTGTTCCCAAAATAAATATTAAATGGGCAAGTATAAAAAAAGAATATATCAAAAAAAAAAAAAAAAAAGTAAATATCCAAGGTACAGGCGAGGCAAGGAGACGAGCACAAAGACGTTGCCATTCGCGTTCTCGTTTGCGTTGACAAGCCAAAAAAAAAAATGGTATAAATTAATTTTAATATATTAAAATTAACAAAACATATAAATAAAACAAACAACAACAATAAAGTTATTGGCCCATCTGTGACGTCATAAAATAGCAACGTTGGCGGCGCCAACATAAAAATTTACTTTTTAATTTTGTATTTTATATTTTCGATATACCCTGTTCAGTTCAGAAGGCCAATGAGCTGTATTGAATATTACATACAATTGACAATAAATAAATAAATAATTCTGCTTAATATAAAAATATAAAAAACTAATCCAAAACTCTGCTTAACTATCTGACTGTGAATCCGTATATTATTATACACTAGATTAAACGACTAATTACAGGGTATACGCAATTCGTGCTTGTTGGAATTGGTACTTTTTTACTTGTACATATTTATATGTATATATTTCATTGCCTTTTAGCTTTAGAGCCTATTGGCTGGCAATAAAAACGCTTGGGAAAATGTAAATTTTTCATATGAGATTCTGTGAAACTTTCAAAATGTTCAATGAAAACACGTGGAAGAGAGAGAGAGAGAGAGTGAGAGAGAAAGAGACACAGAGAGTGTGCAATATGCAAATAGTGACAGTGATATGCGATTAATGATGCCAACTCATTTACAGGCAGGTTGCCCCTTCTGTCCCAAAGCCCGCCTGCGCAACGCCCCGCACCGCTTCACTCGCTGTGATGCTTTGTGGTATGTTTGCCTGATTTTTTGGCACGTTGCAATATACCAATGTCTGTCTGTCTGTCTGTGTGTGTGTGTGTGTGTGTGTGTCGCAACAATTGTACATTGTGTATGAAATGCTCAGCAATCCATTTGTCTAACCAAGCACCCATCTTAAGTGGCAGCCATAAACAACAACATAAATTACGTGAAGCGGACAGACGCAGCAGCGTAAGTGCAACAACAACAACAACAACAACAACAGCGATTCACCCACACATGCACACCACGCCCCGCACAACCAACACACCCCCCGCACACACCATCACATTTGCATTCTTCTGCTCTCCATTAAAAATTTTGAACTCTTCACTTTTGCCCCCGTCTCGTCTGTAGACGCGACACTTTGCCACTTTGCCACTCTGCAGACAAACGAAATGTTTTCGCTGCTGATTTGTCATCTTCAAGCATGTCTCCTCTCTGCTTCCTCTGCTTCCTCGCTTCCTCTTTACTCTCTTCATTTCGTTTCGTTCTGTGCTGTTCTGTTTCGTCTCGTTTCGTTTTGGTTGTCTTCTGTTCTATTTTACTGTTCGATTATGAATACTGCGACGCATTTCACCGCTAGATTAAAAACATGTTAATGACTCATTCACTGCGCTTCGGTGTAAATAATTATCCTAGGAATCGCCGTGAAAATACACCTGTGCCATATATATATATATATATATATATATTTGTTTAAGTTTAAGTACCTATTTATCATATATTAATTTTTAATGGATTTTATTCATATTAAATTATTACTCGTCCATAAAAAATTTAATTTTGAATGGATTTTATTTAAACTAAATTATTACTCTTCCATAAAAATTTTTAATTTCATTTTAAGCTAACTTAAAGCAAGTCAAATATATATATATATTTTTTTTTTTTAAATTGTTTTTCACACGTTTTTTAAATAAAAGTCATATTGTTTAAGGCAATTGCGATTGCAATTAAAAAGTAAATGTGCAACTTTTAGTAAGTAAACGTCTAAGCTATAATTATATTTTAATTATATTTCACAATTCAAATTATAATATTTATTTATTAAATATTCAATATTAAATACTAAATGTGTACTACCCAAATTACTTTTTTTTCTGATAATATTTTATATTCGTGCGTGCATTAAACACAAAAAAAAAAAACCAATCAATTGAAAGAACTACGAATTAATTACTTTTGAATAATTGATTAAAATTATATGAAGAATTTTACTTGCGCAAAAACAATTTAGAGTACGGATTTAATTAGTTAATTAATGATGCTGATGAAATGTGAATTCTTTTGTGAAAAAACTAATTAAAGTTAATGAAATGCCTAACGAGGAAACTTTGAAATTTCCTGTGTAATATTAACCAAATTATTAGAGAAATACATATCTACAAATGTACGTTTTTATGTCTTTCCTTTCGTTTTTTTTTTTTTTTTTTTTGGTGTCATTAAAATTAGAATATATGCAAATTTAACGGCAGCATTTTAAGGGGGCGGTCAAAAGCATAAGTAAGTAATAAAATATAGATTTGGTTGCTTTTTCTTTTTTTCAGTTTTCTGTTTTTTTTTGTATTTTTTTTTTTTTTTTTGGTGCCGACAGCTTTACCTGCGCTGCGATTTAATGGAGAACATGTTATCCCGATCGGCCATTATGGTGACAGCCAGATCGTCCTGCATTATGGACGGTATCATATTGAAGAAGCTGTGCACACGCGGCAGCGACTGTGACGAGGCTGAATTCTTGTTTAGCATGGTGGCAAATACGCACACACGCACACATATACACAAAATACGCACAAGACACACGCACACACACACACACACACAGACACAGAGAGACACAGGAAAACAATAAAAAATAAACTTTAAATGTTGGTCATTAGAGCCTTGCTCGCCGGAACCGCCAAAAGCTGGGCTAATGCGATTTCAAAATCAATTTCACTTTCAATTGCAATTGTAATTAAAATTTCGATTTCTCCGATTTCTAACTAGTTTCCGGACTATTTCGAATTACAACAACAATAACAATAACAATAACAATAACAATAACAACAATGTGATGGCGACAAATACAACGCCAGCGAAAATCGCGGCGACAGCGCGAATGCTTTTTGAATTTTCCACGAGTAGCCGCTGGCCGAGAATGAGCGCGTCCCGCGGCGTGGCCAGCGAAAATACAAAACTCACAACACAACTCACGGCACGCTCAGAAATGAAAAAAAGAAGAAAAATTATTGTAGAAAACGACAGGGCAGCGACGCCGGCAGCACAGTTGGCAGCACAGCACAGCACAGCCGAGCACAGCACAGCCATCAGCTGAGTAGAACGTAACGTAAGAAACAAATTATATTCTACTTAAAAAAAAAAAAAAAAATCCCAAAAAAAAAACAAATATAAATAAATAAAATTAAATGTGTGTCTGTATGCGACATTATGTGGGTGTGTGTGTTTGTGTACGCGTATGTTACATTGTCTATGTGTGTGTGTCATTTCATTTTCATCATTTGTGTGCTAGTTTTTGTTGTTGTTGTTTTATTTGTTTTTGTTTTTCATTTTTGCGCGCGCGTACAATTTTTGCCTGCTTCTCATCTTAGATACAACAACAACAACAACAACAACAACAACAACAACGACAACGTTGAACTGACACAACATGTACAACATTTGCTCAATTGTTGAAATATATACAGGGTGTCGCCTTGACACAAATTACTTGTGCGATTAGAAGAATGAATATCATTGTTTGGAAATCAAGAAATCGTATCTCGTCGTGTGTCAAAAAATTTAGTCTAAAAATAAAATTGCAAAAATTAATTGAAAATTTTTCTATTTTCAATTTAAGAATGCTAAACACAAACAACAAAAATATTTCAACACACACATTCAACATTTAGAAGGAAAGATCTATAAGAAATTGTACAGTTTTATTGCCATATACTTATAACACTTGTAAGTCGTTTAGGAACGTAATAAATATGCATTGCAAATGACACTAAAAAAAAAAAACTATAATTACAATTTTGTATATTTGTATTTAGTCAACTCATAAATCAATGGAAAATGCACGTAATATATTAAACAGGGCCAATTTAAATTTGTATTTTTTTTAAAGTTTAAATGAATCTTGAAATGATGTAGTGGCACACTAAAAACACAAAATACAAATGACAGACGTTGACACACCCTGTATTTGTAAAAACCGGCATATATCCGATGTCCGAGTGGTAAGCTGGCGTCCTTGCAACAATCATAATGACAACATCATTATTAACACTTTGATCATCATCTGCAGCGCAATTTTATATCTCCACCTTATTTGGCAATCTCTGCTTACGCAAAATTAATTACTTTCCCATTCTTAATTTTTCACTCTCCTCTCCAATTTGCTCTCTCTCTCAGATTGTTGTTTTTGTTTTTTTTTTGCTCTTTTATTTTTATACTCTATTTTATTATAGCGTCCTTAGCTACGCTAATGTTTAATAAATTCAGAACTTAAATTGCCATTTGGCTGCCTTCAAGCGATCTTCATTTTCCGTTGTTCCGTTTTAATGAACGTTCATTGCATAAGTACAGTAAACACACACAAAGAGAGAGTGAGTGAGAGAGAGAGATGAATGCTAATATTCATATTTATATTTACCTACTAACGTTTACCGTTTACCGTGTACCGTTTACCGTTTACCGTTTACTACTACCGTTTATTTTTAATATCTCTCGCAAATGAGCGCGCGCATAGTGCTAATAATAATTTTGAGCAATTTTTAATTCAGCTAACCCACTTGTGCGTCTCTGTCCTGCTCTGCTCTCAGACAACAATGTGGGTGAGAGTGAGATAGAGAGAGAGATGGAGAGATGGAAAGATGGAAAGATGAAAAGAGACGTGGGCACAATTACTCATAAGCAGCATGGGGCAGCTTCTGAGATTTTAATTTTGATTTCAATTTCAATTCGGAATTGGAATTGCGACTCATGCAACCGTTTTGACCATACCCTAAACAAAAATCCACACAAGCTTCATTCACAAATCTCGATTCTTGATTACGATAATCATTCGCATTATTTGCGGAACGGGCCCGCCCACGAAACGATAAGTGGCGCTGCATTCAATAAACAAAAGACGTCTATACACACACGAACACACACATACAATACACACACATACACATACAATACACACGACTGGCACTCAAACTCGATAAATAAAAGCAAACATTTCTAGCAACTCTTGGCTCGTTGTTGGGGGGGGGGCCATTGGGTCAGCATAGACGGAAATCCCGTGACTGACAGCCAAGCAACGTGGGTGCATCGTAGTCGATTTGAGTGACTGATGAAACTGTTTGCAAACATTTACTTATTATTATTATTTAGATATGCCCTTCTATGGACTAGGCTTAACACTAATTAGTAAATAAATTTTTAAATATTATGCAACACAAGACAATGAAAAAAATAAAGATTAATATAACAAGAATAATTCCGACTTATCCAAAAATTTATTAACACTTCCCTCTTGAAGTATATATCAATTGAATTTTGTTTTATTTTGTATTAAATTCCGGTTTTCACAATATGCTTTTTAAATATTATTCCATTTAATGTTATTGCTCTCATATATCTAGTTTAATATTGCTTTTAATTTTTTCACAAATGTGTTGTAAAATTTTTGACGTTGTTAAACCAAATGAGAAATCCTAACGGAATTACAGAAATATTTCGAATTTTTTTTTCGCTGTCTGTGCTTAACTTATAAGTTCATAAAAGGCATTGAGTATTTGCAGAATATTGAATGGACACAGGCATATTTTTTTCTGCTTTTTTTCAGTATATTTTTGCCTGAATGACAAATTTTGTGTTAGATGCATTTTTGTAAAAGCCCAAGAGGCCAATAAAATCATGAACAAACACATGTATTCACCTCTGTGTGTGTGTGTGTGTGTGTGTGAGTGTGTGTATACACATGAGCGACAGCCCGGCACACACATATTTGGGTGTGATTTGCATTGGGGGCGCTTGGTGACATTTTGTCCGTTTGGCAGCATCAGCCGCAATTGAGGCGGTAAATTTAATGCGCGAAAAGAACGTATTTCATTTGCTTTGCATTTATATTTATTTAGCTTTCAATTTTATTTTATTTTTTTTTTTTGTTGGTTCCCCTCAATGTTTTTGGTGTCACGCTGCGTATGAATAATATGTACGTTACGTATACGACAGCGTAATGTCGCTGCATGTGGCAAGCAACTGGGGCACAAGTGGGCGAATAGTTGTAGTCGCCTTAGCCTCTGATTGAATTTTGCCAACGACATTTCTTTGGTCAGCCCCCCAACCCCAAAACATCACAGCTCTTTTTGCCCAAAACCCTTCGCTGCGATTTAGCCTTTTCACATTTTGAGCGACCAATTATTGTGTTGGGTTTTTCTTCTTTGGGTTTTCCCATTTTCTTGTTGCTCTTCTTGTTTGTCATCTTTGCATGCGCGCTGCTACAGGAAATAGGAAATGTTTTTCATATTTTAATTAGATCAACTGACGCTGAAGAAGCGGTTTGCTGTTGTTGTTGTTGTTGTTGTTGTTGTTGTTGTTGGGTATCTGCCGCTGTTTTCACATCTTTGGCAACGTTCATTCAACAAAATAACCCGCCCTCAAACCCAAACAACGCAGCACCCTGCTCGGTATTTTTGTTCAACTTTGCGCCTTTAATTGCGACGACAACGACAAATGATGACTGGGATAAAAATTCAGTGAATTGTGCCAGCGACACGCTGAGCATCATGTGAGCTGCTTCCCCAACAGAAACACACACACACACACACTCACTCAGACACAGACACTGCCGTCAACAACGTGACGTGATCTGACTCACGAGTGCTCGGCACTCATTCATGGGTTATCAAATCGAAAAAAAAATTTCGATTTAAATTTGACCATTGCAACCGAAAAAATTGCACATGAATTTTGTATAACGTGAACATTTTTCTGTTGAAGAAATCTTAAATTACTATTAATGAATATATAACAAAATATTGTGCTAATTATTTCACTATATATATATATATATAAATATATACTAACTTATCTAATAAAATAAATTACAAATTCCAAACATATAAATATGATAAAATAGAAATGAATATATATATATTTTAATGTGTGTATATTTCGAGAAGGTTAAAATGCATTTAAAACAGCGACAAATTATTATTATTGCTATAAATATTGTTTCGAATTATATTATTATACTTCACAGTTTACAGTGGTCTGTAAAATAAAGGAAATTCTAAACAGGATGCACAGAAATAATGTGTGTGGGGAGACAGGCAACAAGCAACAAGAACATGGACATGCAACAAAAAAATGGGGCAAATATCAAGTGTGGATTTGTCAGGCAGATAGGCATGCATAGGATAAATAAAGATAGATAGAGTGAGAGAGATAGAGATAGAGATAGATAGAGAGAGAGAGAGAGAGAGACAGGTAGACAGAGAGTGGGAGAGAGAGAGAGAGAGAGAGAACTGGGCATACGTACGATCTGTCAACGAGTATAGAGGCCTCCTGTTCTTTAAACCTGCAAATGGGTTACAATAATAAACAACGATAATACAAATAACAATCATAAAAGATAGGCAGATAGTTAATAGGGTTATAGTAGATAGATAGAGGTAAAAACAAGTACGAGAAGAAAACACAAGTATCGATTATCAAGTATCCACTTGCAACACACAACAATTAACATAAAAATAAAAAAAACAGTACACAAATAAATGGAGAAAGTTAAAATTAAAATTAAAAAAATCAAAATTTAGTTTTTCGATATTTTTTTTTTCAATTTTAATTAGACGTGTTTTTGGATAAAACATTTTTTTTTGTTTTTAATTGAGATTTTTCACACAAATAATTGATGCTTATTTTATGATTGAGCTAAATGCAAATGAAAAATTAACATAAATTGTGTGTGAGTGTGTGTGAGTGTGTGTGAGTGTGTGTGAATGTGTGTGAGTGTGTGTGAATGTGTGTGTGTGTGTGGGAGTGTGTGTGAATTTGTGTGTGTGTGTGTGACGCCCCGAGGGTATGCAATGAAAAGTAAATGGAAATTGAGTTGCTATATTGGCACATCACGTGCGACAGTTCATGTGTGTCGGTGTGTGTGTGTGTGTGTGTGTGTGTGCCTGCATGTGTGTAAGAGTTGAAATGTCAGAAATGTGCCTTGTTGCATAAGTAAGCCGCTTGTCGACTGCTGACGCAGACAATGCGACGGCAATGAACCTTTGCCAATTGATAAAAAAGATAAACGAATCGCTGATTCGCGTGGCAATTTCATATGACGTAATTGTGCTGCGTACGTCACACAATTGCAACAACAGCCACAAGGAGTAGAAGAGCATAAAAGGCGCAGCTGAAGTGTTGACATTTAGAAATATACCATATAAACTTACGCAGACTCACATGACAACATTGTCTCTGACTTGCATTTTAAACTTTTCGCAAATGCCAACAGTAAACACAACAGCACACACAAACCACACACGCTCACACACAAATCACACACACGCACACACACACACACAAACACACAAACAATACACACAAACACCGCCCACTAACCACTGGCCCAGCCCAGCCCAGCCTTGCTGAAAGTTTGTTTATATTGGCTTTAAAATTGTTGACGAAGCGCCTGCCACACAGAGCCCTGCAGCTAGGTTGCAAGTAACAAGCAGCAAGTTGCAATTTAAAACGTATAAATTTCAACAGCATTTGAATGTGTGCTGTCTGTTTGTGTGTGTGTCGTTGTGTGCTGTGTTGCGGTGTATGCTGCATGTCCAACAATTGACCTGCCAACACCTGCTGTGCTCGGTTGCCCCTTGCCCCTTGCTCCCCCCCCCCCCCGCTAACATTTTGACAGCAAAACCCAAACAATCACGCCTGAAAAGCTTCGACTGTGTTTTGAATTCGTCCATTGGCAATTTGACCTAACCATTAACAGATCCTGCTTGTCCTCCAGCCCAATACCCAATCAAAGGATGCCACACCCAAAACTGACCAACGATTGTGTTGTCAGCATATTTGACTTGGACACCGCATAAATGATAAGCCAATTCAATTGTATAGCAAATAATATATATATTTTACATATTATGTCTGCAATTTTGAACTAGCAAAACTATTTTTGAGTTTACTGTTTACATAGGATTTAGATTAATTAAACTTGATTTAAAGTGACTGCCAGGCAAAATTATATTTTACATTTATAATCGTTAATTTTGTAGATTTCTATTTGTTTGAATATATACCAATAATTTAATAAATAAATAATGTATTATTTTTTAAGGCCAGCTCTAAAATTCAGTTGCACTTTCAAGTCGAACTCAATTAAATCGACAAATTTGTAGAAGTTGAGTAATGTTTACTCACTACTCATTTACTACTCATTTACTATTCATTTGGTATTCATTTGTTTATGTGGCGCATTCATAGCCGTCAGTCTAACAGTAAATTGAATTGTTGTTTTTGGTTCATTTCGTTTCGTTTTGTTTTTGTATTGTTTTTGTGTTGTTTTGTTTTGTTTTGTTTTGTTTTGCATTGTTTTAATTCATTTCGTTGGCCCTGACATTTGCCAGCCGCAGCCAGTCAGCTAATTATTTGTTATTAGTGTTGAAATCTTTATGAAAATTTCAATCAACTTGCATGTTTTTGGTTGTCATGACAGCTAAGCTGGGACCAGTCACTGCCAGCATTTAGAGGTATCTATATATGTATGTGTGTGTTTGTTTGTGTGTGTGTGTGTGTGTGTGTGTGTTTACAATTGACAGGCTCATCAACAACATTGTTTGAAAGTGGCAGACTGGCAGACTGAGGGTACTCTGCGATATGTCTTACCCAAAATGTTCAAGTTGATTGAAAGCAAACGCAGCAGCGAAGAAAACGGTCGACAGTCTATGGGTGCGCAGAGGGTAGGCGAGGGGAGGGGCTGCAGTGTGACTGGAAGCCTGCGGAAAACTTTAAAGTAGACCCAAAAACTTTTTGGCCTGACTGGGCCCGGTCAGGCCGAAATATGCAGAGCAAAGAAAAAACAAAAAAAAAAAAGCCAAGTAAAATATATAAATGCAAATTGCGTTGCTGCTGTTGTTGTTGTTGTTGTTGTGGGTGTTGCTGCCAAATGGCCGAAAAAGGGAGCCAAAAAAAATGCCAAAAATACCGAAAATATTTATTTCAACTATGTATAATTAAATCGTTTTTATGTTTCTAGCAACAGCGCCTGGGGCCACTGCACTTGGGGGCACATCTAACTTTAGCCAGCAATTTGTGACACAAGGACACTTTTGCTTTGACTTCAAAACAACAACATTTCTATACATATATACATACATATATATATATATATGTATGTATGTACTATGTACTCTACTAGATTACATAATATTAATAGCACACATTTCACAGCTTAGCATTTGGGCTGCATAACTGAAAATCATAGGCTTGACTACTTTTGTTATTTGCCAAAGTTTTGCAGTTAAGTTGAGCAGAACATGGCTTTTTAGTAGGTTTTCAATTTCTGTCCATAGTTACCATAAATTCATTTCAACCTCACATAAAACTTCTTTACATCTTTTGTTCTTTCTTTTCATCGCAATTTTTTTTTTTTTAACATCCTCTCGAACTTAATAGCATTTCCAAAGTTTTGCTTTTATAGTTTGAGGAATGATTCGAAAAACTCTATTTTGCTTTCAAAATCGATAGTTTAAATTTGTTTTTATTGTAGATCGAAATACGATTGTGTTTTAAACTTGTCAAATAAATATCTTAAATAGCCAAGTTACAACCTGTTTGCAAAGAAAGGTTATTTGCATTTTGTCTACAAATGCAGTAAATATGTTGCTGATATTTGGCAAAAAGGCATTAATCACATTTCTGTCGTGATTATGATTAATTAATTAATTAGTCCGCAGCCATCAGCAATTTGTCAAAGTAAGAAAGGTCGGTGCCTCTACCCCAAAATGTTAATTTTCTTTTTATTTGTTTTTTTTATTGGCTATTTGAGAATAGTGAATAAATATGTATTTTTTGCAATTGTTGTTGTTGTTTTTTTTTGTTTTTTTTTTTTTGGGTGCTCTTTTTAAGTGTTTTTGCGGTCAAAATATTTTTGCAATTTTTCATCTGCGAATTGTGCGAAACTTTTAGCAATTTTAGCATTTTTGGCCTATGAGCGATGTGCGAAGTGCGATTTGCGATGAGCGTCAGGCGAGAGCCAAAAATTCGTGTAAAAATAGCTGTAAAATGCTTCTCGACTCAAGGTTGCATTAGCCCGGCCAATTCCATATGGTGTGAGTCAATCGAATCTGTTTTTACTTGATGCCACCTGATGTTTTCATAATGTTTTGTGCAATTATATTTTGTTATTGTTATTTTGATGCATTGCAAAGTGGCGTTGAGGCACAAACAAATATATATATAAATATAAATATATATATATATATATATATATATTTATATATATATATGTCCGAGTTCCAGTTGTATAATGTTCAGTTATTTTTCTGCATCTGGTATGATGTGTAGCTTAAGTCGACAACTTTTACTAACTAATTAAAATCGGAGACGGAAAATGCCTTTTTTTTTGGGTTTTTTTGTATTTTTTTTTTTTTTGCCTGACTTTGCATAATCACACAAAAAAGTTGCAACTGCTGCCTTTCTCTGCAACAACAATGGCCAAAATCCGGATAGTTCACGGTCCAAAGAGCACAGAGCACAGAGCAGCAGCTGACGCCAAACCACAGAGCCAAATATTTACACACAGTCCATATAAATTTGGTGTATGCTATATAAAGACAACTTAGGAACGGAACCAGGAATTGATGCCAAAAAAGGGGGCAGTGTTAAATTTGGCAAATTTGCAAAAATGCTTGCCATGTATTCGAGAAATGTCATCAACTAGAGGCGTCTCTCGGCTACCATCAAATGATGATGTTTGCCAACTCTGCTCGAGAGAGAAATGGGAGAGAGAGAGAGAGAGAGAGAGAGAGAGAGAGAGAGAGAGAGAGAGAGAGAGATAGAGAGAATAAGAGGCGTCACTGCAATGCCATTGAAATATGGCAAAGTGCCTGAAATACCACAAATGATGGTAACAACCACATGAACAAATAGTTTTTATATGTAGCCAAGGTGTGGCATTGCGAATAGCTGCAACATTCTGCAAATGGAGGCAAGGCCAAGGAGTAGGCAGGCAGACAATAGCAACAGATGCTGCAAATTAGTAACAAATATCACAATCGGATAAATATCCCAGTTGTTGGCAGTAAAAACATTCAGATGCCAAGAGCAAAACATGCTGGCCAAAAATGGGGTCGTAAATTAGTGGCAGTTGCAAGGTGCTTAACTAAAAATGTTTCCACAAGTATCAGAAAATGATAAGAGTGGAAATAATAAAAGGAAATGGTATTCCTAGCTCCGAATAAATGTAGATATGTTAAAGGAAAAGTGTTTTTGTTAAATAATGTTAGTAGGAAATATTGGAAAAAAAGAAGTATAGAAAAATAGTAGAAATTGTATAAACATTCGCATTATAAATATGAGTTTTTGAGAAGTTTTTGTAAAAATGAAGTAGTAGGAAATATTAATAATAATTATATAGTAAAATATATATAGTAAAATAAATAGTTGTAGTCTTAGTAATAGTAAAATAATGATTTTGAAAAGTGGCTAGAAAGTAGACAAATAACGACAAGTGGCGAAAGATTTAATTAGCCTAGTTATATAAAACACGTTAGGTAAATTTGGTCAAGTTGTCGCTGCCTAAAGTTGTCATCAGTCAGAATACCTAATATCTGATTTTGATGTAAAATGACATATGTGGCATAGAGTTAAATACTATTTATGCACCATGTTGTAAGTGTGAATTAAATGGAAAGATTGTGGAGCGTATTAGTTGAGGTGATTTGAATATTGTTAAACAAAAAGAACAATTAAAAATAAAAAAAACACACAGAATAAGATTGTACTTGAATATCGCATCGAAAGTAATGCCAAAAAAAAAAACCAATATTCGAGATCAATCGACAAATGATTATTGGAGACAAGAAACCAATACAAATATACATATATATATATATATAAAAATAATTCATATTTTACATACAGTTTATGTAGTAATTTGATTAAATTTTACTTACCTTTCGCTAGCAATGCTTGAGTTTCTGGACATTGACTTTGGTGACATCTCAAAGTCCGAATCGGAGCGATATAGAAAGGATTCGCGACGTTGCGGTAAATTCTGTAGAACCAAACCAGCGCTGGGTGAACCGCCCTCAAGCGGTGATCGGGCGCCCTGGCCATTTTCTACATCGAAACTGCAAATGAATTCAAATTGAAAAAAAAAAAAAACATTGATTAGTCAAACAGTTTGCTTAGTTTTCAGTTACTTATTTGTCCAAGGTGGGCAAAAAAAAAAAAGAAAAGAGAAAAAAAAAATTGAGGGTCGACGTTTTTAGGCCAAACTTGAGTCGTGTTATAAATGGCTGACGGCCAAGTTGACTTGACAGTACACACGCCAAGTAAACGTTTACAGCGCCAAAAAGTACCAACTGTGGCCAAGACAGGCCAAAAATCAAGTGGTTTGAGTTGAGCAGCCAGTTGTTAAGTTAAGTTAGTGCTGGCCGAGGTTTTTTTTTTTTTTTGGGGCAAATTGGGCTTAGATACACAACCTGCAGGAAACAGAAGTGCGCCTAACAAGGCGCCTTTAAAGTTTTTTTTTTTTTTTTTGCAATTCGTTAGACATTTTTCGCCCTTTTGGTTTTTGTTTGGCTTTTGTCTGCGGCATCATGGCAACTTTTTAGCGCCAACTCGGCGCAAAAATGTAAGCGTGTAACAGCCCCCCCGTTCCCCTTCCCACTTTCTACTATTATCCTGTCACGGGCACTACAATAAACATCAAGCCGCACACACACACACACACACAACCTGAATGTAGCCCAGTTTATTGAGTTTATTGAGAACTTGCCTAAAAGTTCACTTCACATTGAGACGCATATTTCGCTCCACGACAAAGTTGCGACACTTGTCAAGTTGCCCAGTTTTTTTTGCAAAGATTAAGTTGATAAGCAGAATCCAAGCAATGCCTGCAAAATGAAGCCATTAGCCATTAACTGCTTAAACTGACTGTCATCGAATATAGCTGACAAATTTGCTGACAATCCCAAAAAAAAAAAAAAAAAAACTGCCTATGAAACATACAAAATGTTATTGAGTAACACGTAAGACGTAACAGTTAAAAAGTTGAGTGGCGTTTGCTATGTGACAACAGACAACAAAGACAACAAGCAACAAGCAACTCTGCAAACAAACAAGTACAACAATCTGAGAATATTGTCATAATTAAAGAAAATACTTTTAAAAGGCAAAAACAGCTGGCATCGTCCAGTAAGTTTTGATTGGTTGCTATGGGTAACTTGCCACTTTTTGGGACGCAGCTGTGTCATCTTATTGCTACAGTTATACTGTGTTGCCCTGTTGCCCATTTTGCCATCACTCCCCCCACACACACACACACACACACACAGCACAGCACAGCGTGGACTTGAAGGCCGCACTTTTGGCAGCGAAAGTCGTAAAGAAAAATGATGTTTTAAGTAAAATTTATATCGGGGTCATTAAGTAAACTTGGCACAAAGTTGATGCTGGCTTATATTTGTTGTTCTTGCCATTGGCTGCTTGCTGCTAGCTGTTTCTTTTAGTTCTTTATGTTGCTGCTGTTGCTGTTGCTGCTGCTGCTGCTGTTGTTCCTGTTGCTGTTGTTGTGCGCAACAATGTCACCATTTACCATAGCATACTTTTTAGCACTTTTCAAAGTAATGTGCAGCTCAAAAAGAAAGAAAGAGATAGACACAATGCGTGTGTGTGTGTGAGAGAGCGAGAGAGATTGAGAGCCACAATTTTGTGTTCACTTAGCCTGGCTTTCAATATTGTTTTCTTGTTGTTGTTGTTGTTGTTTTGTATTGCTTTACGCTTTTCATTTTTGTGGCTCATTGGCAACTGGGCAAATCTCATTTCATTTCATTTCACATGCTTGCCACAAAATACTATTTGCCATCGAATTGAATACTTTGTGTATGATTTCTGTGGCTGCTGCTGATTAAAATGTCATGTTAGAAAGTTGGCATTCTCAGTGGGATTCATTCAGTTAATCAGTCAGTCAATCAGTCACTCAATCAGTCAGTCAGTCAGCCAGTCAATAACTTAGTCAGTCAATCAGTTAGTCAGTTAGTCAGTCAATCAGTCAATCAGTAAATCAGTCAGTCAGTCAATCAGTCAGTTAGTCAGTTAGTCAGTTAGTCAGTCAGTCAATCAGTCAGTCACTTAGTCAATCAGTCAGTCAGTCAGTCAATCAGTCAATCAGTCAGTCAGACAGTCAGTCAGTCAATCAGTCAATCAGTCAGTTAGTCAGTTAGTCAGTCAGTCAGCGAGTCAGTTAGTCAGTGAGTCAATCAGTCAGTCAATCAGTCAATCAGTCAGTCAATCAGTCAGTCAGTCAGTGAGTCAGTCAATCAGTCAGTTAGTCAGTCAGTCAATCAGTTAGTCAGTTAGTCAATCAAGTTAGTGAGTCAGTCAATCAGTCAGTCACTTAGTCAGTTAGTCAATCAGTCAGTCAATCAGTCTGTTAGTCAATCAGTCAGTCATACAGTCAATCAGTCAATCAGTCAGTTAGTCATTTAGTCAGTTAATCATTTCACATCTTTCGACTACAACTTTCTTAACAAACTAATTAAGCTGTGGTGTTTTGAAGCTTAGTGCCTTACAGCATGTTGCATATGTATCTCGTTGTTGAATCTATGCCAAACACATAAGCACACACACACACATACACACACACACACACGCACATATGCACATATTCATACTACACATACGCAGCGAGACACTCATCACAATCAGTTTTGGGTCGTTCATTTATTTGCACATATAATTAGGCACATGAGTAGCGACAGCCACAGGGCACATATGCCACACACACATTTACACACACATACACACACACACAGTTCCCTCCCTCATATTACAACACTCACTATGACATCTCTCTTTCTCTCCCTCTCTCTCTCTATGTCTCTTTCGGTGTTGGCATCCAGCTGCTGGCAACTTGAAGCGTTGAACTATGCAAGACGCATAAGTTGCCACTGATCAGCCAACAAGCAACTACCAAAAACAACCAACCAGCCAGCAGCCATTTGATTTTTAATTTATTGAATTATTTAGCTTAGCCGCTTTTGCTTGGTATTTTAATATATATAATTAGTTTGAGCTGATTCTTTTTTTTTTTTTTTTTGTGACTTGCACCCGACTCTTGCCGAGTGATTAACTCATGGAGTTGAGTGAGGAATAAATAAATAATTAGGCAGGCAGCAGCAGTTAAAACTAATGCAGTGGCTCAAAGGCCAATGAAATGAATTCATTGAGTGCATGATAAAAAAAAGGACCTTGGCCAAAGTATTCCCAAACAGCAAAAGCCAAAGGCAGCGCAACTGCAACTGAAAATGAAACTGAAACTGAATCTGAAACCCAAAAACCAATCCAACGACACATGCAGCACTTGTGTGGCAGCTGCACACACACACACACACGCAGGCATAAAGAGAAAAATGTACATGTGTATGTGTGTAAAAAGCAAAACTATCACAAGGCCATTAACAAAAGCCTGAAAGTGACTGCAGAGCAGAGCTGCGGCTGCGATGCGATGTGGTGGGAGATCTCCAAAAGATTTGGGCTGCTGGAGGCGCTGGCTGCCATTGCCGTTTCCGTTGCTCTCAGTGTGTGTGCCTGAGTGTGCGCCTGTGTATGCATATGTGTGTGCATATATATGTGTGTGCATGTGTGTGTGTGTGTGAAAACTAAATTAAAAGTGCGAGCGAACTGAGTGCAATATGAAATGAGCACAGATACATTTCGCTGCAGCATAATCATCATAGCATCGGTCATGCCGCACACACACTCACACACATACACACACGCCTACTTTCGCCACTCACCCCCTACCCCCCCTTAGACGCCTCTTTAGTCTCCTTGATGCTACCTTGGCTGTTGGATTTGTGTGTTTTCATTTTTTCTAAAAGGCATCAAGCTGATGGGCTTGTCAACGTGGCAGGGGGAACGGGTACGTGGCAGGCAGCATCTGCCATGTGTTGCATATGCATGTTGCATAATTCACAAAGCAACAGCAACAGCATCATCATTATCATTCATAATCATCATTAAAAATGATGCATTTTTGGGCTGTGGATTGGCATTTCATTGCGTCGCGTATTTGATTAACCATCGCAACAGCTGTCGCTGATTAAGCACGCCCCTCTCAAGCCAAAAAAAAAAAAAAATTAATAAAATTAATAAATAAATTGAGCATGCAAATTTTTGGCAACACTGACAAGCATGTCTAATGATTCACCCAAAACCAGGCAACTTAAACAGAGCAAACAATTTGTCCACCAAGCTCAGAATTTGCCAAGTTATGCAAATATTTAAGCGAAAATTCGTAAAAAAAAAAAAAAAAAATTTAAAAACAAAATAAAAAATAAAAAAAAATAAAATTTAAAAACAAAATAAAAAATAAAAAAAATAATATAAAAATAATATAAAATAATTTAAAAAAAATAAATAAATAAAAAAATTAAATAAAATAAAAATAATATAAATAAAAAATATATATAATTTTGTTATTTTTTTACTGTTTGTTAATTAATTACTAATAAAAATAATATAAAAAATAAAATAATATAAAAAATAAAATAAAAAGAAATAAAATAAAAAAATATAATTAACAACTTTTGCGCGCATTTCACAGCTTTTCAACTTCGAATTGCAAGACACTAAAAATGCATGTGAAAAAGGGTATTTGAGTGTCGTCTTAATGCTATTTTCGTGTATTTCCTTCATGCACTGCCCAATTTTAATTAGTGCAAAATAAAAACAGAAACATTTGACGCACGAATCGTGGATAGCTGAACAGAGATGCCAAAAGAGAAAATTTAAATTTTTTTTTTTTTATTCACAACTAATCAGCCCGTAAAACTGCAGAGCTAATCACAATTTTGCCGTTACGCACAGTGGCCACAAATACGTGAAAAAGTTTTTGCAATACAAATTCGTTGTTTGCAAAACAATTATTTACAAAAGGGCCAAAGAAATTCAAATATTAAAAGTTGTTTGTCATTTATTGAAAATTTATGCTACACTTTTTTTCAAATGAGTTTTAATTGTAATTTAAAATAAGAAAAAAATATATAAATTAAATTGAATATAAAATTGTTATAAAATTACAAATTAGATATTTATATTTTGTTGTTTGCCAGGTTGCAAACGTTGCAAGTTGTTGTTGTTTGAAGCAGGCAAACAATTTGAATGTTGTCAATAAAATTTTAACCTTTTTGTTTCGAATGAGAAACAATTGTTTTAGTTGGCAGCTGCCTAATTTTAGTTAATTTAGGTTAAACAACAAAACATTTGTAAAAAATTATCGATAACACAAATTGTTGCGGCTTCTGTTTCTGCTGCTGCTGCTGCTGCTTCTGCTTGGTTAAGGTGCCAGATGAAGCCACATACCAAATATGGTGTTTCAGCGACAGCTGCCTCAAACGCAACTTTACCACAAGGCGACGAAATCTGCTGTATTTGATGCATTTCTATTTACAGAATGCCGCGAAGGGCGAGGGGAAGCTAACCGGGAAATACGAGTTGTGCGACAATATTGACTTGGATAGCATCTATTTGGCCAGCTTCTTCAATATGAAGTTTGGTAAATATCCGCGGATACTCAAGAAAATTGGACCTCAACGCGGCAGCGAAGCCTATTCTCAAAGAGCAGTCGCAATCCCAGTCGCCGTTGAAGTTGCAAACACAAGCACAATTGCAGACGCAGCAACAGGCATGTTGGCATGCGGGCATTGGAGCTGCCACAACAGCGGCAACGGATGCCGCACATTTGGCGGGGCAATTGAAGGCGAGCAGTTTGCCGTTGCATGTGAAAAAAAAAAAAATGGAGACTGGGGAAACGTTGCCAATGCAGGACATGAAACGTGTAAATGCACTGAGCGAAATCGAGCATGGACATGCGGGCGACGATGCACTGTTTGACTCAGTGGAATGGTGGCAAACGCTGGCGGAGCTCGTCAAGACGGATGCTCGTCTCGTGCGAGGACATCAAGCTGCGCTGGACGAACATCTGCGGCAATCAAAGATCCATCGAGCTGGTCAAGGAGGCAGTTCTCACGCCCATCGATTATCTTGGCGTTCGCTGCTGCTGCACGTTCCGCCCGGCTGTGGCAAGACCTTTCTGGCCAAAGAACAAATATGCCCTGGGACATTGATGACGCATTCCTGCGTCGCTTCGAGAAGAAGCTGCTCATCCAGCTGCCCGACGAGCGCCGACGAACGCACCTCGCTCATCCAACGTCTGCTCGGCTCAACTGCAGGCTGACTGCCGGGCGACAGCTGGAGCAACTAATGCGACTATCGGAACACTTTACTCGCCTGCAAGGAGATCAGCATGCAGCGAATGCGTTGTGCCACACGCGGTAGGCATGGTATCAACGACCACAACCAAATCGGAAACCAATCTGGCCAAGCACGAGCACTGGCCCAACACCCAACAATTGACACATTGTAAACGACTTCAATAACAAAAAAACAGATTTCGATTATTATCGATTATCGATTCATTTCGATTTTTAAGGTACTACCTAAATTTCATCAGGAAAAAACCAAGTTTTAATAAAATTAGAATATTTATAATAGTCATAGTCGAGCCCACTCGACAACAGCATTCTTACATGTTCTATTTGAAATATTTAAATTGATTGCACAAATAGAAAATAGCATTTAAATGAGAGAAAGACGAAGAAAGATTAGATTGGATTGGATTGGATTCGATTGAGAGTCAAGTGTGTGGTGTACCCGAGATGTGGCTTGAAAGTGTGCTAGGATTAGGATTACCTTCCCGTTGTGCGACGCCTCGCTCCAGCGATGGTCATCCGGGAGACGTAGCGTCGAATGCGACCGCTGTACCGGCGCTGGCTGCTGACCGGCAATGAGCCAGCGATCGATTTGACACTGTATTCGGTGGCTGTTGAGCTGCGACGATCGCTGTTGATCATTATATCGGAGCAGAGGGATGAGGACATTATCGAGGCGGCTGAGCGCCGTTTGGTGCCGGTGAAGGTGCCCGGCACACTCGACGATGTTGTCGTCGCCGAGCTATCGGAGCGGGAGAAGAGTGAGGAGCGTTTGCTGCGAGTGCCCGTTGTGCCGGCAGCATCCTGTATATTGCTATAAAACTCCTCCGTTTCGCGATCATAGCTCTCATCCTCGTCATCGTCCAGCGGCGGACGCTCCTCATCCTCAAACTCCTCCGCTTCGGTGGCCATCGTATCGCTGCGCTGCGTCATTTCGCGTCGCCCATTCGATGAGGAGGAGCCACCCGTTGCGCTCTGCAGCTGATAATACTCATGCTGGCCATGGCTATAGTCACGCGATCCTCGCGATCGACTGTTGCTGCTGCTGTTGTTGTTGTAGTTATTGTTATTGTTGTTGTTGCTATTGCTGTTGCTGTTGCTATTGGCCAGGATACGATATGGCGCCGTTGTCGTTAATGAGCCCGAATTGCTTGTTGTGCTCGTCGCGCTCAGCGAGTGACGCTTCATCGATGAGCTGCTCGGTCCAGGACTAATCGATGTTGCTCCTCCACCTGCACCACGGCCCGTTGCTATTTCCGTTTCGCCATCGCTTTCGCCGCCGCCGACGCTGCCACTAAATGTTACCTCATGGAACTTGGAGGATTTGCGACGAGCCCGTGGCATTGGCTCAGCATGGCTATCATGGCCATTGCCCATCGTTGAGATGGAGGGGCGTGGCCCATTGTTGTTGTTGAGCTGTGGTTGCTGCTGCTGTTGTTGCTGTTGTTCTTGCTCTTGTTGTTGTTGTTGTTGATGTTGCTCCTCGTCATCTGTTGCAGGCTTTAGGGTCAGCGCCAGCGGCTGGCGTCGCGCTGCAGCGGCATAGGCTCGATGGCGACTCCAGGGAAAGGCGCGTATAAATGCAAATATGATGAAGAGCGTTGCAATCATGTTGTTGCAGTGTTGCAGTGTTGCAGTGTTGCAGTTGGGTGGGTTACATGCAGATGCAGTCTAAATCCAGTGGGTGAGGTTTTTTTTTTTTTTTTTTGATTTTTTTTGTCTAGTTTTCTCTCCCGAAATCGAAATTTGTTTTGCTATTTATTATTCACTTTTTGGTTCGTTTCGTTATTTTTGTTTTAATTTTACACTAGTTTTACACGAGAGAGTTACAGATTGAGATTGAGACAGAGAGACGAGAGAGAGAGAGAGAGAGAGAGACGAGAGAGAGAGAGACGAGAGAGAGAGAGAGACGAGAGACGAGAGAGAGAGAGAGACGAGAGCGAGAGAGAGACGAGAGAGAGAGAGAGAGAGAGAGAGACGAGAGAGAGAGAGAGACGAGAGAGATAGAGAGACGAGAGAGAGAGAGAGAGAGAGAGAGAGACTCCCTTCCTCCCATAGAGAAACAACAGCAAGCGAGAATCAAAAGTTTAGAGAATAGAGAATACAAAGTTTTTTTTATGTTATGCTTTAGTTAAATTTGACTTTTTTACTTAAAACCCACCAAAAATTAAGATTTCACAGCAACATCTAAATTTGACGTTACTTTTGTAATCAAGTTTGACAAATGTTTAAAGCCAAAATTAATTCAACTAACAGCTAATTTTCGACTTGTTAAATTTTTCCGTAAAGTCAGCAAAAATGATAAATAAAGTTTTTTTCTATAATTATTATTATGGTTATAAACTGGCATTTTTTATTTTCTAATAGATTATTTAATCTTTGTGCACGCTTCAATTGATTGAGTGTGGAGCAGCTGAGAGCATTGATTGACCGACTGATTGATTAAAAGATTGACAGAATTGACTGATTGAGTGGCTTTTGAGTGTGCCGCAATTGCGCAATTTCGATGGATGTGATTATGATACTCAATGCACAATTATGGAACGCATTTGCACAGCACTCTGCACATACCAAAACACACATAATCACACACACACACACACACACACACACAGAAATACCAACACGTTCTACAATTTCACATTTTCCCCTCTTATTGCCAACTGTGCCGCATATAATGCGAATTATATAATGCAGCTGCCACATGCGACACATGACCTGTCACTGCAGTGGCATTGTTGCATTGCTCTGCGGAATGCCAGTGTCAGGTATCAAGCAATAAAAATAATATAAATATACTTCGTAGGTAGAAATAGAAATGGCCGTAACTATGAGATTGAGTTAGTTGGCTCCGACTCGGCCACATTTCAAATTCAATTATAATCAGCAATGATTTGAAAATGACCAAGGATTACGGCTACAACTGTATTACAAGGATTACAACAAGGAGCAGAGGCAGTACCAGAAATAGTTGTTAAACTTGCAGTTGCCACATCTATAAAAACCGGGCAACACTAACGAGTTGTGTGCGGTTGAGGAGTGAAAAAGACTTGCAACTTGGAATAGCTTTACTTTGGCCCAGAAGCTGTCCTTGTCAGTTCCCCCAGTTCCCCCAGTTCACCCAGTTCCCCAAGTTTCACCAGTTTGCCAGGCAATTTATTTATGGGTTATATTTTAATTAAATAAAAGCTGCAGTTGAGTAATTGGTTTGTCATTATTATCACATTATTTTGTAGTACAAATTGTCGATCATGTCGTTGCTGCAACACACACACACACACACACAACTGGTAGCAAAATTACCACGCACTACTTTTTAATTTGTTGAAATTGCATTACAACAACAACAACAACAACAACACCACAAAGTGACTGACAGTCTGCCAACCAGGTGGATGGATGATTTTTTGTGGCAACAGTGGGGGGATCGTAGAATTGGGTGTGGGGGGGACGGGAACGATTTGTGTGTAATGGAAGTGCGCTGCTGGTAACTGGACCGAAAGGAAATAAAAGTGAATTAAGTGTGGCAGAGGCGCACTTGCCACAACTGTGTATGTGTGTGAGAGAAACACATCTTCAGCAAAACTTGATTAAACTGAAATAATTTTTAAACGATTTAAAACGCGCAAATCGAAAGAGCTCAACTGAAATATATATTTTTTATTTATTTATTATTTTTTATTTATTTATTATTTTTTATTTATTTATTATTTTTTATTTATTTATTTATTTTTCATCTTAACCAGCCAAACTGACTTTTGAAACTTTCTTAGCGCAAAAACATGATTTACGTTTTTTTCTTCTTTTTTTTTCAGTTAATTTGTGTTGCACAAAGTATAAAACCACATCGAGGCACAAAATCTGTTCGACGTTGGCGCTGTGATTTACGACAGAGTGTTGCATGCATAAGTTACATATAGTATATACAGGTTGCCACAGCAATAACCGTAACCAGTGTGGCACAGGTGATGGCATCAATTTTAGTAGCCGAACTGGCTGCTGGCCAAGGATTGAGAACTCATCTTTTAGTTTGGCGAATCGCTGGAGGAAGTAACCTAATCAGGCAGTCAGCCAGTCAGCCAGTTTAGTGTTTAAGTGTTGGTAAACAAGCTAGAAAATGTTACGGCTTCTATTCTGTATTTATATTTATTTATTTTTTTTTTTTGCCTTTTTGCCTTGGGCACTGTTTGGCTTGCGCTCGACAAGCGATGCCTGGCAACATATTTTCTTTGAATTTTTTTCTCTTTTTCTCTTTTTTTTCAGCGGCTTTCTTTGGCAACTTATTTCAGTTTTTCTATACCACGCGTGGAAAGTAGAGCAAACAAAAAATAATAAAAAAAAAAAAAAGAAAATGAAAAGATTTCTTCAAGTTGCAGCATCAGCTATGAGAAGCGCTGCCAGCAACAGCAACAGCAGCCACCGACAACAGTCTCTGCCGATCCAATCTACGCATACCACCACTTACTTAGCCCCACCTCACCTCTAACCCCTACACCCACCACACCACACAGCAAGCTTACAAATTCAGTGCTGAGCATGTTTCTCTTGTTGTTGTTGTTGCAGGGGGCACTCTCGGGGGCTAAATTTAAGTAGCAACAAATCACTTCATTGTTTGCATGTTTACATAATATTTATACATTGTATTTGTGTTGCCCCCCACTCACCCTCCCGCCTACTGCACGCTGTTGACATGCTGCGGGTCATGTTCATTAATAAAACGCAACCAACAAATATAAAAAAAGAAATCTGGAAAAAAAAAAACGAAAAAAGAAAGAAATCTGCGATATTTTTGTCGCTGGCCAAGCAGGTCGCAACACAAAAAAAAAACTGTCAGACAGCAAAAAAAAAAACAAAAAAAAAAGGACTTCAGACTGCGCGTCGCCAAACGGACAACAGCCAACAAAAAAACCAAAACAAAAAAAAAAAATATATATATATATATATACAAACTGAGCTCAGAAACTGGTCAGCAAAACGGAAAAAAAAAACAAAAAAAAAAAAAACCAAAGGACAGCTGCAGCTGCAGAATTGTCGATTAGCAGATATCCTGTAGCAATTGTCCCCGATTCAACTTTGGCCTACTTCTAGCCATAATCTAGATAGAGATGTGTAAATGTCCGATTCCAATTATATTGAAGAGAGCTACACAAATAAGTTTGATGCGATAATAAATCGATTTACCAAAATGATGCTAATCAAAAAAAAAACAATCAATTATATAAATATTATAATTAAATGTTGAATTTCTCATTTGTTAAGTGTTAGCCATATATATATTTTTTCAAGGGGTATATGGACAATAAACTATGGCTAAAAAAAAAGTGTGTTGTAAGCGTTTTTCCAGTGTCTTGTTTGTTGGATGACAAATGTGGCGCATTGTGTCCAATTTTAATTATACATATATATTCAATGAGTGTGAGCTACTAGACAGGCAAAAGTCTGTTGATCCGTTTGGCTATATATAAAAGCCAAATGACGTCAAATGGGTCGCAGCATTAAGCAACCAGAAAAGGACCTTTAAAACCTTTAAGAGCCACATACAGACGAATGTGTGTGTGCGTGTGTGTGTGTGTGTGTGTGCATTTGCACTTAAGTTTAGAACAGCAGCATAAATAGTTGCAGCGGCAACATCATTATGATGATTGCTGCAATCATTAGAAGTATTCATGATGTCGTCATAGTCCTGTCGTTTCCCACCCTCCCCTCATAAATAATGTAGCACACCATATATATATGTATACTTATATATATATATATATTCTATATATACTTAGTATGTGCAAAATATAAAATCCAAAATGTGAAATACGCTTAATGCAAAAACATATTTTATACATGGCAGCCAACAGAATTGAAGGGTGGCAAAGAGGTCAGCCGTGTTGCTCTAGAAAGTGTCTGTGTGTGTGTGTTTGTGTGTGTGTGTGTATGACTAAGTGGGGTGTGACCAAGTGCATTAACGACAGAGTGCATTGCATAATGCATAAGCATATTTCGGTGGCTAAGCGATTGGTTCGTTGCCCGCTGCGACAACATTGCGTATGCGCAATTTCAGCAATGCAGACCATTCAATACATGCAAATATCGATATATTATATATACATACATATACATACATATATATACATCAATATGTGGCACTTATGTTTATGCA
This sequence comes from Drosophila longiperda, assembly GCA_035042125.1. Lineage (NCBI taxonomy): Eukaryota > Metazoa > Arthropoda > Insecta > Diptera > Drosophilidae > Drosophila > Drosophila longiperda. Next base: position 1,034,221 of record JAWNLV010000118.1, read on the forward strand.
ACTGCATACCCCTGATAAGCAAATTCAATTATCCTTTGAGTAAACGTTAAATTTATTTATTAATTTATAAATATTTCGATAATGGAAAATGCAACTGGATTGAATGGAAACAACGAATATATAAATAAACACATACATAAACATAAACATATACATATACATATACAAATATATAGATATATATATATATATATGCTTTCTATGTGCAAGCTTACCTCTAGATAAATACTACATTTAAAGTTGAAAATATGCTTTTTGAGCAAAGTAAATTCCTTAAAAAGTGGTAAATTTAACAAGAAACAAGTCAGAGGGCTGTAGTCGAGTGAGCTCGACCACAATTGTTCACTAAACAAAGCTGTTAAATATATTTTCCAATATTATTGGAAAATGTTCTATAGAAAATTAAGAAAATGAGATAAAAATGAGAATATATTTTTTTTACCATAACTTTTGTGTTTCATATCCGATCTTTATAATATTTAGGCAGTTCATCAATATTATATTTTATTTATACCGAAAATCAAAAATTTATCGATAGTCGAGAATTGTGAGGTCTGACGGACATAGCTATATGGACTCGTCTGTTGATCCTGATCAAGAATATATATATAATTTATGCTTCCTTCTGCCTGCTAAATACATTTGCACAAAACCAACGTTTTACCCATTTTCAATATGTTCAGTTTATAAAAACTGATCCGATCATATATTAAAAAAGACATATTAAGTGGAAGAAAATTAAATTAAATGTAATAAAAGTGTAACTTAAATTGTATAGTAAAAAGTGACCAGCTCAGAGGGAATTTTGTACAAAAGTAATCATTTAATGAAGTCTCTAAAGCGATAATCGTAAGTACTGCAAGAAGAGAGAATGAGAGAGAGAAGGGAAGGTGTGGGGGGGGGGGGCAACATAATTTTATAAAATCTTGACAATTGATTTGCACAGCTTAATGTGGCAATATCGCCAAGAATGTGGCATGGGAATACCATACACTTGACACCGCACTTGCCCCGACAGCTGGTTGATACAGGCAGCTGTCCAGTTTGGTCAGCCACAACACACACACACACACACACACACACACACACACACACACACACACACACACACACACACACACACACACACACACACACACACAGACTTGCTGACCAGCAGCATTTCCTTTTCATTCTCAATCGTTCAATCTGCTACTTTGTTGACCTCCCACCTCCGTCCCTCTCTCTATGTGTTAGTTTTTTGTTTTTTGTTGTCTGTGTCCCTTGTCTGTGTCTGTTAGACACCTCCCGCTGTCTGTCTCCTTGTCACTTTTGTGTCGGTTTGTTGGCCCAGCTGCAATTTTAAGCTTTTGTATTGCGAATTTTGGCTACGAGTCTTTAACAACAATGATAATGTTGATGATAATGTTGTTGTTGTTGTTAATGTTGTTGTTGTTAATGTTGCTATTCTTGTTGGCTGTTGGGCAATGACAATGCCATTTTAAATGAAGCTCAGTGCAAACGCCTCCCAAATTAGTGTCAAACGTATTGATTCACTTTTAAACAGACACACTCGCGCACACACACACACACACACACACACATGCACATACACACATTATTGTTGTTGTTGTTGTAGTTGTTGCTGTTAATAGCGTTGCAATTTGCATATGTGTGTCAACGTTGTTGTTGCTATTGTTGTTGTTGTTGTCGTCATCATCTCTTGGCGCCTGTTTGTATGCCATGAATTTGTTGCTAACACACACTTAACCCGCTTGGCACGCCCACATATGCATGCACACACACACACACACACACACACACACACTTATTCACTCAACCATTCGCTTGATGCATGTGTTGCATAATACACAAAATGCTTTGCACTTTAAAAATTCTTGTTCAAAAATTGTAATTAGATTCAACGACAACATAATTAAGAGATGGCTATTAAGAGTAGCAAACAGAGGGGGGGGGAGGGGGGCAACGGGAAACAATTAACACATGACCGAAGATGAGGATGATGATGTATGTGTGTGTGTGTGTGCGTGTGTGTGTGTGTGTATGTGTGTGTGTATGTTCGTGCCCTAAAAGTCAATTGATGTCAAGCAGACAAGACTTGACACAAGCATCTTCATAACTATGTCAGTGTGTGTGTGTATGTGTGTGTGTATAGGTGTGTGTGCATAGGTGTGTGTGTATAGGTGTGTGTGTTAGTTTGTGTGTGTCGTTGACACATGACTGAAACTCAAAGCTGACCTGCTGGCAGTGCGCCCAAAAGCAACATTTATCCCCAAACAGTTTCCATTAAAAATCGCTTTCGCTGCAAATTTCGCTCATATTTTGTCTAAGAAAATAAACTTTTCCTGCTCAGCTTGAAAAACGACATCTGCCATGGGAACTATGCATCCAACGGATCGATCCGTCCATTCAAAAAATTGCAACCAAATAGGGAGAAATGTAAGAGAAATCATTGTTCAAATTTTGAAATGGATTTTGTTTACTTTTGTATTTGCACAGAATCAGACTGAGGACAAACAGTCAGATATATATATATGATATATATATATATATATATATATATATATATATATATGTATTCAGTTTATGACAAAAACTGTAAAGCATTTTTGGGAGTCTCCAGCAGCGTGGTGCAAAACTACGTCGGGCGACATCAAAGGGCGTCACAGCGGCTGCGGTTCCCAAAAGGTGGCAGCGTCCAGCCACGCCCACTTTGATGCCGGCTGCCAAAATGAAATCAAAGCGCCAAAATAAGCGTAATACAAAATAATCAAATGCTGAGAAACAAGCAAAATGTGTATGGCAAAAATGTTTCATTTGATTTTTGGCCGTCGATGATTTTAAAAGCCAAACTTCCTGCCACAGCCAAAAATACATGACACTGCCTCAAAGCATCTCCCCCCCCCCCCTATTACCACACCCCCGTCCAACCCACCAAGCGGAAATTTTCCCCCTTTTTTGACTTTCATCTGTTTTTGAGTTGTAATTTCTTTTGTGACTGCAAATTGAGCGTCAAAATTGAACGGACGTGAATAAAAATGGCTAGCGGTGACGTCAGCAGCAAAAGGACCACAAGGCAAGTGGCAATGCGGCTAAGAAGAAGCTGAAACACAAGATGAACAATAAGAAGAAGATGAAGAAGAAGAAGAACAGGAAGAAGCAGCAGCAGCAAGGGACAACCAATAATTTTCTTCTTCTTTTTTTTTTCTAGTTTGAAAAAGGCGGCAAAGAAGGAAAATCGTCAGACTGCGGATGGCCATAAAAATAGCTTGGCTTGCAACAAATGTCACGTCAGAGACAAACGCCAACCCGCCCCTCCCCCCCACACTCCACCACAGATTCCAGACTCCGGACTCCGCCTGGCCATAGACAGCAGACCATCAGGAACACTTTGAGCAAGTCGAGTTGCTGCCAATGCCAAAGCCATTTGACAATTAAATGGGCAAAACAATAAGTGGGTGGATGCGATGAAGATGAGTGGGGGAGCGGGGGGGGGGGGGCATGAGTTGAATGAAGGTAGTAATGACGCTGCTTTTAGCCAAGCCAAACTCAATTAAATGTGACAGTGAAAATGGCTGCCTAAAAGTATGCTTTATACTTTGGCGCAGTGGCAAAGTTAAAAAGAAGAAAGTGTGGCAAGGGGGGAGGGGGGTGGGGGGGAGGGGGTGTGGTGTAAGTGCGGAAAGTGCTTAATGCCAAAAAGGAGACTGCTTTGTGGGGCAGGTGACACACACAAAAACATTCGCAGCAAGCTGTTCCGCATAGCAAAAACGGTTGGCGAATTGCAAAACGAAAGTTTTTTCAATGGAAAAATATAATTTATATAATTTAATATTAATAAAAGATTGATAAACCAAACAACACACAAGTTGCACGTTCATTTTAATGATTTTTTTTTTTTTTTGGCGTAATCGTGGAGATTCTGTGAACGGGAATTGCGGCAGCAACTCGGCTGCGCCATCAGCGTTTTCATCTCGAACATCTTTTATAGGCAATGGGAGAAAATCAGCAGAAGCAGAAACAGCAGCAGCAGCTGCCAATAAGCAACGATTATGCTTGTAGCAACAATCGACTCTAGACTGTCCGACTGACTGTCTGTCTGTCTGTCTGTCTGTCTCTATATATATATATATATATATATTGCTGCCTTATAATGTGCGCTATTTGCTGACGCTTTTGTTGTTTGTGTGCTAATGTCCTAGAAAAATGCATGCGGCATCGCTCAGGAGTGAGCGAGATGGACAGAGCAAAAGCAACGGCTGCTGTGTGTATTCATGTGTGTGCGGGTGTGTGTGTGTGTGTGTGTGTGTGTGTGTGTCATTGATAGCACTTGTGAGGCGCTATAAACTGCAAGCAGTTACTTGCAAAATGGAATGGAAAACTGCCTCCGCAACAGACTCGAGACGGCCTCAAATTGCTCATACGTCATGTGTGTGCCCAGCAGGCATTGCCTTGATTATATATCCTATACACATATATATATATATATAGATATCCAGACATGTGTGCGTGTGCAAAACAACTTCAAAGTTGGTGCTTTAAATGGAGTGACTTTCGTGGAGACAAACTTTTTCAGCCATTTCAATTTGTAGCCAAAGCAGACTTAAACTGCCAAACTGCCAAACTGCAGCATGACGACGGAGTAAGAAAATGGGAAAAAATTGAAAATAATCCAACTCGAGCTTAATATAAATGACAAATATTAAAAAACAAAAAAATATAAAAAAAAAAAAAAAAACTCTCGAATTCAATCAAATAAACTCAATTCTCTGAAACGTCTTCAGGTGAAAGTGGCCGAAATTGATTGTAAAAAAAAAAAAAAATATGATAACAACTATTGTTAGCTGATAAGTGAAAGAGGAGTCTTAGTCGAGAAGACAACTGATGAGGATAATGAAACAAAACGCATTTAATGGGTTAGTTTAAGTTTAATGGAAATGTTCAAAGAATCGAAATAGCTCATCAATTTGTGCTACTAAATTTATCATTATGTTTTGGCCATATCGATATTAAACGAATTACCAATAATTATGCATGTAAAAACATGGCCAAAATGAGGCACTTTAGATAATGTTGGTCATCAGTGTTGACAATTGAAATTTTATGGCATTTATTCGTCGATTCGTCGCGGACTGTCAATTAACATGATTTGTGGATGAGCAACTGAAATTTGCGATTCCGATTCATTTCGCATTCAACTCTACTCGATAACTAAATGACGCACAGCATCACAGAATATGTGTGTGTGTGTGTGTGTGTGCTGAGCGAAAAGCAGCATGGCAAAGCAACTAATTAGTTTATAATCGTTTAATGCACTGCAAATTGTCAGTTGCAAAATCGGAGACGGCAACTGTGGCAGCTGTGGCAGCCGCCGCAGTCGTCGCAGCTGTGTGTGCATAAATTAAATGTAAATTAAACGTTTTAGTGCTTAAATGATGAGCTTTAAATAGCGACGACAAGCGATAAACTGTGTGCCCGCTAATCTTAATCATCATGATGATAATCATGTTTTATATCAATAATAATAAAAAAAAAACCAATTTGACCAATTAACCAGACAGCAATTTAGACCATTTTCCCTTAGCTTCCCAGCTGCTCTGTGGCCATGGATTTAAATTACTTAAGCTCTTGCGCTTAATTAATTATTTATGGGTTTAAAAAAACACACAGGTCTGGCAAGTGTGCCACAAGAAATTATGCTAAATATGCCCCAGACTATACATAAATAATAAATAAATAAATATGCGAATTAGTGAATGCTGTTTTTATCAACTATTTAATGAAATGTATGCAAGCTGAGCATAATAATGGCCAACAATAAGTATTAATTAATTTCATATTATGGCCATCATCAAAAATATTTGAAAACCTTAAAAAAAAAAGTTACATTTTATTTGATAGTCAAGTGTGGACATTATTTTTAAGGGTTGAGTTTGCTATTTGTTGTTCGCTTGATTTACTCAATTTCAGTTAACAACATGAATAGAAAAGATATATATATATATATATAAATATGAGCATGTAGTTCCCACTCTCCCTCTCCCTCTCTCTCTATATAATATCATAAATATGAGTACGTTTACTAATATCCTTTGTAGCCAGCAGCAAAATCGACAATCATTTTCAAACCATTGAAGAGCAGAAGTATAATAATGTTGTTATTGTTGTTGTTATTGTTGTTATTATTGTTGTTGCTTTTGTTGTTTTGCTGTTGCTTGACGATATAAAAATACCACATGGAAATATTTTTGCTCATATTTGTACTTACAGGAATTTTAGCCCCCAAAATGAAAGTGAATGCGTATAAAAATGGCATTAGAAATACACAAAGGAGACCAGCCATATAGAAAGGCAGCTTTGATGGGCGGGCGCAGGTGCGGGGAAAGAGGCAACCGGTTTTTGGCGAATGTAACAGAAAACAGGAAATAAAAATCCATTTACAATACAATACAAATGCAAATGCACACATAGAGCAAAGTAAAGAGAGAGATAGAAATAGAGATAGAAAGAGAGAGAGAGAAAGAAAAAGTGTGTGTGTGTGTGTGAGAGAGAGAAAGAGGGAGAGAATGTGTGTGTGTTGAGTGTTTAGCCTGACAAGTGAGTGAGTGATGAGCGAAACGGAGACGGAGACAAACGCGGTCACATTGCGGTACATTAATATATATGCACATATACATAAATATACATACATATATATATATATATATATATATATATATATATTTGGTATGAAAGGCAAAGGCGCCTGAAAGGGTTTCTGTATTATTATTATTCTGTATTTTTTTCTCTCTCAAATTTTCTTCAATCTTTTTTTTTTTTTGCTTGATGCGACCACAAAGATAAGTGTGTGTGTGTGCATGTGTGTCTTAGTGAGTGTGTGTGTGTGTGCTTGTGACGATGCCAAGCGTTGTCATATAAACTGCAAGCAGCTTGGGCCCAAAAGCAGCACAAAGAAGACGCCAGAGGCGTTCAAGCGACTGACAAAAGCGACAGGGCAGACGTAAGAGATTACTTGAGGGGGGGAAGATGCGATGGAACGTAGACAGAACAAATACATAGCAAGCCACAAATGAAGTGGCAGAAATTACGGGAAAACAACGAACGAGCGGAGGAAAGCAGCAGCAACAGCAACAGCGCAGCAGCAGCGCAGCATTTGCCGTGTAATGTACAAATCACAGCATCGTTTTAGGCGACAAAAGTCGCACAGGTGCGAATGCGAAAGTAGATAAACAGACAGGCAGACGGAAAGACGGACAGACAGACTGCCAGACAGACAGACAGAGACGCAAGTGCGAATGCTTGGGGCAAAAGACGAAGTCAAATTGAAGAAATTGCCAAAGCGGATGTGCAATAAAGTGGGAGAAACACACAACGATGAGCAACGAATAACAATGCGCGCAAGCACAAAGATAGACACACACACAAACATACACACGCACACACACAGAGACGCACACAGGCTTAGTTAAAGTAATCAAAAAGAGTTGAAAAAATGCAAGCAGTTGCAGTTGCAGAAAATGCAAGCAGTTTAGTTTTTCAACTCAAAACGAACAAAAATCGAATTAACATAAAATAGATGCTTAAATAAATATAAATATATTTAATATATATATTTTATATTTAAGCATTTATTTTATGTATATATTATATATGTATAAATATGCATTTAATAAAGTTAACAACTTTTTAGAGGTTAATTGTGCCATTGGATTGGCTTCTTGTGCTACTTTGAGTTATTTTTCCCATTCCCAAAAGATTGCAGATCCCACAAAAATGTTTCCCTTCTCCCACTGAGAGACCCCATAAAGTATTTATAAGATTTCTGTCCCTATTAGTTTCCCCGTCTTGGCGCAACTTGGCAGATAGTCCTTATTACTTGTTTTATATACAGTTTGTGAACGAATTCTTTGTCAAAATCTTGAAAGATTGTCGATAATAAAAACAATTCAATTGATTACAATTAACACGATTTAATTTATCAAAAACTAAAAAATGTTAATGCTGAGTTTGCTCACAACAAATCGCTATTAAATATCAATATTTAGCGTTTATTATGCATTTTTATAAGATTTAATTAACTTAAAAATCCTGTCAAAAAAAGAAAAGTGCTTAAAATGCAACACATAAATTGCATTTAGAAAGAGAGATTTTCTCTCATATGGTCAGCGAGTAAGTAACTTATTTATGTAAGATATATATATAAAAAAAATATATATATATATGTGTGTATGTGTATGTGTATGTATATAGTAAGTACACACAATCAAAGAAGTGCAAAAGTAGAATGAACGGAAACGTTACTGGCACAAGGACCTCAAAAGTATGCAACATTAAGTGTGCGACAACGTCATCAGTTTCTTTACCACCCTCCCTCCCTCTCTCTATCTAACTGTCTCTGTCTCTGCCTCATTTTGTTGTCTCTAGTTGAACTGGCCAGCCTACTAGGCCGTCTGCTGTCTTTTATATGCCATTTTGGCACAAGTTTCGTTTGCCATGTCTGCCATGTGGCTGCACAATTGGGTATATCAACAAAATCACTCAGCTTGCAATGTCAAATTATAAAAAAAAAAAAAATATAGTTGTCAAAATAATTAAATATTTCACAAAAAATTTTAAAACATATATTTAATAATCCACTGATAGGGTATTAGATGAGCAGTTGTGAAAAAAAAGTATTTTTCTCTTATTATTTTCTCATCACAACGAAAAAGTCTCATTAACAAAATGCACAAAAAAAAAAACAACAACGACATGTGAAAAGTGAAAGGATTTAAAAAGGGAAAACAGCAAACAGCAACAACAACAACCAAAACAATAAGATGAGGAACAACTTGGCGAGCAAAAGGATCCTTGAGCCTCTTCAAGTCAACTTGCTCCTCCATTTGGTGGCGTTGTTGTTGTTGTTGTTGTTGTTGTTGGCAAACGAAGCGGCCAGAAAAGTGTCCCCCAAAGGCTTGTAAAGTAGAAGCGTGTGACATATAGTAGCCTCTATATAAATATATATGTATATACATATATATGTATTTGTATGTTTTGGCCACTAATCAAGTTGGCTGCACTCTCAGGTTTCACTCGAACGCAAATCTTGTAAAGTTAAATTATGAAATTGCCAGCCAAAATGTGTTGTGACAAGCGGGCCAAAAGAATGGGACAGAGTGAAAAAAACAACAGACACACACACACACACACACACACATACACACACACACACACACAAATATATATAAATATATATAAATGAATAAATGCCAAAACAATTTGCATAAAAAATATTTGTGCCAAAAAGTTTTACATTTCACTTTTTCAACAGAATTTGTTGTTTGTGGCCAACCAAAAAATTTCCATATGAAAAGCGGCTTGTGGGCGTTCTGTTCGTTCTGTTCTGTGCGTGGGCGTGGCAAAGGCTCTGCGGTTTCCCGAGCGAGTTTATCAGTTGAAGCGACGCCTAATCAACATCAAGCCAAACGCCATTAGGCGACCGCAAAATTTACAGCTGTTTGCCAGCCCTCTCCCAAAAGTGATAACCCCGCCACACACTCTGCGAGTGTGTGTGTGTGTGTGTATTTTTGTTTTATTTTGACTACCGGTTTAAGTTAAAATTGAATTTTAACATATTTTTGTTTGCATTTCATTTGCGCAACTCATTAAGCCAAAAACTGCTAACAACTCAAACTCAAACTGAAACTCAAACTCAACACACACACACCCCCCCCCCCACCCAAATCTAGACCCTATTCTCTGCTCAAAAATTACACACACACACACAGAGAAAAGTAGACTAAAAAATATAAGTAATCAAAAAAAATGATTTCTAGTAAAAAAAAAAAAAATAATCATCCTAATTAGAAATGTGCTTATAATAAATAAATTAATAGAAAATAAAAATTGTTATTGTATGTAAAAACATTCATAGAAATCATAAATTTTAAAATGTTAATTTTTTTTATTATTATTCTATGAAGCTTTCAGTGGGCAATTTTAAAGTAATGAAAAAGGAAAAAATACATAAAGCAAATGCTGATTGAATGGAAAGAAAAAATGTTTAATGCAATCAATTCTTGATGTATTTATTAATATTTATGCCTGTGTGTCTGTGTCTGTGTGTGTGTGTGTGCTTGTGTGGGTGTTCTTCTTCTCGACACGTCATATTACAGTAAATATATGTAATAAACATTTTTTAAGTGCTTTCATTTTTTATTTCATGGCTGTTATTCTGCATACCCTAAAACATAGCCAACGCGTGCAACGCATAGCAGCAACACCTCTGCCCCCCCCCTCCACCTTTCCCTTCCCCTTTTCACTTTACACCCACTGGCAGTTATAATTTGATTGTGTTTGTGCAATAAGAGCGTCCATAATCAAAAAGATCCTTGTGGTCCTGCTAAATGTTATTTATTTCGCTGTTTTCTATGCCCTTGCGAAAAATGCGTTCTTTAGTTTTGTCAGCAAACCAAATAAATATATATATATATATATATATAAAATAAAAAATATATATCCTTGATCAACAAATACGTTTTTATTTTAAAATAGGCTTGGCAAAACTTGTCATCCTTTCTCATATATAAATAAATTTCTACACAAAACTGAAATATTCAATTCACTTTCAGAAAAACATATATAAAAATAATTATTGTGTCTGATAAAAACCTAGTTTGGATAAGAATTTCAGCTTAGCCAGTCGACAAAGGGTATGTAATCTTCGTTATGGCCAAATTGTGGCTTTATACTTGTTTTTTATTTAATTTTTGAGTGAAGTGCTTTCGCGTACTCAGATGCCTCGTCTTGGCATTTCAACAATTTGCATTAAAAATGCTCTTTGCCTTAAAAAACACAGACAACACATACAAATATTGTGTGTTTTTTTTTTTTTGAGGCACAGCCCACAAGGCCGTCAACGCCGCCAGTTGGCTAATCCGCTTTGTAGCCGTTAATGGACATGCCACGCTTCCCTCACTACTGCTACACACTCACACACACACACACACACACCCTAAGAAAGCCACGGCTACTTGGCCATTAATAAGAAGGCCTTTGGGCAGTCAACTCACGTAGGCGGCTGGTCATTAGATCAACTTTAATTTCATGCTACTCACGTTTTTATTTACTTAGATCTCTTTCTATCTCTTTCTATCTCTCTCTCTCTTTCTCTCTCTTTTTACTTGCCCCCCAATACTTTTACACATCGTTAAGGTCACAAAAAAACAGTAACCAAAATTCATCACTCAAATCGTTCGTTGCAACTACTTCTAAAAAACATTATTAATATTTAAATTTTAAGTTATATATTTTTAAATTTATTTTTACATTTAAGAAAATTATTAGATAAGCAAAGTAGAACTTTATAATTAACTTATAGTTTTTTATACGATTTATTATAGACGACTTCTTCTTAAACTCAACTTCTTTCCTCGCCTCTTCTCACTTTAATAAAAGTCTCGAGTTGCAATTCCAATCTCAGCCTGCTTTAGAAATAATAACAATAATTATAATAAATTTCTCTAGAAATCATTACTACTTTATAGAAATCCTAATAATATAAATGTTAAAAAAATAAAATAATCACAACTTCTTTTTAGATACATTATTTAATCGCAAAATGCTTGAAATATATTTTGGATTTGTTTTAATTTAAGTGCATAAAATACTGGAAATAAAAATGTCAAATGCATTCTTTTGTGCAACCAGAATCAATGTCATTAAGTAAAGTGCACTGACAAAATGTTGGCTTAGTTAAACACAGATTTTGTTGAAAGGGCGCACAAAGTGTGTGTGTATGAGTGTGTGTGTGTATGAGTGTGTGTGTGTGTGTTTGTATGTTACATGTCAACCTCAATTCATTGCAGATGTTTAAAGATTTATTCACATGTCTTGCTGCTTTCATTACAAGTTCCTTTTGAGAACTGAACCTGGCAAAGATTGGGAAGAACTTTAATTGAAATCTTTTTAAGCAAAGCGACATGATGCAATTTGTAAATAAATCCGTAAAGGAAAAAACTTAAGTCCTGCTACTGCTTCTGATGTTGCCTGAAATGAATGGCTGTGGAGAAGTTTTTGCCAAACAAAATTTTTGCTGTCATTGCAAAAATGGAGAATTCGTAATGGAAATTTGTTTTGCTCTTCTGTCGAAATGGTCAGCTGACAGTTTGTTTAACTTCCACTGACAGATTGATAACAAAACCATGTCTGCCAGTGTGTGCCAGTTGGCAACAAGGTAATAGCTTCCGACAAGTTTGGCCAGTAACATGAATTTTGCATCAGTTGCATTCTGAAGTGCCAACAGAGTCTCAGTTAGATCAAACACTTTCAGCTGGAATTGCATTGTCAGCAAAAACAAAAACAACCAAAACAACAATTTATATTATAAATAATACATTTTTAGCTACACTCTCTGCATTTTTAGTCCCATTTTCGTTGATAATAATTAACTTTCTCGAGCATAAAATACAGAAAATACATTTCAATTGTTATTCATAGTCATATTCTATAGAAATTCACACACACACACACACACACACATTTCAAACGCTTTCAGCAGTGTTCGTTAACGACAAGCATTATTCGATTTATTTAATGAAATCATCTGCTTGACACTGCGAGGCACTGTGGCACACAGATACTTAAGTGAGTGGCACCGGACAACAATGCCTGTTAAAGGACACAAAGACACAAATACATTAAAAGAGACAGAGAAACAGCGATGACGATGACAATAACGATGACGATAACGATGACGATGACGGAAAACGGAAATTAAAATTCACATGCCGGTTTGCTAGCCTACAATGTGCCAAGAAACACACACACTTACACACACACACACACACACACTTACACACACACACACACACATGCACAACCACTTTAGGCCTTTTAACCAAGCCAGGTCCGAAAATGAGCAACAACAAATATTAAAAAAAGCGTTTTTAATAGATGAACAAAATTTCAAGTTTCGTAGATGAAAGCGAATCAAATAAAAAATAAAGCAGCAAATATATAGATAAATGATATAGAAAATTGCAAGTCTATATGTATACATATATATATATATATATATATGACAAGTTGAGAAACAATTTAAATACCAGATGAAAATACTTAGAGAATGAGAGCAAATTAGAGATAGAAATTTGTGAAATATTTCAGGCAAACACATTGCTCAAACTCGACACATTTTGTGGCATTGAAATATCTGACAAATGGTGTGCCATAAATTTGAAAAGCAGCTATGAAATATGAACTGAAAACGGTTTAAATTATTCGTAAAAATGCGTTGCCTAAATTTCTATTACTATTTCTCTGTTATTGCTATTATTCGAATATTGCAATCTACTTCGCATAGTAATAATAATAATAATTATAATTAAATTTAACATACACACACACACACACACATTTTTATGGCGCCCAGCAGAAGCAGAGGAAAAAATATTTGTAGAAAAAAATTCTGTTGTAAACCGAACAAATGCCGAGAAACCACTTCACCGATTCCAAGCCTCTCCACCCAAAAGACTAAAAAATTGCCTAGCAAAAGTAAGAAAATAAAAAATAAATAAAAAAAAAAAATTATAATGAACGTTTGGCATCCTTCTGCCAAGTCAGTTGCCACGGACAACAATCAACTTTGCTGCTTCTCCTTGGCTTGCTTTTATTTGCATTTTTTTTTATTCAATTTTCCAATATTCTACTTAATAATGCTAATAATGTTTAAGCTCTTTGGAATTTAGTAATTATGATTATCAGCAAAAAAAAAAAAAGGCTCAAACTACGAATTTTTAGTAGTTTGAATATACGAAAAGGATTAAAGACAAAAACAAAACTAATTTTATCGTTTTGATTTATGTTGATGCATTGCAAAATTTATACCCCAAGTGTAAAAAAAAAAAACTAACAAACAAAATACTTAAATTGGGTCAGCGTCAATTTCAGTGCCAATTTTGCAGCTTTAAATTTAAATTCGTTTTGTTTTTAAATTTTTATTAATTTCTTTTTTATTTTGCAAAGCAATTTGCAGACAAGTTTGTCAGAAAACAATGCAGACGAAGCTCAATAAGTAAATAAATATGAGATGAAGAAGAAATTTAAAAACTTAGTTTTTAGCTAAAATTTATGCTCATTTATGGGTCATTATATTCTCAGGTATATTTAGTATTAAGCATCCAATTTAATATATCAGAATGTTACCAGAAAGTCTATAAAAATTCTATTCAAGATTTCTAACATTTTCAAATATTGCAAACTATTCATCAATAAATATATATTTATTTATTTATTTATATATATAAATATTTTTATATATATGCAAAGATTTTTAAATGTATTGTCATAAAAATTCGATTTTTAGTAGGTAAAACATATTATTGCTTAATGTGGTTCACTTTAGGGTGGAACATTCACTCAATTGGAAGCTGTGCACAGTATGAGGGGTGTTGTCAAGAGGTTGGGGGTGAGTAGGGGGGGGGGGAGGGTTCTGCACATAAAGCATGTAGCAGCTGTTTAGTGGACAAAAACACCGCATGGAAAGCATAAATGAAAATCAATAAATAAAAATTTTATAGCCCGAATACCGCATCCAAACATAGAAATGCTGCATGTGTGTGTGTGCGTGTGTGTGTGCGTGTGTGCGTGGGTGTGTTCGCTGAGCGAACTTTTAGCACAAGTGGCAAATAAGCTAAAAGATTTTATGTATTCATGTTGGGGGCAAAAACTAGAAAATTGCTTCAATAAAAACTGCAAAACCGCCAAAACAAAATCAATAAAATTGTGTATGATGAGGCAGAGGGGGAAGGGGTTTTTAGTTAGTGGTGTGCTATTTGTGGGAGTGCCACTCTCCAGTTCACTTACACACTGTGCCCCTCTCTCTCTCGCTATCTAAATGCAATTGAGCAATAAATCACTGAGTGAAACTGCATAAAAATTGCAATTGCAACAATTTAGTCAATTAATGCGATTTGCATGCAAAACTGAGTAACTGGCTGGCTGTCTAAGTCAATCAACTGCTCAATCAATCAATCAATCAAGTGAGACGCTCTTTAGCCATATGCCAAATAGTCTATATAATAGAATAATGGTGTGTAAAAAAAAAATAAAAACATTAAATACAAATAGAAATAAAGCTAAAGCTAGATATGCAAATTGGCCAATATTGTCGGGGAAAACCATTCAGTTCTGTAATTTTATGATAAATCCCATCTTCTTCCAAGCAAAGTTGTGTCTCCGATACCAAATATTGTTATAGTTATAGACAATTGAAATTTGAATGAATCTTGCTAGTTGCCACAAAGCGACGAGTAACAAGTAACGAGTAACGAGCAATAAGTAACGAGTAACTCGTATCGAGTAACAAGTAACGTGCAAAACTTAACGATTGGAAATTAATAGCTGTAAAGGAAGTGATAATGGTATAAGCCATAGCAACTGGCAATTGGCTAATAACAAATATCTGGCTAACAATAGCTATGCACATTTTACAATTAATTCAAGGCACGTACAAATTTGGCATGTGAATAGCTCGCTAAAAGCGAAGCAAACACTCGTGCACAGTCCATATTTATATTCATAACATTCATATATATATATATACATATGTATATCTATATATAAATATATTGAAACAATTTCAAAAAAGAGATAGCTAAAATTTAATTATAATAATGACCATAAAATGCTCTTTGCACTTTTGAAGCACTCTTTGCATCTGCTGCATATAACAATAGTTTTGGAGACTGTTTGCAAATTAGGTTTGCAGTTTGAGTTTAATCATATTACGCTTGGCTTAATTGTTGCTGCTGCATAAAAAGTTGGTCTTGGCCATGTTGCCGCACTTCATCAAGGAGAAGAAGAACAGATGATGAGAAGAAATCAGAAGGAGCATCAAGAAAATGTTAAAGCTGCTGCTGCAGATTCCCTCACTCATTCCATCTCTTTCACTCCACATGCAAAGTGTCGCCCTTTCATGTCCCCTGGGATGAGACGAAAAACTTTTTGATTTGTTTAGGTAAAAAGTTATTGCGTTTGGTTTATGCAAAACATCAAAAAAGCGTTGACTTTAATTGTGACGCCAAAGTCGCAGTCGCAGTCGCAGTCAACGCCAACGCGCAATGAATAACGCTCTCTTTCTTTCTCTCTCTCTCTCTCTCCGCGCCTTGCCGGCAATTGCACAGTGTTCCACTGACTTCCACTCTCCCCCACATTGTTCGTTCGCTTCTATTTCTTTGTTTGTTTGTTTGCTTGTTTGTTTACTATTATTTTGGCTGCTTCGCTTTTAATTTACGCGCCGCCCCCGCGCGACTGACTCAACGGAATCAGTGTAGCCAAGTAGCAAATAGAAATTGTGAAATACACTGCTATCTAAATGTTGACCGAACAGCTGCTGCCCATTTAATTACACTTTACAAATCAGCGCCAACAGCGCTGCCAGCGATAGAGTTAAGTACCCCCTCCTCCACCGCACGCACTCTAGGACCAAACGGATTTTTCGTGTTGAGTCGTGCGTGCTCGTGTTCGTGTAAAAGAGACACTCGACTCTAGCCAGATGTGCTGAAGTTCGGCAACAGGGCATAGCATTATAAGATAAAGAAGAAGACAGCAACTGATTCACTGATCCATTGAACTTTATGTACAGTTGTAGTAGGAGTGGCTTTAGGTCAGGGGAAGAGTGGATGATTATCTGCTGTTGGCAAGTGGGCGTGGTAAAGGCGTACATCGCTACCGTTTTTGCTGTGCTGAAAATTCAATTTGATTTGATTTGATTTTCGTTCTCGTTTTCGTTTTCGTTTGAATGCACACAAGAGACGACAGCAGCAGCAGCAGAAGCAGCAGTAACAGCAAAGAAATGATATCAAATTAGTTGAAATGGAAGTAAAAAATTGTTCCCCCCAACCAAAAGCTTCAGCTTGAGTTGCGTTCAAGTGGAGTTGAGTCCACCCTGTGATTTGCAGCGCCTTTAAAGCAATGCAATGTTTAAGTAACGGTAAATACGCCAAAAGAGCTTTTAAGAGAGCAAACCAAGTACACCAATGGAAGTGAAACACTTGCAAGCATGCTCAATATTTGTATCGTTTCTGCAATGATCAGCTGATCCATCTTATTGAGGTGTGTTTCATTTTCATGTGTAGCAAATTCATATGCACTGTGAGTGAACGTAATGAGAAAAGAATGTACGCATAAAGCTCAATGTTGTATGCAAATCATTAATTATAATTGCACATGCACACAGTTACTCGCCTTGAAGTACCCCTTTAATGCCCATTTTGCTGTCCTTCTCTTACACAATAAATTTGCTCTATATTGGACTAATAATAGTTAGCATTGTCGTGTCACTTTTAAATTTTAGATAAACAAAATTTTACAATTTGTGAGCAGCAAATGGACAACAACATAAATATCAGCGAGGAAAGCGTATACCAAGTTGTTCTCTCTCTCTCTCTCTCTTTCTTACTCATCTTTCTATGTGCCTTTCTATGTGCGTAGACAGACGCGTAAATGTTTATGTGTGTGTGCTGTATGTGTGTCAGAATGTGTGTGTCTCTTGCTTTTTCAAGTGCAAATACAAATTGGAAGCAAAAAAAAAAAAACAGCCACGCGACAATTTGGGAAGCCCGATGTCAATTTAGCGGCGTTTTATAAGGTGGCTCTACACGCACACACATATACAAATGTGTATATATATTACATATATATATATATATATATATATATATATATATACGCAGAGCAAGCTGTACTTGGGTGCTAGCAAAAAGATTTTCATTGAGTTACGTTTTGTTGTTGTTGGTGCTTTTCATTATACGTTTTTCACATTTACGGCGCGCGATAAAAATCAACAGTTTTGTGTGTCGACTTTTGTTGCTGTTGTGTGTGTGTGTGTTTGTTGAGTGTGTTTTTTTTTTATCGCATTTTGGCCACAATTAATTTACATTAACATTTTTGCCATGAGGTCGTTTTAGTTTCAGCTTCTCTAATTAAATTCGTTCTTTCGATTTGTTGTTGTTGTTGTTGTTTGTCTTATGCTAGTTTTGCACTTTAAGTCGATTCTCACGCATTCTCCTCTACCTCTACTTGTTCTTCCACTCTCTCTCACTCGCTGACCATGGCGCTCTCTCGCTGTTTCGCTCGCCTATCAGTCGGCGTACGTGTGTGTGACTGCGACCGCTGCTGCTGCTGCTGCTGCTGCGTTTTGTTTATTTGTCTGTTCCACTTGTTCTCGCCTTTCGCCGTTTGCACTTGTGCATTGCAATTCTTATTATTATTATTATTAGGCTGCACACACGCTGCTGCGGGGAGAGAATTTGTCGCTCAATTGGCCTACTCGCTACTTATCACCTGCAACCGCAGCAGCAGCGGCGACACTCTCCTCTCTAGTCCACCACTGGGAGGCACAACATTTGTCCACACGCACAAAAAAAAAACAATTACAAAATATGCAAATACTAAATTCGCATTTAATTCGCGCGCGGTTAATGCAACTTTTTGTGCGTTTATTTTGTGCGGCTGGCAATGAACAATAATTAATTAAATATCTCTATATATATATTTGTTTTTGTTTTTTTTTATATATATTTCTTCTTTTTTTTTTATCAATTTTGTGTTAAAACAAAATACACTTTTTTCATAAGGAAAAGACACACGAACTGCCGCACGAGCGAAGTTGCTTCTACGTTATATGATGAGAACGAAACGGAACGAACAAACGCGCTCGAAACGGCTCACAGACAGAGAAGAAGCAGCAGCAGCAGCAGCAGCTGTAGTAGACAGCAACAGCAGCAGCAGCAGTAGCAGCGTAACGAAAAGAAACGAAACGAAAACGAGGCGAACGAGCGCACGAGGCTGACGCAAAACAACAACCATGCCAGTGCGATAGAGAGAGAGAAAGAGAAAAAGAGCGTTCAGCGCCATGCGTGAGAGCTTTGCCTTTGCATTTTCTATTCTAGGTGGGTGCCAGCGACCGACTGCCCCAGAAGCCCTCAACCCCCTTCTCAACAACAAGAACAAAATTTTAATACGTGCTCCGGCATATAATGAGTGCCGCTGCTGCTGCGAGAGCTTTTCGCAATTGAAATTGAAATTGAAAGTTGTAATACGACAAAGTCGAAGATGAGATGGCGCAAAAAAAAAAACAACTTTGGCATCGGCAGAATCGTTGCATGTCATTAATCATCGAACAACTGTCCTAATCGAATCTCTGCCCTGCCCTCTTTCACCTATTGCCTTGCTTGCTCGCTCTCTCTTTCGCATCATTTATTTTTTTTGGTAAATAGCGGAAATCCAATTATAAGCAGCGAAATGCAAAGGCAGACAGAGCGACGACAACAAGTACAATGACTGACATGGCAAGCAGCTAATCACCCCAAGACACAAGACACACAATCAACATGCTCATCACTTGTATACCCTGTACAAGAGTAGAGATCTGAGTGGCATATTTGACTTAAAATTAAAAGTCTCGGTTTCTGTTATCGACAAATATCGATTTCTAATTTCATTTGTATTTTTTTTAAATTAAATTAAAATTTTTAAAGTTTGCTACAGAGTATCGGGCAGTCCACCAAACTTGTTTGTGTTAAGCAAATGATGCGAGTTTTTTCTTAAGCTTTTATGCTGCACTTGACACAGATCTAGTTGAGAATCGTGTTATTTTTTTGCTGGACATGTTTTATGTACCTTTGCTTTTTATTAATAATTTTTAATAATGCGTCACACGCTAATCTTCTCCTTATCGCCTAAGTTAAACAACAACAACAACAGAATTTGCTATTGGCCGGCAGCTACAAAGTGTGCCGCCAATCTTATCAGAAGCAGCAGCAGCAGCAGAAAGCCAAAATGATCGTGGCTTATCAGACAAGCAAACAAGAAATGCCACCTGCCTGACAGGCCCCCTGCAGACACGCGTGGTAAGAAACAGTGGAAATGGCACAGCAGCGCTGACTGCGCTGTCAGCGTACTGTTAGCAGAGAGGAATCTAGCAATATATAAAGAGAGCAAGCGCTAGAAAGGGAGAATGAAGATGGTGTTGCTTCGAAGCTTTTGCTGCCTACTGACTTCTAATTGGGATTTTGTTCTTACTGCTGTTACTACTGTTGTTGCTGTTGTTGTCGCTTTTCGTTTCCTTTGATGCGATTGACAAGTTTTGCAGATTTCACAATTTACACAATTAAAAGGGGAAGCAGCTTAGGGGCGGGCAGCAGTACAGTTAATTGCTAGATGTAAAACAAGCAGACGATGCCGACAGCAAAAATCGGCTGTGTATGTGTGCGACAACCTTGAACTTTGACCTTGCGCCTGCACGAACTCACAGCAGAGAGCTTCGGATATGTGTGTGTGTGTCTGTATCGGCAAGCATTCTAATCAGAGCCTAAAAATTTGATTGACCTGCCTACTACTTCCCCCACCTATCATCTCTTTCCTACCTCCTCCACCTGTAAGCACCTAGAAATCACCACTTGGCGATATGTGACGACAACTGTATTGCCTTCTCGCATCCACTCATCAGACTCGCTGTCTCACTCTGTCTCACTCTCGCTCGGCAGATGAACGATAAGCAAGATGAACGGTAGATGGAATTAGAAGTGAAATTGGAACGGGATGGCACACATATAATTAGTCCCAAGTGGGTTTCATAGCAACGAGAGCTCCTCGGCCATTAGACCGAATCTTTGACTGATTTAACGATGCTATCGACGACGCCAAAGTGCTTATGTGTGTGTGTGTGTGTGTGGGTGGGGGGACTGATTGCGGTTAATGGTCAGTCAGCTGGAGTTTTGCGCTGATTATCAGAGGAAAAAAAATAGAAGAATCAAAACATTGAAAAATACGTCAAAAGAAAAAAAGTATTTGAAGTAAATGAAAAACTGATTTAAAGAGAATAAAAATAGCAAAAGAGCTTTTTTAAGAGTATTTTTTTTTTGCACAATCAAGTAAATTAATTTGGCGTAATATTTTTACAATAATAATATAATAACAATGATGGGCAAACTTCAGGATCTTATCAGATTATTAGTCCTGCCACTTAGACAATAAAAATAGGACTAGCAATTTGTTTAAAGTTGAGTTTTATAGCCCAGAAATGGCGAGTGTAGAGTTTACAGTATAAAATTGAGAAAAAGAAATTTCGGAGACACCAGAGAAACAGAATTAGGAAACTTGCAAAACTGACTTTCACTTTCCAAAAATATTAAGTACAGAATTCGACGAAAATTTTTGTTAAGATTCAAGTTAGGTTTAAAATCTAAGAAACTAGTGGGAGGGGGGCTAGGGAGGAGGTGGGTGTTGATTGTATCTTCGGTGCACCGAATATTAAATACCCTTGCAGACATATTGCGATCGATAAAAAAAAAATAATAAAAATCCTATTGTAAATGGAAATTGAGAATTAAAAATGAAGAATTTTGCATCGAATTTCAATTAAAATTTACTCAAACTAAGACTACAATTTTTCGATTTAAGATTTGTGCGGCACTAATCACTTTTTAGGCGCGTTGTGCCTTAAATCAAAAATATATTTTTATATTTTATTTATTTATTATATTTTTTTTTACCTATTTTTAATGTTTCTCAATTTAATTAAAGACAGATTAATTAAAGTACGAATTTTTGATCTTTTAACACTTTATTTAGTAACTTGATCTCTGTGCGGGATGTAGGGGCAGGGAGGGGGGGGGGGGTGTGTGTGGTAATTAACCCACTAACCTTGATGGCGAATTTCGAAAATTGTAGCAGCAACAGCAAAAGGAGCAAACCATATAAACGAGAAAATTAATGCTGCCACACCAAGTGGATGTTGCAGTTGCAGTTGCTGTTGCCGACGCAGTTGCCGATGCGGATGCGGATGCGAATGTACCGTTTGTATTTGTATTGCAATTGCTGCTTGCCTCCTCAGTCGCTGTCGCCGCAGTGGCGCTGCTGCTGTGCCGTCGATTGCACTGCTCAGCGTTCTCCTTTGCTGCTGCTGCTGCGGCCGCTGCTGTTGCCGCTGCTGCTGATTCGGCAGTGATCGACGCTGCTGCGTCAGCTGTTGCGGCGCTGCTTTTGATGTGCCTTAAGAGCTTGTGCGTGACTGCGCTGCCCGCGTCCAGCGCTGGCGGTGCGCTGCTGGTGGAGCGTTTGCGTTGCTGCTCTGCCGTCGGCACTAGCAGTGACGTCGACTGCAACTGATAATCATCGACGAAGCTGATTTGCTTCCACTTCTTCTTCTTTTTCACTTTGGCGGTCGCCTTTAGCAAATGTCTCGTTCTAAATGTCGACGTCGGCGTTTGCGTTGAGGCAGCAACGGCTCGAGTACCGTTTGTTGATGATAATACTGTCGCGGCTGCTGTTGCTGCTGCTGTGGTTGTTAGACTCTGACTGCGCCGTTGACGCGCTGCTGGCGCTACAGCGGCTGCTGCTGCGGCGGCGGCGGCGTTGTCGCCTTTGGCCGCCAGTTCAAAACTTTGCCGCACACTCACGCACACATGCAGACAGACAGAGACAGAAACAGAAAGAGATCGAGAAACACAGAGAGACGCACACACACACACACACACTCACGCACGCGGCGCACGTCGTCGACGTCGCGTCATTTGATAAGCGATTGTTGTTGTTGTTGCTGTGTGATTTGAGTTGATTTACGATTTTAATTTAGATTCACTTCTTTTTTTTGTTTTTATTTTTGTGTATGTTTTATGTAATTTTTCTTACTGCTGCTGCAGTCGCCGGCCCGCAGCGCTGCACGAAACACACTGGCAAAAAAAAGCGTCAAAAAAAAATAGGAAAAATAAAATGCAACTAATTTAAATTGTTTGCATTTTTTTTTGCTTATCTAATTTAGTTTAAGCGCGAAGCGGTTTGTTGTCAGTCACACACACACACGCACATTCGCATACGCACAGACAGACGGACATATGTGAAGCAAAGGCACAGACGAGAGACACGACTGCGTCAGCGGCGTGCTCTCGCAATGCTCACAGCTGCAGCGACCGCACAACACTGCCAGCAACCCAAAAATGAGCTAGCGTCGCGCGAAGCCAACGTTTTTTCAGCTGCGAGAACAAAATGACAACAACATCGACGTCGACGTCGACGTCGACGACGACGACGCACGAGCAAACGACCGAACGACCAAACGACTGACGGACCGACCACGCACGCTGCCTAAAAGCTAAACTTGGCTAGCTAACGGAGGCTGTGCGTGTGTGTGCGGAGACTGAGCGGCGCTTTGTGTTGTGCTGCTCGCGTTCTTCTTCTTGTTTTTCTACGAGCCTTCGCTGCTGAATGAAGTGTGCAAAAATAGTAGTAGAAAACGCCAGCGTTGAAAGCGACGCCAGCTGCGTAGGCTGTGCATAATTTTCCGTTTGTTTTTTTTTTCTGACTTGCCTTTGTTATTGTCATTGTGTTTGTTTTCTATGCTTTTTTGTTGTTGTTTTACGGAAGTACAGAGAGCAACGAGCTGCATGCGCAGAGAGCAACAAAAATCGCTTTAACTTTGCCGATTGCAGTTGTTGAACAAAAAGTGTGTTTTGTTTAAAACTCGTAGTTTATGTTGTTGCTTATAGGAAGCTGTATTAATTGTTGTAATCATTTTTCAATTGCTGAACACAAAACGTCAACATCAGCGCTGCTGTTCGTTGAGAGAGGCGCGAGCCAAAAACTCTCTTTCTATCTCTCTTTCTGTCTCTCTTACTCTCGCTTGCCTTATCTATTTTCTTCTCTCTCGCTCTCTCTTTGCGCAGCTAGGCAAAGCTGCGCGCTCTTTGGCCGTTGCTGCTACTGCGCTGCTGACGCTGGAGCTGCATTCGCTGTCATAGGACGCTTTTGTTGTTGTTGTTGTTATGCGTTGCTGCTGTTGTTCTTGCCGCTGTTGTTGTTGTTGTTGTTGTTGTTGTTGCTGTTATTGCGCATTGCACTTGAAAACTTCATTTACGCATTGCTGCTGTTAAGTTATCCACTTCACCAACCATTCTGAATATGCATTTGTTCTGGACTCGAGGACTCTCTGGTTCCGGTCTTGACTAAAAAAAACTCAAAATCGAACCAGAAAAACCAATAAAAAAAATACCAGCAATATTTGCATTTCAAGACTGAGCCAGTGCGCCATGGAAATGCTATGGATACCATATAGACTATTTATAGACCAAGTCGTGCGTCATTCTGGGAGCAGTCACAATTTAATGTGAGCACATGTTACGCATAAATATTCATAATATTTGTTAAGTGTAATTAGTCGATTAGAGCAACAATTTTGTTGACATTATAACAGCTAGCCAACCACCCAACACCACCCAACACCACCCACTTTTTTTTTGTTGTTTTCTTTTTATTTTTGCTGCATTTTTACGTTGACTGTTGAATTAGACGCAGGTCCTTTTGGACCTCTGGAAAAGTTTCAAATTGCTTGCCAGGCAATAATGTTAACAAAGTATGCCAAAGATGCGACGACTCATAACCTCCCCGCACACCACCCCCCTCCCCCATCCCCATCCCTAAGGAGAGAGTGACCCGCAACTAGGCACAAAGCTCACATTGCAATTATCCACGGCTTTTCAGACTCAGGCTCAGACTCAGCCCAGGGTCATCTCCGCCTCGAGAGTTATCCATCATCCAGCTGAATGTTAAATGTTGAATGTTGAATGTTGAATGTTGAATGTGAAGAGCACTTGGCCCTTGCCTCAAATTAAAATTGCCAGCCCCAGCAACAACAACAAACAACCAACCAGCAACAGCAATAAGCGAGGGGTGTACATGTTGGATGAGGGGTGTGGGGTGTGGGGGGGGCGAGTGGGGGGTTGGGTTTGTTTGAGTAATCGGATGCGTGTTGATATTTGCTGCTTGTTGGCTAATTTTGATGCTTAGTTTAGTTGGCCAACAGCAAAGTTAGCTGGCCTTACGCTCCCTTCCCTTACGTTACGTTACGTTACGTTACGTTAGCTGACCTGTTATGTTATATTATATAACGTTACGTTAGCTGTGCTACATTACGTCACTTTAGCTGGTCTTATGTTATTGTGCTTGCCTTACGTTACGTAACATTACATTACGTTAGCGGGCCTAGACTTATTCTAAATTTGACGTAACATAATGTTTTGTTAGCAGAGCGTTCCGTGTTCCGTTACTATAAATGTTACATTTACTTTACGTTAACGTTACGTAACGTTGTTAGCTGCGCTTGCTTTACGTTACATTACATTTCGTTAGCTGGTCGTTGCGTTACGTTAGCTGTCCCCTTGCCTTATATTAAATTTGCGTTACGTTGCGGTGCGCTTGCTTTACGTTACATTGCGTTAAGTTGCTTGCCTTGCCTTACGTTACGTAACATTACGTAACGTTAGATAATAAAATAACGCCAGGTTAGTTAGGCCTTGCCTTACGTTACGTTAGGTAAACTTGCGTAAAATCAGCATTACGTTAGCTTGCTTTGCTTAGCTTTACATTACGTGACGTTAACTGGCCATTCCGTTGCGTTACGTTGCACGTTTTGATGACTTTTTAAGCTGCGAAACAGTTTTTTGCTCAACTTTCCCGTTTGCATTTGCCAACATTTGGAAAGCACACCCCCCCCCCATCACTTCTATAAAATATGCTTACCCCTCCCCACTCACTTTTCAGCTTATATACATATATATACATATTTATATTTATATTTATGTATATATATGAAAAGCCTCTGCTAAAAAAGTGAATAAGCTGCTGCAAATTGGCGCAAACAAATCGCAAAGTTCAACAAAAAGTTGAGATAAAAAATCGGTTTTCATTACATCATCTTAACTTAAGCTGTATTTCCCCCTTTTTGTTTTGTTTTTACATAGACAGCTTATTGAATATTGTTCATTTTGGCCTGGTTTATGTTGACTGAAAGCAAAAATGTTTCCTAAAAAAAAAACGACTTTTTCTATTTTCAAAAGCAAAAATTGCTAATTAAATGGCGCAAATTATATATATATATATTTATCTATATATATATATATCTTTATCTATATCTATATTTATATTTATATATCTGAAGAACACTTTTGCTTTGCTCTCCGAAGAGCATTTTAAATACGCAGCGATTTTGTGCTGCTGTTTGCTTGCAACTTGTGCTCGGCTTTGTGCAACAAAATGGCAGAGCAACTCCAACTGAATAATGAATGGAAAATGGCACCCAGGAGGCACTCTTCCACTACAAATATTAGACGCACAAACAACAACAATAGCAACAACAACAACAAAGACAAACAACAACAAAACAAATGCTATCATTCAGAACAGTTTTGTATACCCTGGAAATTATGGCAAGGGGTATGAAAGGGTTCTGCCAAAACATGTAACAGGCTAAAGAATGCGGAAAATAATTGAGAATATATATATTTATATATATATCAAGCCGATAACAGAGAGAATAACTCCTAGAGGCAAACACAATAAAAGTTAAGCTAATCGATAACTTTTTTTGATACAAATCGATAATAGGCACAACTCTGGAATTAGGCTCAGAAGTGGGTAAAATTGACTCAACAATTCGTAATAAAATTTTAGATTATTATTATAAAATATATTATATATTTATATAACATAGAATAAATAACTATAGAAATAGCAGACTCTATAAAAATTAAAAGAACTATAAATTTGATAATCTGTCAACAATATAATATGGCAATTATATATAATAATAAAATAATATATTAATACATATATATATATATTTCAACATTCTCTCTCTAAACGATTAATATTTATGTAACGCTACATCGATAAATATCGAAATCTCTTCCGCTTTGTATTCTTCTAAGTTGATTTGGTGTTAATTCTCCAAACAATTAAATTAATCACTAGTTAAAATTAACAACATAAATAATAAATTAAATTTATAACTGATTAACTGTAAAAATAAGATTAAATTATTGGCACAATTTGACAAATGTTTATAATTAATATTATTAATGAATACATTTAATAATAAACGAGAAGAATATTATTTAATTTTATTTTTTTCTATATATATTTTATTTTATTTTTATATTTTATTATTTATATGCAACAGCTGTATCTTCGAGACGCTCATTCCAAATTGATATAAATATAAATATATATATATATATATATATATATATATATATATATGTATACATATATAGAACTTAACTTTTCTTTCTTGCAGTTGTTTTTTTATTGTTGAAGCGATGGTTTATTTTTTTGTTGTTGATCTTAACTGCATTGTTGATTAATGTATCTATCCATCCATCCATCCATCTAACTATCTATCTATTTATTTATCAATTTATCGATTAAGTTTAAGTTTAATCTTTTAATGGCTATTTTAATCGCAATTTGAAAATGTCGAGCAGGGAGTCTGGCAAAGACTGCTTCAAATCCTTACTAGAAACTCTCCTTTGCTGAAATCCTTGCTTATAATTCAATTAAAAATCAGCTGCTACAGCTGCCCATTGTTGTTGTTGTTTGTCTTTCTGTGTTACACACACATCTTGCCCAGGATAACATGTGCAAGGACAGGATAACATGTGCAAGGACACATCTTGAGAAGTTTTCACTTTTGCTTCGTCATTGAAGGAGCAGCCAATTTCCAAGTAATTTATTCAATTATTGCAGGCCAAACGCAATTGATGATGTTTTGAAATATAGTTAACAGCTGGGTTTAGCTGTGTTTAGTGTATAGCGTAGTCGACCTCACTCGACTACAACATTCTTTCTTGATTGTTTTATTATTTTATTATTTTAATGTTTTCAATTTCCTGCGCTTTGAACTCTGTTTTCCTTTCAGATTTGCATGCTGAGTATGTAAATGCTTATCTGCCATGTGTGTGTGTGTGTGTGTGGGTGTGTAAGTGTGTGTGTGTGTGTGTGTGAGTGTGTGTGTGTGTGTGTGAGGACTGCACTTCTTACTCAACGGGTGGCGAAAATAAATTGCACACGTTTCTCAAATATTTTTCTCACACACATTTTTTGTAAATTTGTATTTTCTTTTTTGCTTCTGATTTTCTTTGTGCCTTTAGTAAATACCCACTTTACACAAACACAGAGAGAAAGTGGAAGGTGATGGGTCATGGGAGGGGAAGGGGGAGGGGGAGGGGGAGGGGGAGGGGGAGGGTAAATCAACAAGAGGTAAGTGCAACCTGTGTTTAAGCAAACACGCAAATCTTGAGGGTCGCATTTAGCAGAAGTTGCAATTTGCCAAAGGCCAAATACAAATTAACTGCTTTGAAATCGGGCTGATTATGTGGGGCTTAATATAAATACTGTTATAAGTGAATAACAGTGAAAGATGAGCTTTCAGCGCTTTGTGCGACTTTATGAAATTACAAACTTTTCCGCGACAACTTTACATATTTTTGGAGTGTGGATTTTGCTGACATCTCATTGAGCACATCTTGTTCACCGACTCCTCCCGTTCTAATCCAACTCCACCTCTAACATTAATTCTAATTTTGCTGTTGGAACCATTATCCAGTGTTGCCACCCAACAGCAGAATAATCCCCTTGTTTCTACTCGTTTTATAAATATTTTATTAGACAGAAATTGTTATTTAAGAAGTGGTATTAATTTCGCAGAAGTCTACGCTTAAGGGGAAACAGTAACGCACTGTTGATTTCGATAACACATATTTATCGATTGTTGTAGACCAACGAAAAGAACTCTTTTCTATATTCTTTCTTTCATGGCTTACTTGCTTAAATCAAGTAAGTTTCCCAAAATGTATTCATATTAATGTAATAACAAAAAAAGGAGGAAAAAGGTTTAAATCCCAAACTTCAACGATTGCTTACTGATTGTTGCCTTCGGGCAACGCCCTCCAACCGACAATCCCCACAGCCGTCCTGCCCCGCCCAGCTTCGATTTAAATTCAAATGCTGTGGCAAATTTGCCTACAAGCTGTGGCTGTTGCCATTTGGCCATAATCGATACCCATTTTGGCTTAAAATTTAATTTGCCAGCTTACCAGTTAGCAGTCAACTAGAGAAAACATCATGAGCCGACTTCAACTTACCTAAAAATAGAGGAAAATATGCATTGAAATTAGTATTGCGATTATTCAGTTATTCAACTTAAACTTTAACTTAAACTTGAATCGAACAAAAGCTCGCAATTTGCATAGACTTTAATGTTGAAAATATGAAAAACTTCTGAATTTATCAAATATAATTATTATATTTTTTCTTAAAATTAACTTGATATATTTTTGATATAAAAATGCAATTATTAAATATTTATATATACATTTTTATCAATGTAATTGGCTAGTTTTAATAAAGTTATTTAATTTATTATTATTTAAAGTTGAAGGCAATTTTGACTTGAAAGCTTTAGCGGCAATTTCTGACCAGCAGCAACGAAAAGGTTTGTGAGCAATCAGTTTCTGGCAGAGCTTTGAAAAAAGGCGAAACTGAATAAAGCTTTCTGGTCGGTGAGTGAAAAGCTTTTTTGTGCAACAGCTTTCAGCTAAGCATATTCACCACACCAGCACAAATCAAACAAACTAAAAGCTTGCTGTGGTGAGAAGCTTAAAGCTGATGGCTTTCTGTTGCTTGCGAGGCACAACGAGTGAGAGTGAGACAGATAGAGAGGGGGGAGGGAGGGGCAAGTTGCACGACTTCAGCATTTTGGAGGTGCATTAACAAATCTTGAATCAGTCGAGGAGCGGCAGCAAAAGCACAAAACAAGCAGACAGCTGACAGCTGGCAAGGACACGTGTGCTCTCGTTAAAGTCAAACGCCTCAACGCCCACTTTGTCGTGCTGCAGTTGCCACTTGCCACAACCGCAACCTCAGATGCCACTTGCAATCGTTAATATGCAGCTACAAATCACTTGAGATATTTCAGTTATATGTCGCATTTATCTACCGTAATTGCAATAACACGATGTGCAACTGTTCGTTGTTGCATGTGGCAAGTGCAACTATAATTGTAATCCTTTTATTCACTGCTACTCCTCTCTCTTCCCCTCCCCTCCCCACCATCTACTTATCCTTATCAATTAAAAAATTCACAACACAAATCAAAATTCATCTGGCGTTTGTGCAACGTGACGCATACGTAATAATTTTTATACTGCCCATCTCACAATTTGTGTGCTTTTCATTTGCCACATGCTGCTGATACTAATTAACAATCTGGAATTGTCAACAGGCTTTTCATTACTTTACATTTTGTTTTTTATGACACTTTTTTTTTTTTGTTTTTTTTTTTATTTTGCACTTTGCGAAATTATGTTGCAGAGTTGCAGAGAGCCAGCCACCGAAAACATTTTTTTAATTTACAAACATGCCACAAAACTAATAAATATTGTTGAGCAAATAGTCAAAAATATAGTTGATGAAAGTTGCAAGCATTTTGGCAATATTTGCGAGAAAAACAAAACACACAAAATGAAAAATATAAATAAATTTAGAAAAAGGTAAATTTTTGAAAATTGCGAATAGTTTTTAGTCAAAAGTTGTGTTAATGTTGCTGTTTCGTAAGTTAATTGAATATGTGTATACACACACACACACACACACACACACAGATAGCACTTTTTTGATGTGTTTGTGTCAACACGTTTTTGGCCAACATTGGCGTAAAAATGCCTTCATTAACGCCATAAAGTATGCAATGAGAATTTAATACACAAGCAAACAAAAAACATGGCCAACACTGTGCGAGATGCCTTAAAAGGGTTTTCTTAAGCCCTAAGTCGAACATCCTAACACGCCTGCATATGGCCAACCAACTTGCCACTTGCCACTACCCCACTTGCCACCTGCCACTTGCCAATTTGCCACAGCACCCGCAGCCGTTGTTGTCGCTTTGTGCCACATTTTATGTATTTCTTTTGTATTTGTTGTGTCTGTTTTTTTTTTTTTGTTACTGCGGGTTTCTGTTGGCCTGTTTGTCATTGGATCTTCTCTGTCTGTTTGCCTTGAAACTGAGCGGCAAGAATTTGTGGGGGGGGGAAGGGGGGAATGTTCGGTGTTAGTGGAGTTTGTTTGATGGTTCGTTGCTTCCGCGTGGCCTCTAATCGAGCTCCCAAAACGCCTTCTGCTGCTCAGTTTAATTTAGCATTAGAGTTGCGCACAGCGACAGCGACAACAACAACAATAATAACAAACAACATAAAAAGGAACAAACAAGAATGCTGTAGTCGAGTAAGCCCGACTAGGATATACCCTGAGCACTGCTTTGTCTTAGTTTCCCTGTAAAAATGTGTTTTCAACTTGGCTGTTTTTTAGCCGATCTTAAAGAAATTTGCGCGATTAATTCATAATATGCATATTTATTTTTTAAAAATTAATTAAAGGATTTTGTTTTTCAAATTGTGGCATTTATAGCTAACAGAAATCGAGAAAACGAGGCAGCGATACGAGAACATATATTCCAAAGAGAGATCTGAGATCTATATCGACTCGGTTGTTGATTCTATATATATATATATATATATACTTTATGGCATCGGAGTTGCTTCCTTTTGATTGTTACACACATTTTTACAGAAATCAATTTAGCCTTTTTTTTTTTTAGCCATTTTCAATGGGATCAGGGCATAAACACAGGCCGAGAGGGTATTGAAAAAAATACTTGGACACATATAAATGGAGGCCAAGTGAAAGTCGAGTTTCATCCCTGGGCAATTTCGCCCCCGAGGTGTTGAATCTGCATCCAGCTCGCTCACACACAGACGCTCTTTGCCCCCTTTTCCCCCTTTTCCCATCCCTCATTTCTCGCTTTATTTTGCCGCTGTTCTTATTTTGATTGGTCCTTAAAAATAATTTTTATCTTTTGTTTTGCTTCGGTTTTTATTTTATTTTTTGGGAAACCCATTTGTCTGTTATGTTTTAAATAATAAATAAACTGTAAACATAAGTCACGCATACATAAGGCACAAAAGTTGAACCCTTGGCTTTAAGAGATTTATGTATATATATATATATATATATATATGTGTGTGTGTGTCCAGTGGTATTCCTTTGAGGGGTGATTTGAGTGGTAAGCCCAGCCCAGAATTGCTTTGAGCAGTGAAATTTTAAAGCTGCCACAAATAGTTGAGTTATAAATTCATTTTAATAAGCAAAACGAGACTGAGAGAGAGCGAGAAAGAGAGAGAGAGAGAGAGAGAGAGAGAGAATAGTAGAAAATTTGTCTGCCAAGTTAATTGTTGAATTATTTATTAACATGCACTTTAAATGTTGAACAAACATTTTCATGCACTCCATCAACATGCGTCAATAGTTAATTAAGTAGTTAGGGGGGGAGGGGGGAGGTCAGCAATGATAGCTTTATCATTATTGATGGCAACTCACCTTTACAACATTTTCACTACTCCAAATTTATTAAATATTTTATAAATGACCGCTAATTGAGCGATTGTTGAACATGTTTCAATTTCGATATGTTCATTAAGTATTCTGGGCCAAAATCCTACATTTCCCAAATAAATTTAAATTGATTCTCTTTACTTAGTATATCAAAAATATAAATGCTTTCAGTGCAGGTTTTTTTTTGTTGTTTTTTAGCTAGTTTTTCAAATCAATTTACAAAGCAAAACTTTGTTGACTCTGATTTAAAAGGCCGCTGAAATATTGAAATTTCACATTATTTTCTATTTGTTTTGCCTGGCTGATGGTATTAAGGTAACAGACGCGTATATATATATATTTATATATATTTATATACAAATATATATGTATGTGTGTGTGTGTGATCCGTGGAAAAACAAGTAATCAATTTAAAAGCTTGCTTTCTATTTATAATAAGCAGAAATTGCACGTTGTACCAATAAATATATAAGTAAGAATATTGTGGTAGAATGACCTCGACGTGCAGATACCCTATACTTAAGTATATACATATATATATCGTGAATAGTGTACAGATTTTTTAATAATATGCAATCTTAAATATAAATTGAATTGTTGCTTATAAATGATTCTTAAGATTAATTTTCATTTTAATTTTATTTCCGCTTCAAAAATTGAATAAATATGATTTGATTGACAAAATAGGTAAAAGTTGAATGTTTGAAAAATTGGGAATATTGTTGATATCGCCTATCAATGTTTACCTATGTCGAATAACTTAAAATAAATAAACTTAACAAACAAGTAAAATGTCTCAATTAATTATAGTCTATTATATCGGCGAATTTATGCAGATAGTCTATATATAAATATATATATATTTTGGGTATTTTGCTAAGAATAAGTCCCTGTTGCTATGGTATTGATGCCGCAAGGATGCTGTTCCAACTGGCCACAATTTAATGCTCTTAAAATGAAGAATGGATTCAGAAATGATTGCTTAAAATAAATAATTTCTTCAATAATTATTAGCTTTTGCTAATGAATGCAATTAACAAATTTTTTTCTTCTCTATATTTACTAATTGATCTATTTATGTAATATCAAAAAATACACACAGCAAAAATTGAATTAAATTAAATTTTTAATAAAATATAAGAAATATTTCCGTTTCAACATTTGTTGCATGATTTGGTCAAAATCCAGGAAATTTTTTTTTTTTTTGTTATATATAAACGAAAATCATTCAACTCGAAAAATACACAAGGTAAAAATTTAATTGAATTCAATTTTAAATTAAATTATAAATAAAATTTAAAATTTTTAATAAAATATAAGAAATATTTCCGTTTCAACATTTGTTGCATGATTTGGGCAAAATCCAGGAAATTTTATTTTATTTATGAAATATAAACCAAAATCATTCAACTCGAAAAATACACAAAGTAAAAGTTGAATTAAATTCAATTTTAAATAAAATTTAAAATTATAAATAAAATATAAGAAATATTTCCGTTTCAACATTTGTTGCATGATTTGGGGAAAATCCAGGAAAATAAACACCGACCAATTAGCCAAAAAAAAAAATAAATTAGTATAAATTAATTTACATATGTATTTATGTGTTTATCTGTATCTCTCTCTCTCTCTCTCTTTCTCGCACGCTATGTCTATCTCTGTCTCAGTGATGTTTTGCTGTCGTTGCGAGGCCTTGAAACGAAAACATTTTAATTTAATTATAGGACTATGACAAACAATTTTGGCATTTTGACAACGTGCCCGAGGTGCTAGGGGTTTGTTATGGGTGGAAGGGGAAGCGGGGGGGAGGGGTGAGGGGATATGGCCACAAATGTGGGATGCTGGCTGCTGGCTGCTGGGGGCCAAAGTGTCAGCTGTCTGTTGACGACTGGCAAATCGTCGAACTGCGAATGACATTTGGAGCGCACACAGAGCGTATACGCGATTTATGTACAACAGCAGCAACAACAACAACAACAACAACAACAACAATTAACAATGAACATTTTACAAGCAAAATCCGGACCCTATCGGGCATGCAATTTAGATGCTGGAATGGATGGGAGGGGAAGGGAAGGAAAGGGAAGCGATATGGAAACGGACATTAACAAGCTAATTAGCCCGGGGCAAAATGGTAGCCAAACAAAAATGTGTGTTTGTTGTTATTGTTGTTGTTTACACACAAACAGTGCATTAAACAGTTGTCCAACAAATGTTATTGTTTTGCAATTAAATTGTGTCAGTTGAATTTTTTTTAGTAATCTTTTTTAATCATTACTTTTCTTAAGGAAAAAAACAAATTGTTTGCTTCTTTGTTTTCATTTAAAATGCTTCACTTGATGCGATTTGGAACTATCAGCGAGTTGAGCTCATCAAAAAATAATTGAATTCCCCATCGAATTGAATGAGGTAGCACAAATGGGACAAGTATTCCCCATTCAATAATAAACTTTTCATTTTCTAAGCTCTCTCAAAGAATATAATTATTGCTCGTTTAATATTGATTGTTTTTTTCTGAGAAGATTTATGTACACATTCGCGGGAGGAGGAGGGGCAAACATGAAATTGAATTTATACATTATTATTTTATTTTTTTCAATAAAAATAGTCATTTATATATACACAACAACTTTGAGTTGCATAACTTCACAAAAATGCGGGTAATTATTGTAATTATTGTTGGCATTTAATTAGCCTCTATTTTGTACGTAAAAATGTAAGTTAATCAATGTGCAAAAATTGTATTATTCTATAAATATACATAAAAATAATTACTTGTGTTTATTATCGAAGATGTGTTTATTTTTTATATATTTATTTAAATAGAAATAAAATAAAATAAATAGCAAAACTTCAAGTTCAGCAAACAAACTTGATGTCAACTTGTGGCAAAGAGTAAAAGTTGCAAGCTTCAAGTTTGCCAATTTGTCCAAACTAAGCTCACAAAAAAATATGCAAAGAGTGAATCCGATTTGTCAAAACAAGCAATTAGAAAATAGTAGTTTTTGCATAAAAACGATTTGTCCTAATTTGAGGAGCAGAATCAGAAGCAGATTAAAAAACTTTGGTTTGAAACAAAATAATTATTTGACTGAAGTTTGCTGTCTATATATATATATATAAATAGATATATATATATATATATTTATATAAATATATTTCTTTTGATGTGAGTACAATAAAGAGCTTAATAATTGACACAACTTTCAACTTTACTGTGAATACTCATTATATATATATATATATATAGTAATTCCATATGATCAACAGAAGCATATCTTTTTTTTATATATTCCAAAGCATTATTAAGATTGCTTTCAAATAAAGTGCAAATAGTTTGCATTGAAGCA
This sequence comes from Drosophila longiperda, assembly GCA_035042125.1. NCBI lineage: Eukaryota > Metazoa > Arthropoda > Insecta > Diptera > Drosophilidae > Drosophila > Drosophila longiperda. The sequence goes on from JAWNLV010000118.1 coordinate 1,069,833, forward strand.
GACGTACGGAAATGGTTTTTATCGATAATAATCGATAATTATCAATGAATTAGTCTGAGGCACTTACCCAAAGTGCAACTAGTTTGCATTGAAGCAGACGTACGGAAATGGTTTTTATCGATAATAATCGATATTTATCAATGAATTGGTCTGAGGCACTTACCGAAAGTGCAACTTGTTTGCATTGAAGCTGACGTATGTAAATGGTTTTTATCGATAATAATCGATAATTATCAATGAATTAGTCTGAGGCACTTACCAAAAGTACAACTAGTTTGCATTGAAGCAGACGTACGGAAATGGTTTTTAATCGATAATAATCGATAATTATCAATGAATTGTTCTGAGGCACTTACCCAAAGTGCAACTAGTTTGTATTGAAGCAGACGTACGGAAATGGTTTTTATCGATAATAATCGATAATTATCAATGAATTGGTGTGAGGCACTTACCCAAAGTGCAACTAGTTTGTATTGAAGCAGACGTACGGAAATGGTTTTTATCGATAATAATCGATAATTATCAATGAATTAGTCTGAGGCACTTACCCAAAGAGATCTGTGTCACTGCCGGGAAAACTGATGCGCGGCGACAAGGGCGAGCGACCGGCTCGCTTGAGCATATCGTGGAGACCGGGCGGAGCATGGATGGGACTCAGAATGGTTATTTTGCGATTGGGCGGGGCCAGGAAGCCGCCGCTTAGTGTGAGCTGAGTGCGCATGCCCTGCGACGTGGAGCTGCTCTTCATCTCAATGGTCTCTGCGGACTTGGAGATGAGTATCGATGATGATTGCTGCAATCCCAGCTTTGACATCGATATCGATGGCAAGCCACCGGGCGATGTGTCGCCCAATGCGGCATCTCCACTGGCCGCTGTTGCGTCATCGATCTGCGTGGATGCGCTACGGATGCACTTCTCTGGCCGGGCACCGCTCACCGGCATTATGCTGGCCGCCGCCTCCGAATGCGCCGACGTGGAGCGCACAAATTGACGCACATGTTTCTGGTGGGCGGTAAGGAAACCATGTGCCTCCGGCTGTTGCAGGAAACTCTGAAACTTGGACTTGGTGGCACCAGTTGCAGTTGCCGTGCCCGTTGACGTTGACGTTGCCATGCTGCTGCTCACATAGCGTGTGCTGCTCCTCTGCTCGCTGCGCTGCTCGCTGCTAATGATCGATGTGGAGGATTGGGCCTTCAGCTGCTGTGCAATGACAGCGGCGCTGCTCAGCAGATGTGTGCTCTGCTCGGCAATGATGGCGCTCGACTGTAGGCTCTGGCTGCGCGCCGTGCTCGAGATGATCTTCTGCTGTTGCATTTGCTGCAGCTGCTGTGTGGCATTGGCGGTGGTGCCACTGCTGCTGCTGCTCGTGCTGCTCGTAACAGAAAAGGAACGCGTTGCCAATTTGCTGCTGGTGCTGGTGCTGCTCGTGCTCGATGTCTGACTGTACTTCTGGGTATGCATTAGCTTTGTCTGCTGCTGCTGCTGCGACTGTGACTGCGACTGTTGCATCAACAGCGGCTGCTGCTCCGACAGCGATGAGGCAAAGACACTGTCATCGCCCGGCGAGCTGAGCTCCAAATCTGCTATCGAGCGCACCTCATCCGCATCGACCTCGCTGGGCGTGGTGATTATGTATTGGGGTGGCGCTATCGGAGCTGATGCTCCATTGCTGTCGCTGTTATTGCCAGACATTGTCTTGACTCCGGTTTGGTTTGGTTCGGGTTCGGTTCGGTTTGGTTCGGCTGGGCTGGATTGCTTCCTCGACTGTGCCAGGTGGTTCTTTTTACGGATTTTCTATTGTTTGGCTAAGAAACACAAAATTGGATTTTTTTTTGTTTTTTTTTCGTTTGTTTTCATTCACAATTAAAACTTGTTGTCTGCGACTGAAACTGGAACTCATCTCAAACTCTTGCAGGATTTTGTTTTTTTTTTTTCTTCATCGATTTTATCATTTTTACCTTAATAAAATGCAAAGCTGGACACTTTTGTCCTAATGCGAAGCACTCAGGCAATAACAAGAATAGTCAATAGAAATGTGGCAATTGACAGCAATTGTACAAATAGCAGTTGCCACACTTGCAGCACTTGCCACACTTGCAGCACTATTTGCTGCAAACCAACTTTTGCAAGCCAATTTTTGCAGCTTTGCTTTGATTTTGCAGCTGGATTTATAAATTATTTCTGCAAGCAAAGCAAGTATTTTTTTTTTAAGTGTATTCAACCAAACCTAATAACAAACATAATTCGCAATTTATGTTATGACATGAAAGTTAGGTAAATATGTATTATTAATTATAATTTCTTTTCATTTAGCTTTAGCTTTGTATTTAATTTAGCGTTTTTTTTTTGCTTTAGTTTGTTTTGCTATTAAATTCAGCAAATAATGAAATAGAGTTTAACGCTTAAGTTAGTCCAAATTGAATTGAAAACTTTATGTGGCAACACAAGTTTGTGCGGCATGCCACATGCTCGAGGGCTGCACAAAGTTGCCCCCCCCCCCCCCACAACTCGAGTGCAACATGTATTTGCAGTTTTGATCTGACAGGAGAGAGAACAAAAACAAATAAAATAAAAAAACTTTGTGCGAATTCACAGAAGACACCTTGCCTCCGCTGTCCAAATCTCAAACCACTTCACCGTGGGACAGCTGTTGGCCATGGGCAATGTGCATGTCACAAAAAAAAATAAAAAGAAAAGAAAAGAAACCAAAAAAAAAAACCGGTACAAAATAGTTTTCCTTTCTTGGCTGCCAAGCGGATGACGCTTTTTTAATCTTTTTTTGCGAAGGAGTGTGGAAGGGGGGGGGGGGCTTATGGGGCTTGTTGATGGTGCACTAACAAGCTGCATAATTAAGAGCACAGATTTTTTGGGGGCAACAGCAACGGTGCAAAAGTGGCAAACTATGCGCCTGGAGCAATGACCATGAACCATATCACATCTCCCAACTCCCAGGTGGACCACTCCCAGCAGACTTTTAGCAAACTTGGCCAAGAAATCATAATTGGCCTGGACATGTGGCATTGGTTAATTGGCCATGATCAATGCCGGAAACTGTACACAGGAAAACATTTATCACTTAAGTGGCGACACAGGCAACATTTCTGTATGCCTCAATTTGGACACACACAATTGTGGCACACAAAATTAGCCCCAAATAGCAAATAAAAAAATTAAATTTTTTGTTAAAGTTGCTTTTCTTTTTATTAATAATTAACTGCTTTTTTACTTGATTTTATAGTTTAAAAAAATCGCTGTTCAAATCAAAATTTGAAAAAAAAATCAGAATCTAAAAACTCTTTCACTAATAAAATCAACACTTGATGTACAAAATCTTTGCAGTTTTATTTGCTATATTTTTTTTTGAATTGAGGCTTACTTTTTGTTTGCCTTGCACAAAGAGTTTGAAAGTCGCTTTTCTGTAAAATATGAAAAACAAACAAAAAGTCACTTTGCCAGTGCAATTTTTATATGTATTTTTTTCTTATTTGTTTTTGTCATCAAGTGAGTATTTGCTGCAAACAGAATCAGAAGTGTGTTGCACATTGCAATTACTTTAATTCAAAATTCAACTGCAATCTGGCCTTTTCTTGGTTTATTTAATAAGGCCAGGTGTAATGCCTGAAAAATGCTGTCTCAAGTCAATAAAAAAATGTCGGAAAATAATTGCAAAGTAATTTTCGCCTGGTCATTTTGTGGCTGGAATAAATAACCCAATTGGCAAATTGCAATTGCTAGTGAAATAATTGTGAAATGTAAAGAACCAAATGGATATTGTGGGTAAAACTCAGTTACGAGGTGGGACAGTTCACCCTTGGGACTTTGGACTTTTCTCATGGCCTTAATATTGTTCAGGGTTTAGAAATTGATTGCGCTTTCCTCGACTCACTTTGCCCTTGTCCTGGCCACATTTTACATTTCACATCTGTTGTGGAGGGAGGGAGGAGGGGGGGGGGTGTGTGTGTGCTTGGATATTGTTTCCCCCCTCGCACACTAAGTAATTGAGGGGAAAAAAATTGATTGCAATATTGCAATTAGTATTGGGGCGATGAGCGCTGAGCGACAGCTGTCGCTGCCTTGTTGCATAATTCGTATCCAATGCAAATGCAAAGCAATTTAATTTGATTTGCTGCAACTAAGCCGCAACAACTGCCATGCCCCCCCCCCCCCCCCTCCTCTGATGCACTATGTGCTGACTCTTTGCCTTCTCTGGCCATATATATATATATATATAAATGTGTAAATATTTGATGTGCTTGGGCACATTTAATTTGCTCACTTTGATGGCTGCCCATTCCTTGAATCAATGCATCACAACAACAACAACAACAACAACAACAACAACAACAAGTACGGCAAACAATAAACTTAATTTGCATGTCTCAAATTGCCACAGCAATCACTTTTTCCATTTCATAATTTAAAACCAACTTTTGAATACCCCCCATATGCACAGTAATTGTAATTTAATGCTAATTAGTCAATATTTTAAAATATTAAAATATTGTGATTTAATGCTAGTTAGTCAATATTTTAAAATATTGACAAATAATATTTGAAATTTTGCTACAAAATGATGTTGACACAAATTAAGCAAAATGAAAATAATTGTAACTTAAAAGTCAAACATTTTGAAAAAAGCAAGAAATACGAATTTTTTGGTCAAATTTTTTTAATTTGTTTTTTTTTTTTAATAATCTTATTGTGGGTTTATACATGTTTGGTGGCCATTTAAAGTGCTTGTAAATGCTGTTGGCCAAAACGTTTGAAGCGACATCCATTTTTTTGGACGGCTTTGGTGCTCAACATGATATATATGGCTAATGATGTTGACAGCATGCAAAGGGGGGAAAAAAAATAAATAAAAAATAACAAATTGCTAACTGTAGCGATTTTTTTTTTTTTTGTTGCTTTAGTTCCTGTTAGGGGCGGTCTGTGCTACGGCAAGTGGGCGTGCCAATGAAAACACGCTCCAACATGAGCTTTATCCAAGCAACACATATTTAGTATAGATAGCTGAGCTAACAAAAAAATAAAAAAACATATAAAAAGTTTGTACAAAGGCAAAAAAAAAAACAACAAAAAAAAAAACGATGAGATTTCCGCAAACTTATCAAATTAACTAGAACTGCTGAAAAAATGTATATAATTTCTTGATCTATATCTTATAGTCTTCGAGACAGAAATGGTTAGAGACGCTGGTCTGTTGTTCCTGATCAAGAATATATATATATAATTTATGGAGTCAGCTGATTATCATCTTTTGCATATATATATACATATATAAATCAGCAGCTGCTGTTCGTATTTAGTGCAGTCGAATGAATTCGGCAAATTAACAAATGCCATTTTCAGTTGCCGTCAAATGAATTCGATTAAAAGTACAAACAACAGCGATTTGGCTATGAGTTTGCACATAAAACCAATCAAAACCATAAATTGCCCTTAGGCAAATACACAAAAAAACAGTTGAATTTTATAGTGCAAGAGTTAAATGAATTAACGAACTATACACCCGATTTTATATACCCATAAAATACACATGTATTTCAAGAGATGTTTTTCTTTTTTATAATAAATGCGAGGCATTTATTGATATACGTGGGAAACTGACAGCAAAGTAAATATAATTATTAAAAACTCGCCACTGGGTTTTCTCCTTGCAATTATAATGGAATACCAAGGACAGTAAATGGCCAACATTTACAGCCTTGACGTCAATCAAAATTAGCCATGTGAATTTTATACCAGGCATCTTTGGCAGCCAGCGAATTGCCACTGATTAAAATGCACTTAACGTGAATAATTTTGTTGACATTATTTTTATATATTTTTTTTATTATTCCTGCTGCTGTCGTTGTTGTTGTTGTTGTTGTTGTTGTTGTTGTTGTTGTTGGTCTCACTGCCGTCAAAGTTAATTTAAAGTTGCTTTGGTATTTTTTTTATTTATTTTTTTTATTAAATCTACCATGCGGCTGACCTTAAACATTTTTTTTTTTTTTTTTTTATGGGAGTGGAGTGTGTGCTTGTGATTTCAATTTAATTTAGTAAACATCCTCCAGCCAGAGGCATTGCAGGTTGAAATAACAAAATCAGATTTCGATTGAGGATGGTGGATAACAAGGATGTTGCTAAACCTTATTTAAACTGCAGCTTTTATGTTTACTATGCTTAATGTTCATAAATTAAATAAAAAAAAAAAAAATATCTACAGAAAATCCGATTCATTTTTTATATAACAGCATTATTAATGCAAATATTTGAGAGAATAACTGGAATTAACTAAGCGCCCGCAAAAATATGTATTTTTTTTTTAACTATTAGCAAGTAAAATGATTAGTTTTTTTTTTTAGTTTACTAAAGCAAAATAAATAAGTGCTATAGTAAATAACGGTTTAGTTAGATTGTCGCTACAATTTGCAACGAGTTGTGGCACAAACGTGTTTCTTTTTTTTTGCTATATGTACGTTAAACACTCTGCAACTGAGAGGCGAACTCCGAGTTGGACTCCGGTTGGGGATTCAGAAACCGGATGCGTTTGGCGCTACGTATAATTTGTGAAAATTTGGGGGCAACATGCAATTTAATCAAAACTCCCTTGTTAATGAAATACCGTCGCACACATCCAAATGAATTAAGCCAACCAACTCAAATTATAAAGGCCACATTCAGGTCTAGTCAGCCGTACATAAGTCGGATGTGCGGCAGGTGGATAAGGGGTAATGGGTGATGGGCGGGAGAGAGTGGGGCAGGTGTAGTTATGTAGTAGAATCACTGACTTGCTCCACATTCATAAGCAGCAAGTTCGAGCCAAAGTCAAAGTCACAGCCAAAGTCAAAGTCAAAGCAAAATTACCATTTGCTGTGGGAAAATTTACCAAAGTATTTAATATATTTCAAATGCTAAACTGAACAACAAAATGCTGGTTGCAACAATGCAATCTATATATTAATAATACGCTTTATAGATATACATTTGTATATCAAAATTTACACAGAATTAAATTCATTTAAATCCCAAACAGTTGGGTAATTGAAATTTGATTTCAAAGCAATATTTTAGTCAATGCAAATAATATAATATTCTCATATTAATTGCACATAATTGTAAACAAATACGTTTAAACTAAGAAATTAATATTGATAATTCTCACAGTTATTTGCCAAATGATTTGTGTTAATTAATGGAAATTATTCATTTATTTGTTTGTTTACAAATAGATAACACAATTTGTTGTTGCATGGTGTAAAGGAGTTAAATTCTGAGCAAATGAATTCAATGATAAGCAACTGGCACGCGAAAGTGGGTAAGCAATGAATTTAAAGGTGACAGAGGAAAGGGGAATGTAGAAATTCAATGGCATAGAAATTCTGCTCTGTTGGCCATAAATTTACCTAATTTATTGTGTGTGTGTGTGTGTATTTGTGTGTGTGTTGCGCGAGGCTGCTTTTACTTCTAAATAACTGACTTAAAGGGCAACTCGGAGTGGAAATAAGCAATTGAAATTAAAGTGACGAGCTCATCATGGGGCGGAGACGGAAACCGGATAACGTTGACGTTGACGGTGACATCGTTTATGCCACAAAGCCGCAAGACCGATTTGATGAAGGGATTGAGATTCTGGTTGTCTTTAAAGCTGACACAGGTCTGACCGGATGGCCTGACAGCCAGCCAGTGAAGAGCAGAGATTTCGCAATGGCTTCACTTATGTTGTCAAAAGCAGCTGTTTACTGTTGCAAACTGTTTTACAAATTTTCTTGACAACAATTGTACATTTTTTAAGCTTTTTATAAGCGGTTTTTCGTCGTCGTCTTTGCTTTGTTTGAGTTATATTTATGCATTATGCAATAATACAAAAATACAAATCACATTTTGTGGTAACTGAATTACTGCATAAAGAAGACATTTTTGTTATTGATATTTTATGCAATGCAAAAGTAAACTGTTTATAATTTCTTATTATCGATTGTTATCGAAATGGAAAATGTCTTCAATTTTCGGATTTGAAGTTGACAAATCAACATTGATTAATTCAATATTTCAATGGATTCCAGTTGTTATAGGTTGAGTGGGTCTGCTGTCTAGCTGTGAAAAATGTGACGTAATCGGCAATGATTCCATCAGTCAGTAAGTCAGTCAGGAAGTCATTGCTTGGACTTGAGTTGGGTCACCCGCTCAGCGCACAACTTTCTACCCTAAAAAGGCACTGACACTCACACACACACACACACACACCCACACACACACACACACAGACCCACACCCACACCCACACACACACACCCATACAATTGACAGCCATTGGCAGAAAATATTGAAAGAATTACAAAAAAATGTTACGTGAACAAAAAAAAAAAAAACAGAAAAAGAAACAAAAATTGGGGTCGTTTTTGAGGGAAGCGCAACACGAAATGCAAAATCGATGTGAACGAAAAACTTGAGGAATTTATATTTTAGCATTTGGGCGGCTTCAGGGCTTTAAAAGCGATGAAGAAGGCTGCCTCAATTTGGGGCAAAGGGAGAATGCTAGCGTTGTCCTGCAATAATATACGTGTATGTATGTGTGTGTGTGTGTGTGTGTGTTTGTGTGTGCTTGTGTGTGTTAATATATGTGTGTAAAATACCTACTTGGCTTGCTGCGCGTGTTTGTGGCAATTGCACGGTGAAAAGTGTGTGTGTGTGTGTGACAATGCAAATGATTGGCATGCTGTGCCGCAGATATTTTGTAGCAAAAATTCGAGTACTCATGAACACACACACACTCGCGCGCACACACACATAGCTTATCAGTGTGTGTGTGTGTTGTGCATGTTTTAACCTTTTTGGTTGACAATTCCAATACAAAAATGTCGCTGACACTGTCCAACTGTCATTTGTTGCCATCTCTTTTGCTCGCTTTCGATGACACAAATATTTATGGGATTTTAGATAATTTTACACACACACACACACACACACACAAACACACACAACTTGTAACCGTTGCATTGTGTATTGTGCCATTTCCGGCAAATTCTTTCTCAATTTTACGTTGCATACTTTTCAAAACGGTCAATTATATAACAATTTCATTGTATGAATAACAAAATTTTGATTTGCTCTGCCAGCACGTATTTTTTTTTTATCCGCTATCCAAGTTAAATGGAGCAATAACCAACTGTTTGACATGACACAGACAACTAAATAATTGACAAATTTCTTTGCTATAAATTTTTAAAATATTAAAATTATAAAAAAAACAACTAAATGCCTAAACTTTATGATTAAGTTTGAGGCGGTGATTGAATGCTTTCAAATGAGTGCACAAAATTATAGCCCAGAATTTAGCAAAGCATCATAGAAGGGGGGGGGCTCAACGGAAGCTATTTGTATTTTGCTGAAAAAATTCAAGATTTCTAAAAATCACAAAAATACTTATAAAATATTCTGGAGTTTATTGCGATTGTTTATTTTGAATGCATTTTTAAATTGAATTTTAATTGAAGGCATTTTCCTTTTTTGTGTATGTAAAACTGACTATAGTCGCTAACTGGTCAGCTTTAGCCGTATTATGCTCCACTTCAGTTACCTAACAGGGCAGCAAAAAGCAACATATTTATTGACTGAAAATATTACAGTTAGCCGGAAGCAGGCAATTTAACAATAACAATTGTTGTCTGTCGCTTAAAACGTGACCACAAATGATGAGCAGAATTGTGAGTGGGAATAAAACCAGAAGTTGCACTCCAACTGCTGCTGATATATATATATATATATATATATGCTATATATATACATATATATATATTTATATGTATACATATATATATATATACAATTGTGTCACCTTTCATTTGTGAACTGCATTTGCGGTTCGTTTCACACAAACTGAGGGTGCTTTTTTCCACATAACGGTTTTTCTAACGAAATTTTATTTTATTCAGTTTTATTTATTATATATATATATATATATATATATATAAGCAGCTTATTTTTACATGCTCTGCTTTTCTTTCAGTTGCTTTTCCTTTGACTATTCTGCCTGTTTGTCGACTGTTGCGCTATAAAAACAATTTAACAATTTTTAAAGTTGATAACGATCGATTCTACTTAAAATGTGATATTTAATTTACTTTTTTTTTAATATTAAATTTAAGTTGCTCCGTCATTTGGCAGTGCTACAACGCAAATTGGTCAGCATTTAGCCGCATTTTGTGCTTTTGATTTTGTTGTTGTTGTTGTTGTTGTTTGTAGTTGTTTTGTGTGGGGCAGCTGGCTCTGTGCCCCAGTCGCTTGTCTAAATATATTTTGTTTATTTTTTATTTATTTGGAAACAGTTTTGTGCGCCTTTTGCTTTTTGCTTTTAAGTTTACGGTTTACAGTTTGCAGCTTTTGGTTTTCAGTTTTCACATTTTGTTTGCTTTTCAATTGTCTTGCTTTTGCTCTTATCTATGTCCCTCTCACTCTCACTCTCACTCTCTCTCACTCTCTCTCCCTCTTTTAAACGTAACTCTGTTTGTGTAATTCTTTTAACGTTTTTCTCTGTACTTTTGGTTTTATTTTTTAAGCGCCTGAAAGCATGCTTTAATTTTTTTCCATCATATTTTTTTTTATATTTAATTTCTTTCATTTGCTAAGCCCGCGATTTGTCATAATTGAAATGTCCACGGTTTCCGCTCGAACGTATTTATCGCCCAGTTACCCAATCTAGCCACGCCCACCCACGCCCACCCAGCACCAGCAGATTTTTGCCACATTAATGTTGTCCATTGTTGCGATGACAACGTGATGAAAATGATTTATCTAACTGACTACAAGACACTTGATTGAAGTACATCTTTTCATTCTCAGCATTCCCAATTTTCTTGATTATTGCCAGAAGTGTTCTTTTCAGCCATGTTTAGAACAATATTGCTAAAAATTCAGTTAGTGATTTTTTTTCCATTTTTGTTTTTCTGTTTTGTTTTGGTCTCTGTAGCACAGTGTGCATTCGTTTGTGTGTTTTTGTTGTTGTTGTTGCTGCTGTTGTTGCTGTTGTTGCTGTTGTTGTTGCTGCTGCTGCTGCTGTTGCTGTTGCTCAAGTGCTCACCGAGGCGGAAACCCTTGCGCATACACAGCAGAGGATGGGACAGGACAGCACAGCAAGGTGGCAGTCGAGCTGACGAGTGGCAGGCAAAGGTTGCACGATTGCCTTACGATTTCTAGTTGCCAAAACAGCTTAGCGGAAATGGAAGCTGTTTGTGTTTGTGCTCCTCATCCTCAACATAATACGACAGGATACGACACGACACGACACGGCTCGGCATTCTATCTGGCTGCGTTCTAAGTGTGTATGTGTGTGTGTGTCTGTGTGTGTGTGTGTCTGTGTGTGCGTGTGTCTTACTTGACGTTGGTGCGTGCCTCGGCGACTACATTTCAACTTTTGTTGTACATAAATTAGTAGGCAAATAAAATTTTAAGGGTCAACAGCACCAACAACAAATACAACAATTATATAATGCTCACTGGCAGCAGTTGTGGCATGCAACTGCTTGTCGCAACTTTGCCAGCCGGCTCATTATAAATCATTTTGAAATATTAATGAATCGTAAAGTCAACACAGTCGCATATCAAACATCCTGCGAGTGTGAAAATTGCTCAAAACTTTTCAAAACAGTTGCAGAAAATTTCTTCTAAACAATGCTGAAATTTCATTGATTTAAAGTTTTAAAGCTGCACAAATATAAATACGGAATTTACAATATTTTGAGAAATCCAAAAATAAATTAATAATAAATATATATTAAAAAGGAGATGAACAAATGTTGCGCACAACTTTGATTGATTTTGTGCAAACTTTAATATTAATTAAAATTTGCCTATGCATTGAATTTATATTGAGGCACTACATAAATATATATTATTTAATTTTATTTTATTTCATTTTTTTCAAGCTGACTTGAGTTCATTTCCTGCCACAGTATTTATTTATTTCTTTGCTCATTTCTTGTACTAAATATGAATTTTATTAAAAAATTCCCATTTGCAAATGCTGTGATTTTATTTTTTTTGTGTTATTGCTTGGCCATAATTTGCCACAATGTATGTGTGCGTGTGTGTGCGTGTGTGTGTGTGCGTTGCATTTCTCTGGTTACGAGTCTTTTCTTATTTTCTTCTTTTTTTTTTTTTACATAATTAGTGAAGGCTTTCATTTTCATTGTTATGCTAAAATGGAAATTTCTTGACACCCACGCCACCCCCCAACCCGGCCTCGACCCCCTCGCCTACGCCTTGACATTATGCGCACAACATTATTCATAACGGAATATGAGGCACTGCTTAACAGGAGTCAGTGTACGGGCCAATTTTGAGACTATGGGCCAAAAGATGTTGCGGATGCTGTTGCCACAATGTTTATCCGGCTCTGTTTTTGTTTTAATGCCTTTGCCTTTTTACGCTTAAAGTATCTGAGTCTGTCTCAAGTAATCAGTTCAACTTAATTTAATGGGTTCTTAAAGCTTAATACGACTCAAAGAGAGAGCGAGACAAGGAGAGAGAGAGAGAAAGAGAGAGAAAGAGAGAGAAAGATACACAAGAATAGCTCAATAACATTTATGTTTATTAATTTTATATGACAGAGTCTAAGACATATTTATTTAATATTCATGTACTTGGATTTTTTTTTTTTTGCCAGCTTGACATATTTGCTGATATAAATTATCCTTATAGCTTTAAGGACCTTTGTCATTGTTGGCAAGGGCACATAAGCTGCGGTTCATGTTTGAATGTATATTTTGGTTGCTTTCGTTTTTCCGGTTTTTTTTTTTTTTTTGGTATTTTGGTTGTTTGTGTTTGGTTTTTGCTTTTTGCAATTTGCTTGTGGCATAAATTGGCCTCATGTGTTTGCTTTGTGTTGTGTCTTGAATTTTGTGAACATCTGTCTGTGTGTGTGTGTGTTGCTGCTCTCCTGTCTTACAGTGTTGCTATCGATTTTCTTTGTGGAGCAGACAATAAAAGCACTGGAAACAAGCTCCAGCCAAATAAACAACTATAAAGAAAGCAAATTATGTTGCAGATGCTGTTGATGTAAATGCCACTAATACACTCAACAGGTTGCTGCTCATTGTGGTGCCACCCCACCCCCCCCCCCCAGGGGCGTGGCACGTGTCGCTGGTTTTTAGATATGTTGCGCATTTGTTTTGTGTTTTTTTTTTTTTGTGTGTTCTAATGCATCTCACGTTCGGTTTAACACAATTTATTAATTAAACAATATTTATTTATCAATTAGCGTTTTACGTGGCAACTAAATAAAGCGCAATATTTAACACATAACCAAATTATGTTGCAATGTAATCGGATTAAATTGAGAATGTTTCCATCAAAAATGTTAAAAAAAATTGCGAATAAGTTACAAAAAAAAAAAAAAATGCATTAATCGCGTTTGCCAATGTGAATTTAATTCATGTGGAAAGGCATTTAATAAATAATTAAATCTGCGTAAAAATGTAATTAAATTAAGGCCGTTGAGTCGTCAAGAGGAATTTAAATTTGAAAAAAAAATATATATGTATTGACTATGGCTGCCTGAAACCTTAGCAGGTTCATTTGATATTTCACAATATTCTCCGCAAGCTGTACAGTATTAATTTGTTGCATGCCTCTTTGCTCCGGCTGTTCAACAGTTTTCGAAATGAAATTGCGTCTGGCAGAAACGTTAACGTTCTTGGCCAACATGGAAAAGCTTTCAAGTGCAAATACCTCAGTAGTTGGTGCCTCAATTACCGTGTAACTAGAATAACAAAGGCTCTTCAATCCCTTAAGCCCTGTCAGAGACACTATATGGCCATTAGTTGGCAGTTTGAGGAGCTAATCTGCTCTATGTGCCAGCTGCCATTGACCATTTTACGGTAAACGTGGCTTGAAGATGCAACCACACTGATTCTATGCAGCTATTCGCATTGATAACAAAAAAAAAAAAAAAAATAAAATAAAATAAATAAAATAATATAAACTATTTTTTTTTTTGGCAAAAATGCTAGTTGATTACTTTTTTGGTCCAACAATTCGAATTGATTACTTTTTGGCAAACAATGGATAATAATAAGTGGCTTATGAGCAATGCAATCATGCATTTTTAACTTAGCAAAGACGCAACAGAAAATGTGGCCAATTCTTTTTTTCTTCTTCTTTTTTCTTTCTTTTTTTTTCTAATACGAAAAGACATCTTTGTCCTTGCGCTCGAAATGAGTGCCTCACAAATCCGCTTAACGTTAAAGATCCTACTCTCGACTAGCATTTTTCTGCTCATGTCCATCTAACTGTGCTTTGTGTCCAGCTGAATATCCTGATGCGCTTATGAATGAATTATAAATGAAGTTTGTTCATCGAGTTGTTATTTGGCTCGCAAATCCAATCGTTAACTTGAATTCCTTGCCAGTCTCAGACTTTAAATATAATATTATATATTATATATATATATATATATATATATATTATAGGCCTATGTGTGCCAAGCAAGAAATTCATAGTTGGAGCATTAAAAATGGATTTATGAAATTCACTTTATCTCTGTCAATTTTTATATATATCTGGATTCAATTGTTCACAGCGAGAAATGTTTCATTTTTTTTCTTTAATTGCCAGCAATTTTTATTATCATCATTTCCATTTACTAAATGGCAACAGTTTCCCCGTTTCACTTTGCTGTAAGTGCCGTTTTTCTCCACTTGCAGCTGCAACATCTGCATCTGTTGCATAGACATGCATATTCCAATTCAATTGTCAGAGTTACATCTTCGTCAGGCGTCTGTCAACGGTTTGCATTCAGTTGTCTTCTCTTTATAATGGCTCAAATTGGGTATATTGGCTTGGTGCACATGTATGTAACAGACGGAAGGAAGCATCTCCGACACCTTTAAGATATATATATATATATATTTGATCAGGATTAAGAGCCGAGTCGATTTATAGCCTTGTTCAACTGAACACGCAGAACTCGCATCTTGAAATATCCGACGCAAAATTGCCTTATTTTTATTGATAACTGCCTTCGTTGCTCGTTTATCGATACATTTCGATTTCCGATAGCAACAAATTCTACAATTTTCAAGGCAAAATCTTCACTTATTAACTCATAATATGCATATGCATAATATACGAAGTTATGGTCAAAAACTTGCTATAAAAAATATGAAAGCCCGCTCATATCTCTGGGTGCAAAAAACTATATTCAGGGTATATCGTAGACGAGTTCACTCGATTACAGCATTCTTACTTGTGTACTTGATAGCAGTTCTTCAAGTTGTTGTTGTTGTTGTTTTTGCTGTTGCTGCTGTATACCCGCACACTTTACTTCTGCTGGTCTTTTGTCTGCCTTTGGTGGCTTATGCAAAATATTTGCATTGCGCTGACAAGCAACAAGAAATTCTGAGCGTGAAAAGAAAAAGTGATTGGCTTTGTTGTGCTGCTGTGTTTAACATATATATATATATATCTGACAACATAAAAACATAGTTACCCAATTGGCAGAGCATATGTTTAAAGGGCAATGGTTGCGCTTCGGATTTAATACGATAGATTTCAATGCAACAAGCAAAAAGAAATGTTTAAGAATTTGACTATTTCGGGGTTGTATAGCATATCTGAGCTGCGAAAAAAACATGTTTACACATTTATCTATTTACGCACATTAGCTGGGTATAAGTTAGTTAGCGTCATAAGGAGCGTGGTCAACTTGATAAGCGACATAAAACAAGTTAACGAGAGCGCTCATTAGGACCAGAATCCAGCTGATGTGAACCAAGTTTCAGTTTCATCCAAGAAACAAGCAAAGCACACAACAAAGTTTTATGTGTGTGCGTCTGTGTGTGTGTGTGTGTGTGTTTTTTTTTTGGGGGAAGTCGTATCATTTATCGGTTTATTACTACCATCCCAGTGGCCCTGATTTTAACCCCCTTTGCGCTATCCACAAACTCGCAGCCAACTTCCACCAGCGACGAAATAAGAAGCACCTAAACACACACACATACACACACACACATACAGAAACACATGTAATTAATCATGGTGTTTGGTGGGTTTTTGGAAAGCAGAGAGATGCACATGGGATTCGCAGTTTTAAAGCTGCTGCGAATGAATAAGTTTTGAATACACAACATGAACAAAGGCAAGTGGGCGAGGGGGGGGGGGGGTGTATGAAGAGGGGAAGTATAGTTGGAAAGGGAAAGCAATAAACATGATGAAAGACTTATGAAGCGACGACGACAGCGGCAACATTGACAATGCCGAACAAAGCCAAAGACTATCGAAAAAGTCGCCAACACGCTGCGTATACGTAATAAATGCACGAACAACACAAAAAGCCAATAAAACGTTCAAAATCAAACAACAAC
This sequence comes from Drosophila longiperda, assembly GCA_035042125.1. Classification (NCBI taxonomy): domain Eukaryota; kingdom Metazoa; phylum Arthropoda; class Insecta; order Diptera; family Drosophilidae; genus Drosophila; species Drosophila longiperda. The sequence goes on from JAWNLV010000118.1 coordinate 1,086,180, forward strand.
AAGAATAAAAAAAGTGCCTTAAAAACAACAAAAAAAGAGCAAAAAAAACCAGCACCCACAGTTTACTGTGTTTTTCTGTGTGTGTTCCACTTTTGACCAAACCGCTTTAAGTTTAAAAAATACTAATATCAAAATTTAACTCAAGTTAGATTAGCTATTTAGTCAGCAATATATAAATATATATATATAATTAATTATTAATAATGATATTAAATTTTATTATACAAATTTATATAAAAATATTATTGTGAATTAGAGAAGACGATTGCAATTTGAATATATTAAATTAAACTTGTTTAAATTGCATTAATTAACAAATATTTGAAAGATTTCCAAATGAAAATATTATAGATATAAATACATATTTTTATATATATATATATAATTAATTATTAATAATGACATTAAATGTGATTTCGGCCAAAACTTGATTTCTAATTAAGAAAAAACTTGTTTAAATTGCATTAATTAACAAATTGTTTTAAAGATTTTTAATTGAGAATATTATAGATATAAATACATATTTATTAATAATTATATTTCTAATTAATGTGAATTAGAAAAGACGATTGCAATTTGAATATATATTGTGGCTTATCAAATTAAATTGGTTTTAAATGCAATAATTAACAAAAGTTTTAAAGATATCCAATTGGAATTCTAATTGGAGCTTAAGTAGGGTATTTCGAGCAGAGATCGAGAGAGAGAGGGCGGGAGAAAGAGAGAGAAAGAGAGAGGGATAAACTAGTAAAGAACATTTGTTGCAAATTTCACTCATTAGTAAATAAAATTCACAGGGGCTCATTCGTTTTCCAATTCGTTGCACACTTGCTGCAACAATGCGGCAAACATTCGGTGGGGTTAGGCGCGCGACGGAGGGGGGGGGAGGGATAATGATGTGCTAAATGAAGCAGAGATGCAACATTCATTTTGCACAATTACATTTGCAGGCAGCACAACGTGACTTGTTCACCTTTTTTTTTGTGATATTGGTGCATTTTTAATGCCTCACAATGCCTGACAGCCATGCAAGAACTGCCACATGGGAATAAGAGAGAGAGATAGAAAGAGTGTGTCAGAGAGAGATAGAGGGGATTGTGGTATAAAAAAAGGTATATATGTCCATATTGCAGACAATGCTGCAAATGCTTTGAGTTGGGTTCTTGGGGTTAACAACTTTGCTCTCCGCTTTGAGTTTGTTGCAATTGAAAAGTTTTTTGGCCATGCCAGGCAACCTTTTCCAAGTATAAATCTATATATAAAAAGTTTCAACTTGCTGTTAACCATTTGCAAGAAACTGTTGCTAATCCCAAACTACTCAAAGTAATCAGATATTTTATAAGCAGCCTAATAACAATTTTCCAATCATTTCGATATCCAAACTTATTCGATGTTGCAGCAACTTAAATTCAGCAGCAACGAAGTGTGCCTAATAAATTGATATATTTAGCTATAATTTGGAATGAAAGTGTTTAAATCGAATCATAATGAAACAAGCAAGGAGCTCGTTGCAACTGCAACCGGAAAGCTCGAATGTGCCCCCCACAACTCCTCTCTACATTACTTTGCTGCCCCAGAAGACTGCCTATATACAGGTGCTTGGACATAATTGGCTTTCCCGTTGAACTAAGAGCACTCAATTTTTCAAGTTGCACGGAAGTCCAGTTCCCATTGAAATGTCTACAACTGCTACTAATGTGCGTGTGTGTATGTGTGTGTGTGTGTGTGTGTGTGTCTGTTTGTGGCCATAGCAACGTTTGGTAGAGTTGTGAAAAATAGCTGGCTTGTCGTGGTTTTGTGACCAGGTTTTCTATAGCACTTATTGCCAGCACAGCGTTTAAGTTTGGTTGTCTGGCAACTTTTATAAATGGCATAAAACTTTTGCAGCACCAACACTTCATAATGTGAAACTTTTACCTGATTCAATTAGACCCAAAATGAAGCACAAAAAGGAAAATGGCAAAAAAAAAATCTGTGGTTCACTTTGGCTTCACTCTAGCATTTGCAATTTGCATTTCTTTAGTAGCCTTCTGTTTTTCAGCATCGCCAACACTTTGCCAAAGTTCGTTATCAGTAATGAAATTAAAATTGTAATCTCTTTTTTTTTTCCTGCTCATTTTCTAAAAGACTACGTAGAAATTTAACGAATCCAGCAACGCTGTTAACATTTTTTTGCTTAATTCTATATTACGTTGATGATGATAAAAATTTAGAGTACTTGTAATATTATATATATATATATCGAATATATTATGTATTCTGTTGCATAAACGATAAATAAATGTTTGACACATTTTTTGACTAAATGCTCAAAAGCGATTCTTATCAATATTTGATGTCCATACTCAAAAAAATACTATACATTCGTTGTTTTTTTTTTTATTTGTATATTTCTTTAGTTGAATAATAAAAACTAATAAATTGCGATAAGCATCTGAGCACTGTAAATCAAAAGCATTGTTTAAGCAATGCACAAAAGTTAGCAAATAAACTATAATTTTTTTTTCAGTTATCAGTTTGTTTAAAAAGCAATAACATATACAAAAATAAAGAGTTATCAACCAAGTGCGATAGTAATATTTGCTCTAATGGATAAGCCAAAAAGTTATCTTTAACTATCTGTTCCCATTCCAAAAATAGCTTGTAATGCTAAACATATTGTTGAGTTTCATCTACACATTAGCTAAGAAATAAAAAAAAACTATAGAATTCCATTTAATTAATTATGATTTTCACCTGTGTGCCAACTTTTTTTGGTCAAAGTTCAAAAGTGACCAGAGGAACTTTATGCATTTTGCCCAACTTTACGGCTGGAGTCGAAAATTATTTAAGTGCAAATTGCTTGTTGGTTTTTGTTGGCTATTTCGAAAAGCTAATCTGAAGCTCATTGCAAATGCATACACAACAGGTAGCAGGCAGCAGGCATCAGGTAGCCGTAGCATGTGGCATGTGGCAGGTGGCAGCTGCAAAACACACACAGAATCAGCGACAACAAAATGGCCGCCATTGAAACACCGGGCACCCAATCAAAAGATCCGGCCTAGAAGCGACCAGGCTGGCAAAAGTAAAGTAAAGGCAAAATATAAAAGGAATTTCAAATTGAGTAAAAGGCTTGAATTTAAATGTGTTGCACAAAAAGAGGCAACCGTAGCAAAGCTCCATTAAAATATTGTTAAATTGCCGACATTCGCATTAAGTTCCAGTTGAGGGATTTAAAGGCAAACAACTTTTAACATAAACAGGAAATAAAATCCGATTTGGAAATGCTGCGATTGAAATGCCCTTTCTTTTATCTCCTCTTGTATAAAATCTGCATATTATTTAATTTTAGTTAATTTCAAGAAGCGAAAATAGTATAATCAAATTGTCTCTAAAAATTTGATGCTCAATCTCAGCATTTGTTACATAACTTTTGACGTAATCATTGTACAATGTGGTTCGTGGCAGGGTAACGAAAAAGGGTTTTCAGAGCCATTTGAATAAATTTCAATTAGACCAAGGAATTTGGTTTGCCGCCTTTTGCCGAAAAACTGCCAAATAGACAAGGCAGAAGACCAGAAATAATAATAATAGAATTAATTTGCCAAACAATGTTTACAATGCTACTTCAAATTTGTGGTTGCTTCAGTGTTTATAAATATATTGCTCATATTGGTTATTTTTGCGTATAATTAAATCATTCGTTTGAGCCACAAAAGCTTTTCGATTGACCAGATTTTGCCTTTTCAAAATGGCCATAAAAATTAATGAATTATACAAAAAAAAAAAAAAAAAATAAATATTGCAATTATTGCTCTGAAAGGACTGCAGAAAAAATAAACACAAAGATTTATAATTTTTTTTTTTTTTTTGGAAAAATATATATATTTTTGTTAACTTATTGCCTGTTTGTATCAATAAAGTGGTTTTAAAACTGAGTATTTAGGTACCTAAAAATGTATTTATATATCTTAATTATTTCAATATTTTTTTTTATTAAGCAAATGTGTTTTTTTTGTTGTTAGCGAACATTAAAGGGCAAATGTTGTGTTGAAAGAGTTTCACATGATTCAATGGCAATTAAGGCATTTGATTGATGTATGATGCTATGATGCTATGATGCCATATGGCTCTGCAGATATTTTCTGTTATATTTCAATTGCCTTTCAATTATTTCTTATGTATAATTGTGCGTAAATTTTGCTCATAAATATTTTTAAATTGAGCGTCAAGTGTCAGCGGCAGAGTATGCTGCTGGGAATAAATCTAATCATGTGTGTGTGTGTGTATGTGTGTGTGTGTGTTGTTGTCTTTGTGTATTTTAAATGGAACTGGCTAAAAACTAACCGTACCCAAAATCACTGCATATATCAAGTGAAAAGAAAATTCTTTGAATTTTGCACGGCAAGAAGCAGTTTCACAAAGGAATAAGCAAAAACTGTGGCAGGTGAACACAGCACGAGCATTATACACATGATGATGATGACCATGATGATGATGATGATGACGATGATGATGATGATTACAAATTTGATATTGTGTTCGAACATTCTTGCATGAGTACATGGCCGATGGCAACATGGCTTTATTTGCATGCCAGCTTTGGTGACCTTAATAAAAAGCAATTCACTTTTGTCCTCCCTCAACAAAGAGCTGTAAAACGTTTGAATTACAAACAAATGGCAACCACAGGTCAGCATTGGCATTGACTTTGTTACCAGCTCCATGTTTTTATTTAGAGCGCTGTGTTATCTTGGACAACTGTCGTTGCCGTTCAGTTGACAGTCAACAATTGGGATTCTTATGCAATCGATCAAAATTTATCTGATTAATAGAAATAAATTGATTTGATATTGATACAATTGACGGGTCACATTACGAATGTATTTTTAACACAGATTATTCTGCATGTTTTTCCATTGTCTTCTTTTTTTTTTGTTCTTTTTTCGTTGGTTATCAGTCAATTAATCAATTAAAAGTATTAATGACAGGTTAAGTTTTGCAAACATTAATTGGATTATGGAAAGTGCTCTCACAGGGAATATTTGCAATATGGATTACACATTTTTAATTTTTTTTTTTTGTATGAAAAAATAATGTGAATCAGAACGATGCGTGCATATTGTAAATCAATTGAAATAATTTTCGCACGCTCAATTGAATTGGTTTTAAAAAACAAATTGTAAGCACTCTCTTTACATTTTTTCCACTTCGCGACTTCAATAAAATAAAAAATAAAAAACAACATACTTGAAATTGCGTATACGACGCTGTGTAGACGTCTTCTTGAATTACATCGATATAATTGAATTTGTTTGTTTGGCTTCAAGTTGCTTTTCATAAGCACAGGGAAATGGCAGCAGTTTTTCTGCTTGCAAACACACGAAACAAAGTGGAAATACGGAAAACTTGCTCCACAATCCCCAAGTACAACCGACAAACATTGCCGTAAAAAACCCACCAAAAAGTTGCACATCGATTTTCGATATTTGTGCCAAGTTTGAATTAATTTCTTTTTTGGCTTGCACAGCACAGCGAAAATCTTAAAGCATCAAAAATCATTAATCACAATGAGAACTTTGATTGAATAATGCAAATATGTCTGAGTAGGATTAAGTTCTTGGGATTTGGATTTGCGGTGGTTAATACAAGTCTGTGGATAATTTTGTAACAGTAATTCAATACCAATTACCTATTGGTAATGAATATTTGGGGTATTCACCTCATTATGCATTCGAATCTAGAACAGAAAATATGACTTTCTGTGCTTTCTGTGCTTGTGATTATTCCATTTGCATATGCAAAGTGAGTGAGAGGGAGAGGGAGAGAGAGAGAGAGAGAATTGCACAAAGGAGGAGATGCATTACCATTGGACAATCGAACAGTGTGCGAGAGAATGAAATAGATACAGTTAGTAATATCTGATTGGTGCAGGTACATGCAATGCACAATTGTTGGCATTGGCAACCAAAAATGAGGAATGACTTTTAAATACATTAAACAATATTAAGCAGAATTATCAATAGATGGAAATGGTCAAGAAGCACAACAGAAATAATCAAAACAATTAAACACATTTCTGCGCTTTATATATATATAATATATATATATTTATTTATATATATATATTTATGGTAAACAGTTTACAATCTTCAACATACAAGTCGCAGCTGTTAATGCAAGGCGTTTGTATCATGTGCTTCGATTTATCGACAACATTTCTATTTGTACTTTTGGCACAAAATATTTATACAATTGACAGCTGTTCGCTGCTCGCTGCCCGCTGCCAACGTCAGCAGCAATAGAAGCAGCAATAGAAGCAGAAGCAGAAGAAGCAGCAGCAGCAGCAGCCACAACAAAAACAATAGCAGGCAACAGAGCGCAACAGCATTTGTGGCAGTCTCCACCCAACTCCACATTGCTCTGCCACAAATATATATATCTTTATATATATATATATATATATATATATTATCTAAGCTTATTGTCACATAATCTCTGTCAACATAAAGCAAGCCACATCCGCTGCTCCCCTAAAAATTGCCTTAGGAAATACGCTTACAGTGTGGCCATTACAGCTTGCTAATGTGTTTTGGGTTATTCATGGAGTACTCTTTCGGCCCCCTTGAGAAGTGCTCAGCGCATTCAATTACGCTTCTTCTGCTGGGCTGTGTATGAAATTACCACTTGATAATCTCCGCTCTGCTCCATAATCTATTTTTGGTATTCTTTTTTCATCCTTCCTTTAATTGCCATTTTTTTGAGTAGCTTTATTTTTATTAGTTCTTTTCAATAACAAATGCTATTAAAAATGATATTATGAAATTTTTGCTATTTGCTCAAAATGATATTTTACAGAATTTTAACTTTTATCTATATTATAACAATTTCAGTGTAATCTCAATTTTCTTAATCAGTTTTATCTATTTTTCTGCATTTTTCGTCGCCTGTTTCTGAATGCGAAAATTAGATCTTTAAGTGCAATAAAAGTTCGTTGTGAATTTTATGGGTTGACATTCTTTAAACATTTGGTTTGTGTTCAAGTTGTTGCCACTCGTGAAGTAATTGTGCGTATACGCAATATTTTATTTTTCATTTATTCTAAAGCTGCCGGCTTGTGTTTGCGTCAGTGAGTGTGGTATAGTGTTGGTGTGGGTGTGGGTGTTGGTGTGGTTGTGTGTGTTGTGTGTGTGTGGCCTTGTATGGGGTGTTTGGGTGCCTGTGGCTTTTCTTTTGCACTTATTTCATCATAAAATATACACGAATTGGGTATGCTTGGCTTAGTCGGCTTACGCGGTTGCAGTTTCAACTTAATCTCAGTTTTACGAGCTGCCCATGCGAATCACATCAAAACGCACAGAAGCCTCGAGTCAATCTAATACAAGAGTTAAACATTTTTTTTTTTTGTAATTAAATGGCAAAGTCGAGGCCAACAAATAATTAATAGATTTTTGGCATTTGTGCTACTGATAATGCCACTTGTCTGTCAGTCTAATCAATCAATATGCGCGCCTCACATTTTGCCATGTTGCATAAACTCATCCCATACAAAATGGCAGCCATAAACGTTCCACACACACACACACACAGAAACACACAGTAAGTTACATATTGATTATTCATTGGGCCAACAATTTGCATTAGAAAACAAAAAAGTGAAGCGATAAAACTTCGAATTAAGACACAAATTGAAGCTGGCAACTTTTCTTTCATCATTAATTTGGACTTATTATTGCTGTGATTATAATTGGTTTTTTTTTTTTTTGTTTTTTTTTTGCTGTTTGAAGAGTGCTAATGACACATTTAGGTACCACAATTTATGTCAATTTTGAAGTTCAAATGGCCAAAGTCATTTTGTGTGCAGCCACACAGGCATCAACAGCCAATTTCACTAAATTTCTCACCTCACCTCACCTCACCACAAAATGCAAAATGTGAAAATATTCGAAAACAGCGACCGCATGGCAAAATGGATTTCAATGCACATTGCCAAATGAGATGAATTCAATTTGTAATTAGTGTGCGAGCGGGGGATGTACAAGGAGAAAATGAAACATTAATTGGATATGTCGAGGAAAACAGAAAATGGATGAATAGTGTTGAACTTGAGTGCTAAATTACTTGTTGATGGAAATGCGATGTGGCAAACACAAAGTGCATGCCACTTGCAAAATGTGCAAGACAAATGATTCCCATTTTGCTGAAACACCAAGGAATATTCACTCGATATTGAAAACTTTGCGTGTTATTGAAACGTGAATAAATAATTAATAGTCTTACATGATATATGGTATAAATTTACTTTAAAATTAAGCATAGCAAATTTGAGTTAAACACTTGAATAATTTGTGAATTTATGTGGAATGACTAACCAAAGGCAATCTTTTAAATGTTTTGCCAACTATTTTATTGAGCTACTAATAAATATGTATATATATATAAATATGAGTGTACTAAAATACAATATCTACTTCTACTTCTACTTCTGAAATTCATATTTTTCACATTTCCACAACTCCACCTAGTCAATTGAAGGCGATTCCTTTAAAATTTGCTGATGCAGCAATTGCTGCAAAAAAAATGCATGTGAGTAACCAAATATTACCTTTACTGTTAGCCAATTAAGTATCAGTGACTGAGTAGATGTTTACATTTCCATTTATATATAAATTGCCCTTAAGGCACATGTGCCTCACGGAAAAATCAATACAAAAACCACCCACAAAAACCACCCCCGCAGCCACTCAGAATTTTGAATGTCTGCGCAATTTTCTATGACAAAATCTCTGTAAAATTTTCTGCAAAATTGTTGCAACATGCCAATCAATGCAATATGATATATATAAAAATATATATATATATACTAAGAATATGACAGACAGTGGGCGTGTGTGTGTGTGTGTGTGTGTGTGGGGGGGAGGGGGTAAAGAGTTGGCTTTATATATTGTACAACAGTAATTGAGACTGTGTAAATGCAAATCCTTTAAGTGCTATTCAAGTGGCAGCCACTTGACAACCGAGTGTCGGGGCGTCACAGAACCTCAGAGCTGGCAGTTGGCAGCCACAGTTTTTGAATGGAGGGGATTGACATTGTCATGTCGAATAGTGTAGAGACACACCTTGGCTATTGGCTAAATTTAGCTAAATGTGGCAAATATTTAAAAAGCAAACACTTTATCTCAATCTTATCACAAGCGAGAAACACACACACACAAATACAAATGTTGCACACTTAACAAGACTTTCGAATCTCTCTTATATATTCTCACAGCGATAGAGAGCTTGAGAGAGAGAGAAAGAGTGGGGGGGGGGGTGTATGTTTGTGTGTGTTTACAATAAAAGTGTGCTTCACAGCCGCAATGTCGCCCATTAATTGCTGCATACGTCAATCGCAGATTTGACATAGGTACACACATATATATATATATATATATATATATATATATCAGACGTATATCGAACAAGCATTAAGCATGTACACAACTTGTACTAGTTTTTTTTACTATTGTTTTTTTTTTTTTTTTGCTTTCGAACGTTTGAGTTCCGCGCAGAGACACGCAATACTTATTACAATCGAACAAACAACGGTACATATTCGTTATCTTATCGGCGCTAGCTGAATAATACCCCCCGCTCAATGGTTCTAAGCAGTTTTAAGCAGCCAGCGATACGATTGTGAAATGTGTCGCATTGCCACTAACCCGTAACCCGTAACCCGTAAACCCAAAATGCCGAAATGCCCATTACACATACTTGCGACACTGTGCATGACTGTTGCAACGTGTGTATGCCACAGCAGCAACAGTAGCAGCAGTAGTCGATATATTGTCAAATGGAAAATATTTGTCTGCATTAATTTAATTACGATTAGCTTAATGAGAGAGAAAATTGGAATTGCAAATGTTTTTGATTGAACAAAAGGAATTCTTGAATAGATTAAGCGAAACTCCAAATAAAAATGTTGAATGTAATAATTTACTTTCTTACATTTGAGAATTGTTTCATCCATATATATTATTACATATATTTTTCATATAAATATGTTTATTATGTGTTTGGATTTTATTTGTTTTTGTTTATGAAAATTGCAAGAGTTTGCTTTTTAATTTAATTAACCAGCATGTTCAACTACACGAAATACAACCAAGTAAAAAATGTGAAAGTTTACTTTATGCGTTGGGCACTTTTTTGTGGTCACATCAACAAGTTAATAGTTATTGACTTTAGTCACAATGTGAAATGTGTGTTTAGGTTGCTAATCGAATTGGATTAGCAGCCAAGAGCGGACTGCAAAACCCAAATTCGAGATCATTTAACGCTGACACTGTTAAAATTGGTTTTCTCGATGACGCACACCCGGCGGATGCGTAATTTTTTATCCTATTTAGAGACTGACGAGTTTTTATTACAGTTAAATGTTTGAATTTGAGTTTGAGTTTCAGTTTCAGTTTCACAGTTTCGCAGTTTTGTAATAATTGTTAAAAAATGTAATTAGATTATTTCTTGTTTGGTAGTCGTCGCCATCAATTTACCTTTTTGTGTATTGCGGCACCTCCTGCTGCTCTTCCTGTTTTTGTAAACCCTTCGCCTACAGTTGCGATGCGTTTAAAATGTGTTTTTTTTTTTGGTTTTTTTTTTTGTTTGGATTTTGTTGTTCAGGTTTGTGTTGCTGGTGGGTTTGTTTGTTGTTCTTGTTGGTGGAGGTGTTGTGTTTTAGTTGGGCAAGTGCCCCCAACTTGACTTACGGCACAATTTGTTTCGCTTTTAATTGCTTTTTAGCTTTTGGTTTTTTTTTTGTATTTGTTTTAACGTTTCGGTTTTTTTTTTTTTTTTTAATTTATATATATTTATATATATATATATATATTTTTTTTTTTATTTATTTAAAGCGTCCAAATCTGTTTGGAACAGTGTAGAAAACCAAGATAAATGTTTAATACACACAAACAAAAATGCACAAAAGAAAAATTAATACACTTTTATCGATGTTCGCTCTTGTTTTTCCATAATATTATTATTATAATTATTACAAGTCTTATTCATATTTTTTATTCTTTCTAATTTTTCTTTGAATTTGATGGATATTCGATGTCCTTGTTCTGCAACTTTTTTTTGTTGAGTTTTAGGTGGCTTTCTGCCCAGCATCAGCATTCGGTCGCTGTTGGTTTTGGGTTTTGGTTTTGGTTTTTGTTTAGGTCTATTTTTATATTAATTTTTATCGTTAAATTTGTCGCTTGTCTTCGTTGTTGCAGAGCACAAAATTCATACACTCGACTGCTCGTTCTGTGTGTTTTATAAATAAATTGACGTGAAACTTGTCAAATGGCTACCAAAATGAAATTTTAAGCCAAAGCCCAGGTACACACGCATACACACACACGCATACATACAGACACACACATACATACACACATTAATGGAGACCGTTGTATCTGTGGCATAAAATTACCCGCACTTAGTGGCACAGCAACATGCGTTAACACTTAGCATAGCCGCAATAACCAAAAACACTAATAAAAATCCCAAAAATGAATCAAACTTGATGAATTCTTACAGAGACAACAAATAAAGTATTACTTTGTCACATGCTCAGAATTACCATATCTAAATAGTAATATACAAATTTTATCATCGAAATATATAGGTTTTTTTTTATATTTTTTTTTTTTTTGCAGAGCATTGTGCAAATCGTTCATTACTCATTATTCCCATCACGCAATGATCGCTTGATGAATATTTTTAAATTGCTTTTGCTGCCCCTTCAACATAGAAATGTGTTAATTTTGATAGATATTGTCGTTTTTCCCATTTTGCTTTCGTCTTAATGATGATGATGTGTTCGGTCTGTGCGGTTATTTATTTCCTATTCTTATATTGGTTGTGGTCGGTCCAATAATTTTGATTGTTGCCAAAAAATTCTTAGACATTCGGCCGCATTCTTGTCTGCTCTGGGGTCAAATTCAGAGAGAGGAGGTGTGAAGTAAAAAAAATAAACCAAATACAGTCCACACAGTCTAGCGGTGCTACTCTGGTTTTCACCGTTTGCCCAATCTCACACACACATACACCCTATGATTATGTGGAAGGGGGGGGGGGGGAACGGTGGCATGTTGGAGCTTAGAACATGTGTTGTATTGTCTTTTCGATTCTATAGAATTGACGCGTTTATAGCGCTAATTGATATCAAGTGATATGAACGAATTTTTACCGTGTACGATTTCAATTTCAATTTTAATTTAATTTTGATTTATATTTTATTATTTGCTGTCGCACAGAGTCTTTATTACGTTGACAGCATTTCAAAAAGATCAGTCGACAAGTTATTGCTTAACCGATTGTTGGCTGTACATTTTTGGTATGATATTTCCCTTCACTCCCATTGGCGTCACTGTAAAATTCCATGAATGGTCAACATTAATCATTGTGATTAATTTGATATTTTATTTTTTTTGCTTATCTTTTAAGAGGCCCACCTGAACGTACTTCATTTCATTTCAAACGTAGATCAACTCGCATTGTGCCCAACAAAACCCATTCTTCCCACTCGACTATTAACAACAACCAAAATTTTTGTCAACTTTCGTAACTTGATTTTCCGGCGAAGGCGGCTTCAAATATTTATGCTAAACAAACAAGAACAATCAATAAATGCGATTAATTTGTCGCAATAAATGGGAAATTTGCTGAAAACGAGAGACGCTGCCCACGCCAGCCTCTCCTCTCACTGCGAGAAAAATAGGTAATTTTTCTGCTCAACATTTTTATTGTATTTATTTGCGGTGTTTTTCTGTTTCGGTTTTTGTCACTGTATCTGTTTTAACTTTGGGCCGTAAGCATAGTCTGAAACAACCTTATATGGGTCACATTGTTTATATATGGCTAAACAAAATAAATAGCAGAACAAAAAAAAATCATACACACTCCACAAACACAAACACACACACACACACACACACACACACACACACACACACATGAATATTGAGCTAACATTTTTGACTTTGGGCTTTTTTTTTTTTTTGGCTATGGATTCTGTGCCCTGCAACAAGTTTAGTTCAACGTTGTTGTTGGTGCTGTTTTTTTTGGTTTTTTTTTTTCATGTTGCACTAATTGCCAGCGCAAAGTATCTGAGTATCTGTGAGGGTCTCTCTTCAGTTTGGTTTTTTCTTTCTTTTACACACACATCACTTTTCCAGGGCTGGGCACTTTGATTTAATTTTTAGAGCACATTCAAAGTGCGACACGTGCACAAAAAAAAAAAAAAAAATGCGAATCAAAATTAGCATGGAACCAACCAAAAAAAAAAAAAAACTACAGAAAAATCATCAACTAGCAGTCAAAAAAGAGATGCTAGGATAAGCACAACACTCGACTTTACATTCGCGCGCGATGTGTTTATTGTTGTTGTTGTTGTTGTTACAGTTGTTGCCACAGTTGTTGCTTGTTTGTTCTGCGTCTTTCAATTGTTGATGGTGGTTGTTTGGTTATGGCTGCTGTTGTGGACACGTGCTGACATTGCTGCAAGTTAGCTGTGGCTGCTGTGGTTGCCGCCGGTTTCGCTTCTAAATTCTTTAGTCACTGCTGCTGCTGCTGCTGCTGCCGCTGCTGCTGCTGCTGCTGCTGCTGCTGCTGGCTAAACCTCTACGCTAGACGATTGCTACGCAACTGACATGCGGCATCGGTTCGTGACTAACGACGACCAAACAAAGACAACGACGACGACAACAATGCGCAACTCGGCAGCGGTTCGTTCGCTAAACGTTCGCTTTCAACATGTTGCGAGTAAAGTTTGTACGAAAAAAAATACACAAAAATACAAAAATTGCCGAGCAGTAAAAGTGCACCAATTGCAGCTCGGGCTTCAGTTTCACAGCCTTTTGGTTCTTTGGCTTTTGCCGAAAACACAAGAAAATGCTCAAAAAAAAAAATTTAAGTTAAACAAGTAATAAATTGAGAAATCTCAACAAGAAGACACCCTAAACGCAAGTTATCAGAAAATTAATGACCTCTTTTCTAAATTTCACAATAAAATTTTATTAAATTTAAATAAAAAAAAAAATATTTCTAGTTTTTAGGCTGTTTTTTTTTTATAACTCTGGTAATATAACATAATTTATATTTAATTATTAAACATAAGTATTTTTAATAGTTCACATTTACAAACACTTCGGATAATTGTGATGTTCATTTATTTAAGAAATCGTACGAGAACAAAACGAAAATAAAGATTATTTCTCTATAATTAAGAAAAATAATTCATAAAAATAAAAAATAAAATATTATTGCAGTCAAATTATTTCATTTTAAGAGTATATTTTTATCCAATTATATAGATATTTTTTTTAATTGCCTGCAATTCTCTATTTGTATATATATATATATATATATATATATATATATATCGGGAAAGAGATATGGTATACAAAAATATATATTTTTTAAATTTAAAGTCTGCCCACTGCCTGTTACATGATTTTTGCACCAATGTACTATATACCCTTTATAGCCATGGGTTCAGCTCGAAATTGGTAGTCGACGGCAAACAGTGGGAAAGAGCCAAGGACAAGCAAACAGAACAAGTAAATAAACAGCAGCATTGTTTCGCTACCAGCATATTACACCGTGTTGGCCAACAGAAAGGAGGTTTATTAAAACCGGCAAAACTCAATGTTTCATATTTTTTTTTTTTTTTTTTTTTTTTGTTGTACACAGTAAAATTTATTAATTAAGTTTACGCATTTTTAGGCATGTGCAAAGCATGTAAATTTGTATTAAAATATGCAATATGATTGAAGTTTATGAAAATTACCAAAATGCGAATGTCGAAAAATTATAATCTTTGGCAGGCCAACATGTTGCAAAGTGGTGTGCCTCTGCCAAACATGTTGGCTGCCATTACTTTGTGGCGGCATTAATGATGTGGCTGCGGCAAACACGAAGCTTTCGATGCTGGAGCAGCAGCCCTCGGTGGCGGCACCAAATCCCAGACACGCATCATTTATAGAAATGTTAGACAACAATGGCCGATATGGTGTTGATGCAGTTTTGGGGCTTAGTATTTTTTTTTTGTGGCAAAACGGTTCGTGCATTGCACGAAACATTTACAAACATTTGCAAACATTAATCAACAGCGCCACTCGAATTGACTCCCCATTGGAGAATGCGTTGTTAAGCGCCACAAAACGCCAAATAAAAAAAATGAAATTAAATGTATACATTTTAATAAATTTATAAACCATGTCTCTGAAATGGATTTTGGTTTTTGTTTTAAATTTTGCAACAATCTGTGTGAGTTGTTACTTGTTAACCGTTTGCAACATTTGCACTATATTTATTTAGACAACAATGAGCACATTAGCCTAATCCATTTCATGATCTAAATTAGAGCAATATTTGATGTATTCCTTAGTTTGTTCAAGTGTTTTTGGGCACACAAAAGCAATAATCTACATAGACAATTGTGCATTTGATACAGTGCAACAGAGTCAGTCGCATTTATAGAGTTGAAATGCAGCTACAAAGAAAAAAAAAAAAAACAGAAGCCGATTATCTAATTAACCAAACAACACACACACACACACACACACACAATGCACACAACACTTAAACAAATGTTACACTTGTGAGTATTCATTGGGGCTCCAACCTTGTTCACTTAGTTCCCATTTAAATGAACTCACTCTGAGAACATTTACAAAAATGATGAAACTCGATTGAAAATTTAAAATTTATTACAGTCTTATTTGTAGTTTTTATTAGCACAAAACTTAAATCATTTAATTTGACATATTATTAATATAAATTAGTTCGATATTGTAATAAATGTTCTTATGACAAAATGCATTTAAAAATGGTATTTAAAACTGTTTTAAAATTAATCTTGTTAGAGTAAAAAAAAATTAGTTTCAGAACTTTTGACAGTTATTATTAAAATGCATTATATGCCCACATTCAGCTGTCAATCATTGCATTATCCTTGATGTTGGTTTTGGTAATAAACAAATGAAAACTATAGCTATAATTTCAATGGAAATTGAATTTTATAATTAACCCTGCAGTTTGGCTTTAGTTTATTACGCGAAACATGTCACAGATCGCAATGTATGGTAAATTGATAGGTAAATAATTGGACTGTTCCATTGCAAATGAACAGGATTGAACATGTTTCCGGTTGAGCACTGACTCATCAAATGCATAAAAATTCCACTGACAACACAGCAGGCAAATGTGGCTCCTTTAATGAAGTCGGGCGTAATTAATTTGGGTGGGTCTATTAGAGGTCGCGTTCCTCTTCGCTGACCCCAAATCCTACAGACCGTTACAAATAATAATTATAATAACAATGAGATGCCAATGGGTCACTTTAGTGTAAGCCAAGTGCATCTCAAATTTTATATTGTCGACTGCCGCTCACATTTTTGATAGGCGTTTAAGTTTCTTCATTACTTACGATTTATTGATTACATGGCCAGATTTTGAAATTGCAAACTTACCTGTAAGTAAAAAGAAAATGCACAAAAACAAAATGTGTTGTTAATCGGAGGCATATAATATGATAAAGATCAAGTTAATAGTTAAAGAAAGAGAGCAAAAGTTTGTTGATTAAGTTGTTTTTTGTGCTGCGAAAACTTAGAATGACAAGCAACTTGAAGTTAAGGGCGTAATTAAATGCTTATTCAGTAACTAATTAAATGGTAGCGCTAACAATTACGAATTGTAAAACTAAGAGAAAATTGTTGAAAACCCCCTGTTTATTGACTTACGAGTTTAATTAATGTATCTCTGTGAAAAGTTCTCAATTGAATGAATTTAAATAATAAATGCCACAATTATTTTGTTCAGATGTCAATTCATTTAACTAGGTTAAAAAGGACATTTAATAAAGCATTTTTTTATTTCATTTTTTTTTTTTAAATGGGTAAAAAGTGTATATTGGTTTTGTGCAAACGTATGTAACAGGCAGAAGGATGCATCTCCGACACTATAAGGTCGGATCAGTATTAACATCCAAGTCGATATAGACATGTCTCTCTGAAGACGCGGAACTCAGAGACTATAAGAGCTAGATAGAATTTGGGATATATGTTTTCGCAGTATACGCAGCTTTAGTTTGCATTATTTTGTCGATAACTGCATCAGTTTCTCGATAGTCGATAAATTTCGATTTGTGATACCAATAAATTTCAAAATTTTTAAAGGCAGAATCTTTTAATTAAAACATAATATGCATATGCATAATATTGACCAACTGTCGTCAATTAATATTGCTTGTGGCTCGTTTAATGCAATAACGTTATTGACACATAAACAGGAGAAAAAAATGCGTTCGATTGTTTCATTTTCATGCATGCAGAAAAACTCCAAAAACAAGTCCAATTGGAAGTCATCAGTTGGTATGGCAGAAAAACAGGAAACAGATCAATAATATCACAACAGCAAACAGCAATTCTTTGCACATAAATAATGCCACAATACAATTACAGTACGTGTTGCGGTCGGCACAATGTGTGACAAATAATCTGACATGAATCTGGGATTTTACAAGCGAATTGTCGAGAAATTCCAACATATTTTCGACAGAATTCAGTTTATCAAATGCTCCAATTATAATGAATCCATGTGACAGAAACATGAAAACGCAGCCTGATTTCCAGTTCGTAATGCAACAAAATTAATTAGAACGAGTTGAGGACAAACTCGCTCTCTGAATGCAGTCCAAAAATAAAGGTAACTGAATTGAAATTTGAGAAAGTCCTAAAGTTGAACTTAAGTTACAAATGATGCTGAAGTTGACAATATACTTGTAGACTAACCCGACAAAAATGCATTAGCTCTATTTAATTTTTCTTCAACAAAATATTTCTGATTTTGGATACCCTGTACCCATTGAAAATGGGTAAAAAGATTTAATGGTTTTGTGCAAATGTATTTAACAGGCAGAAAGAAGCATCTGCATCCACATAATATATATATATATATATATATATATACTCGATTAGGATCCACAGCCTAATTCTCGTTTATCTCGTATCGATAACTCTCTTCGTGTTTCGATTATCGATACATTTCGATTTCCGATAGCAATAAATTGCACAATTTTAAAGGCAGAATCTTCTAATTAACACATTAAATTGTTCGACTGCCCACATTTCATCGAGATCGAATAAGAAACAGCCAAGTTATGATGAAAAATATATTCACATATTGATCTTATTTGTGTATTCGAGTGTAAATATATTTTTGTGTTTATATTAATTACGTACGATTGATTGTACGTATGTATGTATGTATATATGCAAGTATATATATATATGCATGTGTTTCTAGCTAGCCAATTAGGGCTCAGTTTGGCCTTGTGAATAAAAATATGCGCTGCATTCGTTGGTTTTTTTTTTACTTGTCAATGAAATAACTTAGTTTGCTCATATCATGTGTAAAGGAAAATTTAACAATTAAATTATAATCTTTTTAACAACTTGGCTCGGGGTATATTGTAGTCGAGATGACTCGACTACAGCATTATTAATTGTTTTGTTTATTCATATTGAAAGCCTCTCATACGGCTCATTCCAGCTGGTTAGCTAAAGCCAAAGCAATTGCCATATATGGTTGTAAAAATAGCACATACGCAGCGTGGTCTGCCGCTATTTAGTCAACGCCAGCAGCAGAGAGCTTTGATGTGTGGTGAAAGTTGCAAAAGCTTGGCGCTTTCCATTGGGTTCATGTACTGGCTTTCGCACATTGTGGGAGCATGTCTGTGATAGAGAAGTTGCCTCGCAAAAACTTTTAGCAGAAAGTTTAAATGATGAGCTTTTATAAATGCGGCATGATAAAGTTTTTTTTTTTAGCAATGTGTCGCAGCTGCTTAACATATTACCAACTTTCGTCGGGCTTTAAGCTAATACAAATGTTAACAGTTTTCATACACTAATTAATTAAAAATGTGCCTAATGTTTTTTAGTAAAAGGCATATTAAATTAGCAATTTTAATTCTTGACAAATTCGGACAGATCAAGCTTATTTAATTTGATTGATAATTGCATCAGTTCCGTTTCGGCTAGCAATAAGAATCGTGGTTTGCTATTAATGTATAAATATAACAATAAGACTAATTTTAATTGACTAACTCTTCGAATTTCGTCAAGATTGTATAAGAAACGCCAAAATTATCGTTCAAAATATATTGCAAGAAACATCATTGGAAAAACAAGTTTTTAATGTAGGCACAGAATATCTAAAGAAAAGTAATTTTCCAACAATGTTTCCTATGGGTTTACTTTTAACAAAATTAATGGAGTTTTTACATAGGGTATTCTATATATTCAAGTTCTTTAAAGTCGAAACGTAAGTTGGATCTGACTTCATCTTAGGATTAGCTCATATTTAAAGATTTCCATATAAGACAATGTGTTCGAATAACTCAACTTCATTTCTCCGTACAGATTGGAAAATAGTAATATTTTTAAAATATTAATACTTTTAACATGAATTTTTTTTTACATCCATTAAATAAATTGTATTTCATGTCAATATTCCAAACAATTCAACAGACGATGATTTTTAGACTTTTCTCGGTTGTTGCATATTATGAATTTAAAAGCAGCTTTGATATTTGTTCAACCTCTTTCGGAGCTGCCAATGGGCTTAAAAAGTTTTCGTTTACATTATTATTTTTTTCTTTTTTTTTTTTTTTTTGTATTGATTAAACGTAAGAGCTATTTTTGCGCTGGGAAAATCGAAGAAGACATCAGAAGGAGCAGCTATAAATACATGGCAAATACTTATTCGTTCGCATCGGATTAAAGCCCGGCTTGTCCAGCACACACACCCACACACCCACACACCCACACACTCACACACACACACACGCCCACATTTGCTAAAGTTCAATGACTAGCAATAACGAAGCGTTATTCAAGCGTAAATTATTGTCAAGGACCCCAAATGAGCCGAGCAGAAAAGCGGTTTGAGCGAGTGTTGGCTGATGAGAGAAGGGGGATGCAGAGGGGTGGGGAATGCGTTAAAGTGTGATGTTGCATGATGGTGGAATATGAAGGCAGACCTCAAAGCAGCTTAGCGGAAATGCGAAAAAAAAACAACATGCCTTGAAAAAGGGTTCGAGTTGTGAGCTCCAACTTGGGTTTGGATTCAGATAAGTGGAGGATGGGAGAATGCGCAACAGTTGATTGCCATCTATAGGAATTATGTAAATCAAATTGTCCACGCATTATTCTGAGTGCATATTGTTAGCTTGACGTCTCCAATTGGGCGTGAAAATTGATTGAATTCTAATTCGCATATGGGACGGAATACTTTAGAAATCAGCAAACAACAAACTTGAACACTTGGAATATTATGCATAAAATAGCAATAACAACAAGAACAACAGAAAGTCTGATTAAATATATATATATAAGAATATTATTAACTTTTTTTTTGTTAAGCCACGGGGTTTAAGTGTACGCAATTAGATTGTCTATTTTTCTATAGAACATGTGTTGGTATCACAAGTTGATCAAATAAGAAGTCAACCAATAGAGCAAATGTTTAATTTTTGGCTTCAAGCATTGTCAGAGCGACTATAAAAGTGGCTACAGCATCAGTAGTATTAACAAATTGAAGTTGACACTCGAAACAGACAATTCAAAATGAAATTTAACCTACGTTTGCTACTCCTGGCCTGCTTCTGCCTATGGATATCGCTGGCCATGGCCGCCGAGGGCGATTCGGGCGCAGTGGAAGAAGGTGACGAAGACTTCAATGATGATGATGGCGCTGAAGAAGGTCCCAACGAAGGCGGCTCCGAAACCGTCCTCTCCGCCCCCGAAACCGACGCTGCTGCCGGCCCCGAGAAGAGCTCCGAAAACGACGTTGAGGAAGGCCCAGATAGTGAGACGGACCCTGCTAGTCAGCCTTCCTTGGCATCTGCCCCCATAGTTACCTCCACATCTGCCCCCACATCTACCACCCCTCCACGCAGAAATGTCCCACGCAGGCAGAACAGGCCCCAGAACCGTAGGCCCAACAATAGAGGCAACAATAGAGGCAACAATGGAGGCAACAGACGCCGACGCAACACCCCCAACAGACGCACCCCCAACAACAACAACCGACGCAATGCGAATAGACGTAACAATGTCAGAAACCGTCCAAATAACAATCGCGGAAACAGAAGACGCGGTTAAGCAACAATGGGAGTAAATGCACCAAATAACCTGGTTTAAATGCAACAATTCACATTTTTCCTTTCTATTTCTTTCTGATTAAAATCTTTCAATTTTAAAACAAATTTGGCAACCGTTTTTTTTAATGTGTGCAAAAGTGGCAGCTGAATGCTTTTTCGGCAAATTGTGAACTACAACCAGCAATATCTAGATATATCTGGACTCTAAATCAGCCTTACCAGGGCAACCAAGAAATAAGGAATCACCGTTTAGGCTGACCTCATCCAATCCCACAGTGGTTGGCCCTGATTGGCACAGAAAGTCCGTCTACAAATTGAACATTTAATTCAAAAGTCTGTCACATTTGAATGTGTGATAATAAAAAAAAAATAGTAAATGAAAAAGTAAAAGATATAGTTGGGATAATTCACAAAAAGTCTGCCTAAAAATTGCGCATTTAATTCAAATGTCTGTCGTATTTAATTTCACTTAATTAAAATTGTTGTTTTTATGCAAATAAATGGAGTAAATGACAAGTTGCGTTAATTGAGAGAAATTTATTGAATCATTAACTCTTTTTATTATAGAAACATCTATTGAAATAAGTTAATTAAAAATATATTTCGCAGTTCATTCAAAAGTGATTAAAACGAAAACCAAGATCAGCTTAATAATAAAAATAAAGTGATTTTATTTTTAATATATTTACGAGGCATTTAAATGCATTATGCGTCAAAATTAATTTCATTCTAAATCGCATATGGGACGGAAGACAACAAACTTTAACAATTGGAATATTATGCATAAAATATCAATAACAACAACAACAACAGAAAGTCTGATTAAATACGACATATATATATAAATATATATATACATATATATAGGTTAAATCACAATTCTTCACTTTTTAAGTCAAGCCCGAAAACAAGCTAGACATATGTTAGATATCATTATTTCCCATTTTTGTCAGAGACTGATTTAATACATTTACCAAATAGAATCTTCTGGCATATCCACAGACATCTCAAGCAGTCTTCAAGAAAACAAAGAAGAAGAAACGAAGCTTGCAACTTGTGCAACTTGTGCAATTTCTTTTGCGATTGGACTTATTGCTCGACAAAGTTTCAAAAAACTCAAAATTTGTACCATAAAAGAAAGTGAAGAAAAATAAAAACATGTCTGAACCAGTAGTTGCAGCAACCGCCGTTCCTGTGGCTGCCACAACACCAGCTGCAGCAGCCGCCGAGGTGGCCGAGAAAGTGCCCACAATGGAAGCAACATCAGCACTAGAAGCTAAGAATACAACAGCTGGAGGATCAAACCCATCAACTCAGCAAATGGTAGATGATTCGATCATAAACTTGAATGAGCGTGGTGGCTCTTCGTTTATGGCAATAATTAAATACATTTCTGCCACATACACGGGCGTTACTCAAAAATTAGCCATGTTCATTAAGAAGTACTTGAAGACTGCAGTTGCAATTGGAAGGCTGGTCCAAACAAAGGGCAAGGGTGCATCTGGTTTATTTCAATTGTCTGCATCAGCCAAAGAAGAGCTCAAGCCAAAGGCTACCCCTCTGGAGACGAAAACCTCGACAGGAGCAGTAGCGGCAGCTAAAACTAAGAGATCAGCTGCAGTTATGATGAAGAAGCCATCGAAGGTAACCACTCCCAGCAAAAAGAGCGATGAAAAGTCAATTGCTGATAAGTTAAAGGCAAAAGCCACAGCAAAAAATGCTAAGAAAACGGGTACAGTAAAGGCAAAACCCCCAACAGCAGAGACAAAGCCAAAGGCAAAGGCAATGCCAAAGGCAAAGGCAAAGGGAAAGGCAAAGGGAAAGGCAAAGGCCAAGCCAAGCGCAGCTAAGGCAAAGACACCAAAGCCTAAGCCTCAAGCACAAGCCTCAAGTGCTAATCCAGAGCTGGTAAAGGGAAAAAAAAGAATGCGAAATTCTTCATAATGAAATTTACCTTTTAAAAATTTATTAAAGTTATTTTTGCAGTTAAATATATAAATGTATTAACAGTGCAACCAAAACCATCAAAAAATTTATAAAAACACAGTTAAAAACAGTTAAATTAATTGTAAAAAATAAACCAAAATAATTCTAAGACGATTTTCAATAACTATTTCCAATTACGTGGTATCAATCAGTATATCAGTTCAGAAATTATGCAATGTGCTTGGGGATTTCATTTTTTGGGATGGTTCTTTGGCTTTTTGGCCAGTTTTTTGACTGGCTTTGGTTGTGGCTTTGGCTTAGATTGCCCACAGTTTAACGGTATTGGAATTTTCTTAAGGATATTTAAACATTTTGATGGTTCAGTTGGTTGGCAATTGATTGGTTTCGGTTTTTTAGTTTTGGCTGGTTGACAATGCGATTGTTTTGTTGTTTTTGTCGTTCGTCGCCTTTTCGTTGTTTTTCGAGACTTTGGTGTTGTTGTCGGTTGTCGTCTTCCTGTTGTTCGCAACATTCTTGTTGGTTTCTTTGTTGGAATGGTTTTCCTTGTTGTCGGCGGTGGTCTTCTCCTTGTTGTTGGACACGTTGGTGTTGGTGTTGGTGGAGGCCTTCTTGTTGTTCTTGGACATGTTGGTGTTGGTGGAGGCCAAATAACCTGGTTTAAATGCAACAATTCACATTTTTCCTTTCTATTTCTTTCTGATTAAAATCTTTCAAATTTAAAACAAATTTGGCAACCTTTTTTTTAATGTGTGCAAAAGTGGCAGCTGAATGCTTTTTCGGCAAATTGTGAACTACAACCAGCAATATCTGGATATATCTGGACTCTAAATCAGCCTTACCAGGGCAACCAAGAAATTAGGAATCACCGTTTAGGCTGACCTCATCCAATCCCACAGTGGTTGGCCCTGATTGGCACAGAAAGTCCGTCTACAAATTGAACATTTAATTCAAAAGTCTGTCACATTTGAATGTGTGATAATAAAAAAAAAATAGTAAATGAAAAAGTAAAAGATATAGTTGGGATAATTCACAAAAAGTCTGCCTAAAAATTGCGCATTTAATTCAAATGTCTGTCGTATTTAATTTCACTTAATTAAAATTGTTGTTTTTATGCAAATAAATGGAGTAAATGACAAGTTGCGTTAATTGAGAGAAATTTATTGAATCATTAACTCTTTTTATTATAGAAACATCTATTGAAATAAGTTAATTAAAAATATATTTCGCAGTTCATTCAAAAGTGATTAAAACGAAAACCAACATCAGCTTAATAATAAAAATAAAGTGATTTTATTTTTAATATATTTACGAGGCATTTGAATGCATTATGCGTCAAAATTAATTTCATTCTAAATCGCATATGGGACGGAAGACAACAAACTTTAACAATTGGAATATTATGCATAAAATATCAATAACAACAACAACAACAGAAACTCAGATTAAATACGATATATATATATATATATATATATACTATATATATATATATATATATATAGGTTAAATCACAATTCTTAACTTTTTAAGTCAAGCCCGAAAACAAGCTAGACATATGTTAGATATCATTATTTCCCATTTTTGTCAGAGACTGATTTAATACATTTACCAAATAGAATCTTCTGGCATATCCACAGACATCTCAAGCAGTCTTCAAGAAAACAAAGAAGAAGAAACGAAGCTTGCAACTTGTGCAACTTGTGCAATTTCTTTTGCGATTGGACTTATTGCTCGACAAAGTTTCAAGAAACTCAGAAGTTGCACCATACCAGCCAGTGAAGAAAAATCAAAACATGTGGCTGCCACACCACCAGCTGCAGCAACCGCCGAGGTGGCCGAGAAAGTGCCCACAATGGAAGCAACATCAGCACTAGAAGCTAAGAATACAACAGCTGGAGGATCAAACCCATCAACTCAGCAAATGGTAGATGATTCGATCATAAACTTGAATGAGCGTGGTGGCTCTTCGTTTATGGCAATAATTAAATACATTTCTGCAACATACAAGGGCGTTACTCAAAAATTAGCCATGTTCATTAAGAAGTACTTGAAGACTGCAGTTGCAATTGGAAGGCTGGTCCAAACAAAGGGCAAGGGTGCATCTGGTTTATTTCAATTGTCTGCATCAGCCAAAGAAGAGCTCAAGCCAAAGGCTACCCCTCTGGAGACGAAAACCTCGACAGGAGCAGTAGCGGCAGCTAAAACTAAGAGATCAGCTGCAGTTATGATGAAGAAGCCATCGAAGGTAACCACTCCCAGCAAAAAGAGCGATGAAAAGTCAATTGCTGATAAGTTAAAGGCAAAAGCCACAGCAAAAAATGCTAAGAAAACGGGTACAGTAAAGGCAAAACCCCCAACAGCAGAGACAAAGCCAAAGGCAAAGGCAATGCCAAAGGCAAAGGCAAAGGGAAAGGCAAAGGGAAAGGCAAAGGCCAAGCCAAGCGCAGCTAAGGCAAAGACACCAAAGCCTAAGCCTCAAGCACAAGCCTCAAGTGCTAATCCAGAGCTGGTAAAGGGAAAAAAAAGAATGCGAAATTCTTCATAATGAAATTTACCTTTTAAAAATTTATTAAAGTTATTTTTGCAGTTAAATATATAAATGTATTAACAGTGCAACCAAAACCATCAAAAAATTTATAAAAACACAGTTAAAAACAGTTAAATTAATTGTAAAAAATAAACCAAAATAATTCTAAGACGATTTTCAATAACTATTTCCAATTACGTGGTATCAATCAGTATATCAGTTCAGAAATTATGCAATGTGCTTGGGGATTTCATTTTTTGGGATGGTTCTTTGGCTTTTTGGCCAGTTTTTTGACTGGCTTTGGTTGTGGCTTTGGCTTAGATTGCCCACAGTTTAACGGTATTGGAATTTTCTTAAGGATATTTAAACATTTTGATGGTTCAGTTGGTTGGCAATTGATTGGTTTCGGTTTTTTAGTTTTGGCTGGTTGACAATGCGATTGTTTTGTTGTTTTTGTCGTTCGTCGCCTTTTCGTTGTTTTTCGAGACTTTGGTGTTGTTGTCGGTTGTCGTCTTCCTGTTGTTCGCAACATTCTTGTTGGTTTCTTTGTTGGAATGGTTTTCCTTGTTGTCGGCGGTGGTCTTCTCCTTGTTGTTGGACACGTTGGTGTTGGTGTTGGTGGAGGCCTTCTTGTTGTTCTTGGACATGTTGGTGTTGGTGGAGGCCAAATAACCTGGTTTAAATGCAACAATTCACATTTTTCCTTTCTATTTCTTTCTGATTAAAATCTTTCAAATTTAAAACAAATTTGGCAACCTTTTTTTTAATGTGTGCAAAAGTGGCAGCTGAATGCTTTTTCGGCAAATTGTGAACTACAACCAGCAATATCTGGATATATCTGGACTCTAAATCAGCCTTACCAGGGCAACCAAGAAATTAGGAATCACCGTTTAGGCTGACCTCATCCAATCCCACAGTGGTTGGCCCTGATTGGCACAGAAAGTCCGTCTACAAATTGAACATTTAATTCAAAAGTCTGTCACATTTGAATGTGTGATAATAAAAAAAAAATAGTAAATGAAAAAGTAAAAGATATAGTTGGGATAATTCACAAAAAGTCTGCCTAAAAATTGCGCATTTAATTCAAATGTCTGTCGTATTTACTTTCACTTAATTAAAATTGTTGTTTTTATGCAAATAAATGGAGTAAATGACAAGTTGCGTTAATTGAGAGAAATTTATTGAATCATTAACTCTTTTTATTATAGAAACATCTATTGAAATAAGTTAATTAAAAATATATTTCGCAGTTCATTCAAAAGTGATTAAAACGAAAACCAAGATCAGCTTAATAATAAAAATAAAGTGATTTTATTTTTAATATATTTACGAGGCATTTAAATGCATTATGCGTCAAAATTAATTTCATTCTAAATCGCATATGGGACGGAAGACAACAAACTTTAACAATTGGAATATTATGCATAAAATATCAATAACAACAACAACAACAGAAAGTCTGAACAGTGGGACCAGTTTTTGCATACGACACTACTTGTGTCTGCCGCAATTAATTTGACGTGAGCCACTGAGTTGCTCTGCCGGCGTCAGCTGCTGGATTCGACTCTAAGACGAAATTTCTGGGACACAGCTGCTGTTTGTGTCTGCGCCACAAATTTGTGTTTTCCTTTTTGTTGTCCATATTAACATTAAGTAATTAACAATAAGAAGTTGTAAAATGCAAACTGACCCAAGTGTGATCGTTTGCACATTACTCTTTATGGCAACCATGGTGTTGCCAGACTGTTAAAATATGATAAAGGCAGTTATCGAGTTGCCAGATAAGTAAATTGTGATAATGGCAACCATGGCGTTGCCAGATTAAGAAATTAAGAGTAAAATATTACAAATGTTAATGTTTAAATTTTAAAAGGCTACCATGTTTAACGCCTATAGTATAAAATACAATATTCTAAGTTTTTATTGTTGAAATTGAAAGTTGTATATGTTGCCAATAGGTAATGAGACAGCTTAAATAAAGCGGCCATCAGTGCAAGCTGATGAGCAATTGTTGAAATTAAAAAACATTTAACATTTATTTAATTCAACTTATTACTTACGCAACATATTTGAATTTGATTCGCAACAATAATAATTTAGCATATTGTATTATATACTATAGGCACTAACAATGGAAGCCTTTATAAATACTTAAATATTATTTTTGGTATATATTCTTACCTTAACAATCTGGCAACGCTAAGGTTGCCATTATCAGTTATGTGCAGACTGGTCACACTGTCTGCTTTTCATTTTAACATTGCAATGGAACTTATTGCTACATATTTATTCTAATTTTAATTTCTATTACTTTTCTGGTACTGGTAGAGACGATTCCCAGGACGCCGTGGGATTCACGGATTGGCCATATACTGGTTAAGTCAGGATTTGTCTCGTCTTCTAGGTGAGCAGGTTAAATCACAATTCTTAACTTTTTAAGTCAAGCCCGAAAACAAGCTAGACATATGTTAGATATCATTATTTCCCATTTTTGTCAGAGACTGATTTAATACATTTACCAAATAGAATCTTCTGGCATATCCACAGACATCTCAAGCAGTCTTCAAGAAAACAAAGAAGAAGAAACGAAGCTTGCAACTTGTGCAACTTGTGCAATCCTTTTGCGATTGGACTTATTGCTCGACAAAGTTTTAAAAAACTCAGAAGTTGCAGCAACCGCCGTTCCTGTGGCTGCCACAACACCAGCTGCAGCAGCCGCCGAGGTGGCCGAGAAAGTGCCCACAATGGAAGCAACATCAGCACTAGAGGCTAAGAATACAACAGCTGGAGGATCAAACCCATCAACTCAGCAAATGGTAGATGATTCGATCATAAACTTGAATGAGCGTGGTGGCTCTTCGTTTATGGCAATAATTAAATACATTTCTGCCACATACACGGGCGTTACTCTAAAATTAGCCATGTTCATTAAGAAGTACTTGAAGACTGCAGTTGCAATTGGAAGGCTGGTCCAAACAAAGGGCAAGGGTGCATCTGGTTTATTTCAATTGTCTGCATCAGCCAAAGAAGAGCTCAAGCCAAAGGCTACCCCTCTGGAGACGAAAACCTCGACAGGAGCAGTAGCGGCAGCTAAAACTAAGAGATCAGCTGCAGTTATGATGAAGAAGCCATCGAAGGTAACCACTCCCAGCAAAAAGAGCGATGAAAAGTCAATTGCTAGTTAAAGGCAAAAGCCACAGCAAAAAATGCTAAGAAAACGGGTACAGTAAAGGCAAAACCCCCAACAGCAGAGACAAAGGCAAAGGCAAAGGGAAAGCCAAAGGGAAAGGCAAAGGGAAAGGGAAAGGCAAAGGCCAAGCCAAGCGCAGCTAAGGCAAAGACACCAAAGCCTAAGCCTCAAGCACAATCGAAGGTAACTACTCCCAGCAAAAAGAGCGATGAAAAGTCAATTGCTGATAAGTTAAAGGCAAAAGCCACAGCAAAAAATGCTAAGAAAACGGGTACAGTAAAGGCAAAACCCCCAACAGCAGAGACAAAGGCAAAGGCAAAGGCAAAGGGAAAGCCAAAGGGAAAGGCAAAGGGAAAGGGAAAGGCAAAGGCCAAGCCAAGCGCAGCTAAGGCAAAGACACCAAAGCCTAAGCCTCAAGCACAAGCCTCAAGTGCTAATCCAGAGCTAGATGATTCGATCATAAACTTGAATGAGCGTGGTGGCTCTTCGTTTATGGCAATAATTAAATACATTTCTGCCACATACACGGGCGTTACTCAAAAATTAGCCATGTTCATTAAGAAGTACTTGAAGACTGCAGTTGCAATTGGAAGGCTGGTCCAAACAAAGGGCAAGGGTGCATCTGGTTTATTTCAATTGTCTGCATCAGCCAAAGAAGAGCTCAAGCCAAAGGCTACCCCTCTGGAGACGAAAACCTCGACAGGAGCAGTAGCGGCAGCTAAAACTAAGAGATCAGCTGCAGTTATGATGAAGAAGCCATCGAAGGTAACCACTCCCAGCAAAAAGAGCGATGAAAAGTCAATTGCTGATAAGTTAAAGGCAAAAGCCACAGCAAAAAATGCTAAGAAAACGGGTACAGTAAAGGCAAAACCCCCAACAGCAGAGACAAAGGCAAAGCCAAAGGCAAAGGGAAAGCCAAAGGGAAAGGCAAAGGGAAAGGGAAAGGCAAAGGCCAAGCCAAGCGCAGCTAAGGCAAAGACACCAAAGCCTAAGCCTCAAGCACAAGCCTCAAGTGCTAATCCAGAGCTGGTAAAGGGAAAAAAAAGAATGCGAAATTCTTCATAATGAAATTTACCTTTTAAAAATGTATTAAAGTTATTTTTGCAGTTAAATATATAAATGTATTAACAGTGCAACCAAAACCATCAAAAAATTTATAAAAACACTGTTAAAAACAGTTAAATTAATTGTAAAAAATAAACCAAAATAATTCTAAGACGATTTTCAATAACTATTTCCAATTACGTGGTATCAATCAGTATATCAGTTCAGAAATTATGCAATGTGCTTGGGGATTTCATTTTTTGGGATGGTTCTTTGGCTTTTTGGCCAGTTTTTTGACTGGCTTTGGTTGTGGCTTTGGCTTAGATTGCCCACAGTTTAACGGTATTGGAATTTTCTTAAGGATATTTAAACATTTTGATGGTTCAGTTGGTTGGCAATTGATTGGTTTCGGTTTTTTAGTTTTGGCTGGTTGACAATGCGATTGTTTTGTTGTTTTTGTCGTTCGTCGCCTTTTCGTTGTTTTTCGAGACTTTGGTGTTGTTGTCGGTTGTCGTCTTCCTGTTGTTCGCAACATTCTTGTTGGTTTCTTTGTTGGAATGGTTTTCCTCGTTGTCGGCGGTGGTCTTCTCCTTGTTGTTGGACACGTTGGTGTTGGTGGAGGCCTTCTTGTTGTTCTTGGACATGTTGGTGTTGGTGGAGGCCTTCTTGTTGTTGATGGACACGTTGGTGTTGTTCTTGGACACGTTGGTGTTGGTGTCGGCGGTGGCCTTCTTGTTGTTGATGGACACGTTGGTGTTGTTCTTGGACACGTTGGTGTTGGTGTTGGTGGAGGCCTTCTTGTTGTTCTTGGACATGTTGGTGTTGGTGGAGGCCAAATAACCTGGTTTAAATGCAACAATTCACATTTTTCCTTTCTATTTCTTTCTGATTAAAATCTTTCAAATTTAAAACAAATTTGGCAACCTTTTTTTTAATGTGTGCAAAAGTGGCAGCTGAATGCTTTTTCGGCAAATTGTGAACTACAACCAGCAATATCTGGATATATCTGGACTCTAAATCAGCCTTACCAGGGCAACCAAGAAATTAGGAATCACCGTTTAGGCTGACCTCATCCAATCCCACAGTGGTTGGCCCTGATTGGCACAGAAAGTCCGTCTACAAATTGAACATTTAATTCAAAAGTCTGTCACATTTGAATGTGTGATAATAAAAAAAAAATAGTAAATGAAAAAGTAAAAGATATAGTTGGGATAATTCACAAAAAGTCTGCCTAAAAATTGCGCATTTAATTCAAATGTCTGTCGTATTTAATTTCACTTAATTAAAATTGTTGTTTTTATGCAAATAAATGGAGTAAATGACAAGTTGCGTTAATTGAGAGAAATTTATTGAATCATTAACTCTTTTTATTATAGAAACATCTATTGAAATAAGTTAATTAAAAATATATTTCGCAGTTCATTCAAAAGTGATTAAAACGAAAACCAACATCAGCTTAATAATAAAAATAAAGTGATTTTATTTTTAATATATTTACGAGGCATTTGAATGCATTATGCGTCAAAATTAATTTCATTCTAAATCGCATATGGGACGGAAGACAACAAACTTTAACAATTGGAATATTATGCATAAAATATCAATAACAACAACAACAACAGAAACTCAGATTAAATACGATATATATATATATATATACATATATATATATATATATATATAGGTTAAATCACAATTCTTAACTTTTTAAGTCAAGCCCGAAAACAAGCTAGACATATGTTAGATATCATTATTTCCCATTTTTGTCAGAGACTGATTTAATACATTTACCAAATAGAATCTTCTGGCATATCCACAGACATCTCAAGCAGTCTTCAAGAAAACAAAGAAGAAGAAACGAAGCTTGCAACTTGTGCAACTTGTGCAATTTCTTTTGCGATTGGACTTATTGCTCGACAAAGTTTCAAGAAACTAAAAATTTGTACCATAAAAGAAAGTGAAGAAAAATAAAAACATGTCTGAACCAGTAGTTGCAGCAACCGCCGAGGTGGCCGAGAAAGTGCCCACAATGGAAGCAACATCAGCACTAGAAGCTAAGAATACAACAGCTGGAGGATCAAACCCATCAACTCAGCAAATGGTAGATGATTCGATCATAAACTTGAATGAGCGTGGTGGCTCTTCGTTTATGGCAATAATTAAATACATTTCTGCAACATACAAGGGCGTTACTCTAAAATTAGCCATGTTTATTAAGAAGTACTTGAAGACTGCAGTTGCAATTGGAAGGCTGGTCCAAACAAAGGGCAAGGGTGCATCTGGTTTATTTCAATTGTCTGCATCAGCCAAAGAAGAGCTCAAGCCAAAGGCTACCCCTCTGGAGACGAAAACCTCGACAGGAGCAGTAGCGGCAGCTAAAACTAAGAGATCAGCTGCAGTTATGATGAAGAAGCCATCGAAGGTAACCACTCCCAGCAAAAAGAGCGATGAAAAGTCAATTGCTGATAAGTTAAAGGCAAAAGCCACAGCAAAAAATGCTAAGAAAACGGGTACAGTAAAGGCAAAACCCCCAACAGCAGAGACAAAGCCAAAGGCAAAGGCAATGCCAAAGGCAAAGGCAAAGGGAAAGGCAAAGGGAAAGGCAAAGGCCAAGCCAAGCGCAGCTAAGGCAAAGACACCAAAGCCTAAGCCTCAAGCACAAGCCTCAAGTGCTAATCCAGAGCTGGTAAAGGGAAAAAAAAGAATGCGAAATTCTTCATAATGAAATTTACCTTTTAAAAATTTATTAAAGTTATTTTTGCAGTTAAATATATAAATGTATTAACAGTGCAACCAAAACCATCAAAAAATTTATAAAAACACAGTTAAAAACAGTTAAATTAATTGTAAAAAATAAACCAAAATAATTCTAAGACGATTTTCAATAACTATTTCCAATTACGTGGTATCAATCAGTATATCAGTTCAGAAATTATGCAATGTGCTTGGGGATTTCATTTTTTGGGATGGTTCTTTGGCTTTTTGGCCAGTTTTTTGACTGGCTTTGGTTGTGGCTTTGGCTTAGATTGCCCACAGTTTAACGGTATTGGAATTTTCTTAAGGATATTTAAACATTTTGATGGTTCAGTTGGTTGGCAATTGATTGGTTTCGGTTTTTTAGTTTTGGCTGGTTGACAATGCGATTGTTTTGTTGTTTTTGTCGTTCGTCGCCTTTTCGTTGTTTTTCGAGACTTTGGTGTTGTTGTCGGTTGTCGTCTTCCTGTTGTTCGCAACATTCTTGTTGGTTTCTTTGTTGGAATGGTTTTCCTTGTTGTCGGCGGTGGTCTTCTCCTTGTTGTTGGACACGTTGGTGTTGGTGTTGGTGGAGGCCTTCTTGTTGTTCTTGGACATGTTGGTGTTGGTGGAGGCCAAATAACCTGGTTTAAATGCAACAATTCACATTTTTCCTTTCTATTTCTTTCTGATTAAAATCTTTCAAATTTAAAACAAATTTGGCAACCTTTTTTTTAATGTGTGCAAAAGTGGCAGCTGAATGCTTTTTCGGCAAATTGTGAACTACAACCAGCAATATCTGGATATATCTGGACTCTAAATCAGCCTTACCAGGGCAACCAAGAAATTAGGAATCACCGTTTAGGCTGACCTCATCCAATCCCACAGTGGTTGGCCCTGATTGGCACAGAAAGTCCGTCTACAAATTGAACATTTAATTCAAAAGTCTGTCACATTTGAATGTGTGATAATAAAAAAAAAATAGTAAATGAAAAAGTAAAAGATATAGTTGGGATAATTCACAAAAAGTCTGCCTAAAAATTGCGCATTTAATTCAAATGTCTGTCGTATTTACTTTCACTTAATTAAAATTGTTGTTTTTATGCAAATAAATGGAGTAAATGACAAGTTGCGTTAATTGAGAGAAATTTATTGAATCATTAACTCTTTTTATTATAGAAACATCTATTGAAATAAGTTAATTAAAAATATATTTCGCAGTTCATTCAAAAGTGATTAAAACGAAAACCAAGATCAGCTTAATAATAAAAATAAAGTGATTTTATTTTTAATATATTTACGAGGCATTTAAATGCATTATGCGTCAAAATTAATTTCATTCTAAATCGCATATGGGACGGAAGACAACAAACTTTAACAATTGGAATATTATGCATAAAATATCAATAACAACAACAACAACAGAAAGTCTGAACAGTGGGACCAGTTTTTGCATACGACACTACTTGTGTCTGCCGCAATTAATTTGACGTGAGCCACTGAGTTGCTCTGCCGGCGTCAGCTGCTGGATTCGACTCTAAGACGAAATTTCTGGGACACAGCTGCTGTTTGTGTCTGCGCCACAAATTTGTGTTTTCCTTTTTGTTGTCCATATTAACATTAAGTAATTAACAATAAGAAGTTGTAAAATGCAAACTGACGAAGCAGTTATCGAGTTGCCAGATAAGTAAATTGTGATAATGGCAACCATGGCGTTGCCAGATTAAGAAATTAAGAGTAAAATATTACAAATGTTAATGTTTAAATTTTAAAAGGCTACCATGTTTAACGCCTATAGTATAAAATACAATATTCTAAGTTTTTATTGTTGAAATTGAAAGTTGTATATGTTGCCAATAGGTAATGAGACAGCTTAAATAAAGCGGCCATCAGTGCAAGCTGATGAGCAATTGTTGAAATTAAAAAACATTTAACATTTATTTAATTCAACTTATTACTTACTAGCAACATATTTGAATTTGATTCGCAACAATAATAATTTAGCATATTGTATTATATACTATAGGCACTAACAATGGAAGCCTTTATAAATACTTAAATATTATTTTTGGTATATATTCTTACCTTAACAATCTGGCAACGCTAAGGTTGCCATTATCAGTTATGTGCAGACTGGTCACACTGTCTGCTTTTCATTTTAACATTGCAATGGAACTTATTGCTACATATTTATTCTAATTTTAATTTCTATTTCTTTTCTGGTACTGGTAGAGACGATTCCCAGGACGCCGTGGGATTCACGGATTGGCCATATACTGGTTAAGTCAGGATTTGTCTCGTCTTCTAGGTGAGCAGGTTAAATCACAATTCTTAACTTTTTAAGTCAAGCCCGAAAACAAGCTAGACATATGTTAGATATCATTATTTCCCATTTTTGTCAGAGACTGATTTAATACATTTACCAAATAGAATCTTCTGGCATTCTGGCACAGACATCTCAAGCAGTCTTCAAGAAAACAAAGAAGAAGAAACGAAGCTTGCAACTTGTGCAACTTGTGCAATTTCTTTTGCGATTGGACTTATTGCTCGACAAAGTTTTAAAAAACTCAGAAGTTGCAGCAACCGCCGTTCCTGTGGCTGCCACAACACCAGCTGCAGCAGCCGCCGAGGTGGCCGAGAAAGTGCCCACAATGGAAGCAACATCAGCACTAGAAGCTAAGAATACAACAGCTGGAGGATCAAACCCATCAACTCAGCAAATGGTAGATGATTCGATCATAAACTTGAATGAGCGTGGTGGCTCTTCGTTTATGGCAATAATTAAATACATTTCTGCCACATACACGGGCGTTACTCAAAAATTAGCCATGTTCATTAAGAAGTACTTGAAGACTGCAGTTGCAATTGGAAGGCTGGTCCAAACAAAGGGCAAGGGTGCATCTGGTTTATTTCAATTGTCTGCATCAGCCAAAGAAGAGCTCAAGCCAAAGGCTACCCCTCTGGAGACGAAAACCTCGACAGGAGCAGTAGCGGCAGCTAAAACTAAGAGATCAGCTGCAGTTATGATGAAGAAGCCATCGAAGGTAACCACTCCCAGCAAAAAGAGCGATGAAAAGTCAATTGCTGATAAGTTAAAGGCAAAAGCCACAGCAAAAAATGCTAAGAAAACGGGTACAGTAAAGGCAAAACCCCCAACAGCAGAGACAAAGCCAAAGGCAAAGGCAATGCCAAAGGCAAAGGCAAAGGGAAAGGCAAAGGCCAAGCCAAGCGCAGCTAAGGCAAAGACACCAAAGCCTAAGCCTCAAGCACAATCGAAGGTAACTACTCCCAGCAAAAAGAGCGATGAAAAGTCAATTGCTGATAAGTTAAAGGCAAAAGCCACAGCAAAAAATGCTAAGAAAACGGGTACAGTAAAGGCAAAACCCCCAACAGCAGAGACAAAGCCAAAGGCAAAGGCAATGCCAAAGGCAAAGGCAAAGGGAAAGGCAAAGGCCAAGCCAAGCGCAGCTAAGGCAAAGACACCAAAGCCTAAGCCTCAAGCACAAGCCTCAAGTGCTAATCCAGAGATAGATGATTCGATCATAAACTTGAATGAGCGTGGTGGCTCTTCGTTTAT
Source organism: Drosophila longiperda (assembly GCA_035042125.1). Taxonomy (NCBI): domain Eukaryota; kingdom Metazoa; phylum Arthropoda; class Insecta; order Diptera; family Drosophilidae; genus Drosophila; species Drosophila longiperda. The sequence continues at coordinate 1,122,361 of JAWNLV010000118.1, forward strand.
GGCAATAATTAAATACATTTCTGCCACATACACGGGCGTTACTCAAAAATTAGCCATGTTCATTAAGAAGTACTTGAAGACTGCAGTTGCAATTGGAAGGCTGGTCCAAACAAAGGGCAAGGGTGCATCTGGTTTATTTCAATTGTCTGCATCAGCCAAAGAAGAGCTCAAGCCAAAGGCTACCCCTCTGGAGACGAAAACCTCGACAGGAGCAGTAGCGGCAGCTAAAACTAAGAGATCAGCTGCAGTTATGATGAAGAAGCCATCGAAGGTAACCACTCCCAGCAAAAAGAGCGATGAAAAGTCAATTGCTGATAAGTTAAAGGCAAAAGCCACAGCAAAAAATGCTAAGAAAACGGGTACAGTAAAGGCAAAACCCCCAACAGCAGAGACAAAGGCAAAGCCAAAGGCAAAGGGAAAGCCAAAGGGAAAGGCAAAGGGAAAGGGAAAGGCAAAGGCCAAGCCAAGCGCAGCTAAGGCAAAGACACCAAAGCCTAAGCCTCAAGCACAAGCCTCAAGTGCTAATCCAGAGCTGGTAAAGGGAAAAAAAAGAATGCGAAATTCTTCATAATGAAATTTACCTTTTAAAAATGTATTAAAGTTATTTTTGCAGTTAAATATATAAATGTATTAACAGTGCAACCAAAACCATCAAAAAATTTATAAAAACACTGTTAAAAACAGTTAAATTAATTGTAAAAAATAAACCAAAATAATTCTAAGACGATTTTCAATAACTATTTCCAATTACGTGGTATCAATCAGTATATCAGTTCAGAAATTATGCAATGTGCTTGGGGATTTCATTTTTTGGGATGGTTCTTTGGCTTTTTGGCCAGTTTTTTGACTGGCTTTGGTTGTGGCTTTGGCTTAGATTGCCCACAGTTTAACGGTATTGGAATTTTCTTAAGGATATTTAAACATTTTGATGGTTCAGTTGGTTGGCAATTGATTGGTTTCGGTTTTTTAGTTTTGGCTGGTTGACAATGCGATTGTTTTGTTGTTTTTGTCGTTCGTCGCCTTTTCGTTGTTTTTCGAGACTTTGGTGTTGTTGTCGGTTGTCGTCTTCCTGTTGTTCGCAACATTCTTGTTGGTTTCTTTGTTGGAATGGTTTTCCTCGTTGTCGGCGGTGGTCTTCTCCTTGTTGTTGGACACGTTGGTGTTGGTGGAGGCCTTCTTGTTGTTCTTGGACATGTTGGTGTTGGTGGAGGCCTTCTTGTTGTTGATGGACACGTTGGTGTTGTTCTTGGACACGTTGGTGTTGGTGTCGGCGGTGGCCTTCTTGTTGTTGATGGACACGTTGGTGTTGTTCTTGGACACGTTGGTGTTGGTGTTGGTGGAGGCCTTCTTGTTGTTCTTGGACATGTTGGTGTTGGTGGAGGCCAAATAACCTGGTTTAAATGCAACAATTCACATTTTTCCTTTCTATTTCTTTCTGATTAAAATCTTTCAAATTTAAAACAAATTTGGCAACCTTTTTTTTAATGTGTGCAAAAGTGGCAGCTGAATGCTTTTTCGGCAAATTGTGAACTACAACCAGCAATATCTGGATATATCTGGACTCTAAATCAGCCTTACCAGGGCAACCAAGAAATTAGGAATCACCGTTTAGGCTGACCTCATCCAATCCCACAGTGGTTGGCCCTGATTGGCACAGAAAGTCCGTCTACAAATTGAACATTTAATTCAAAAGTCTGTCACATTTGAATGTGTGATAATAAAAAAAAAATAGTAAATGAAAAAGTAAAAGATATAGTTGGGATAATTCACAAAAAGTCTGCCTAAAAATTGCGCATTTAATTCAAATGTCTGTCGTATTTAATTTCACTTAATTAAAATTGTTGTTTTTATGCAAATAAATGGAGTAAATGACAAGTTGCGTTAATTGAGAGAAATTTATTGAATCATTAACTCTTTTTATTATAGAAACATCTATTGAAATAAGTTAATTAAAAATATATTTCGCAGTTCATTCAAAAGTGATTAAAACGAAAACCAACATCAGCTTAATAATAAAAATAAAGTGATTTTATTTTTAATATATTTACGAGGCATTTGAATGCATTATGCGTCAAAATTAATTTCATTCTAAATCGCATATGGGACGGAAGACAACAAACTTTAACAATTGGAATATTATGCATAAAATATCAATAACAACAACAACAACAGAAACTCAGATTAAATACGAATATATATATATATATATATATACATATATATATATATATATATATAGGTTAAATCACAATTCTTAACTTTTTAAGTCAAGCCCGAAAACAAGCTAGACATATGTTAGATATCATTATTTCCCATTTTTGTCAGAGACTGATTTAATACATTTACCAAATAGAATCTTCTGGCATATCCACAGACATCTCAAGCAGTCTTCAAGAAAACAAAGAAGAAGAAACGAAGCTTGCAACTTGTGCAACTTGTGCAATTTCTTTTGCGATTGGACTTATTGCTCGACAAAGTTTTAAAAAACTCAGAAGTTGCAGCAACCGCCGTTCCTGTGGCTGCCACAACACCAGCTGCAGCAGCCGCCGAGGTGGCCGAGAAAGTGCCCACAATGGAAGCAACATCAGCACTAGAAGCTAAGAATACAACAGCTGGAGGATCAAACCCATCAACTCAGCAAATGGTAGATGATTCGATCATAAACTTGAATGAGCGTGGTGGCTCTTCGTTTATGGCAATAATTAAATACATTTCTGCAACATACACGGGCGTTACTCAAAAATTAGCCATGTTCATTAAGAAGTACTTGAAGACTGCAGTTGCAATTGGAAGGCTGGTCCAAACAAAGGGCAAGGGTGCATCTGGTTTATTTCAATTGTCTGCATCAGCCAAAGAAGAGCTCAAGCCAAAGGCTACCCCTCTGGAGACGAAAACCTCGACAGGAGCAGTAGCGGCAGCTAAAACTAAGAGATCAGCTGCAGTTATGATGAAGAAGCCATCGAAGGTAACCACTCCCAGCAAAAAGAGCGATGAAAAGTCAATTGCTGATAAGTTAAAGGCAAAAGCCACAGCAAAAAATGCTAAGAAAACGGGTACAGTAAAGGCAAAACCCCCAACAGCAGAGACAAAGGCAAAGCCAAAGGCAAAGGGAAAGCCAAAGGGAAAGGCAAAGGGAAAGGGAAAGGCAAAGGCCAAGCCAAGCGCAGCTAAGGCAAAGACACCAAAGCCTAAGCCTCAAGCACAAGCCTCAAGTGCTAATCCAGAGCTGGTAAAGGGAAAAAAAAGAATGCGAAATTCTTCATAATGAAATTTACCTTTTAAAAATGTATTAAAGTTATTTTTGCAGTTAAATATATAAATGTATTAACAGTGCAACCAAAACCATCAAAAAATTTATAAAAACACTGTTAAAAACAGTTAAATTAATTGTAAAAAATAAACCAAAATAATTCTAAGACGATTTTCAATAACTATTTCCAATTACGTGGTATCAATCAGTATATCAGTTCAGAAATTATGCAATGTGCTTGGGGATTTCATTTTTTGGGATGGTTCTTTGGCTTTTTGGCCAGTTTTTTGACTGGCTTTGGTTGTGGCTTTGGCTTAGATTGCCCACAGTTTAACGGTATTGGAATTTTCTTAAGGATATTTAAACATTTTGATGGTTCAGTTGGTTGGCAATTGATTGGTTTCGGTTTTTTAGTTTTGGCTGGTTGACAATGCGATTGTTTTGTTGTTTTTGTCGTTCGTCGCCTTTTCGTTGTTTTTCGAGACTTTGGTGTTGTTGTCGGTTGTCGTCTTCCTGTTGTTCGCAACATTCTTGTTGGTTTCTTTGTTGGAATGGTTTTCCTTGTTGTCGGCGGTGGTCTTCTCCTTGTTGTTGGACACGTTGGTGTTGGTGTTGGTGGAGGCCTTCTTGTTGTTCTTGGACATGTTGGTGTTGGTGGAGGCCAAATAACCTGGTTTAAATGCAACAATTCACATTTTTCCTTTCTATTTCTTTCTGATTAAAATCTTTCAAATTTAAAACAAATTTGGCAACCTTTTTTTTAATGTGTGCAAAAGTGGCAGCTGAATGCTTTTTCGGCAAATTGTGAACTACAACCAGCAATATCTGGATATATCTGGACTCTAAATCAGCCTTACCAGGGCAACCAAGAAATTAGGAATCACCGTTTAGGCTGACCTCATCCAATCCCACAGTGGTTGGCCCTGATTGGCACAGAAAGTCCGTCTACAAATTGAACATTTAATTCAAAAGTCTGTCACATTTGAATGTGTGATAATAAAAAAAAAATAGTAAATGAAAAAGTAAAAGATATAGTTGGGATAATTCACAAAAAGTCTGCCTAAAAATTGCGCATTTAATTCAAATGTCTGTCGTATTTAATTTCACTTAATTAAAATTGTTGTTTTTATGCAAATAAATGGAGTAAATGACAAGTTGCGTTAATTGAGAGAAATTTATTGAATCATTAACTCTTTTTATTATAGAAACATCTATTGAAATAAGTTAATTAAAAATATATTTCGCAGTTCATTCAAAAGTGATTAAAACGAAAACCAAGATCAGCTTAATAATAAAAATAAAGTGATTTTATTTTTAATATATTTACGAGGCATTTAAATGCATTATGCGTCAAAATTAATTTCATTCTAAATCGCATATGGGACGGAAGACAACAAACTTTAACAATTGGAATATTATGCATAAAATATCAATAACAACAACAACAACAGAAAGTCTGATTAAATACGACATATATATATAAATATATATATACATATATATATATATATATATATATAGGTTAAATCACAATTCTTAGCTTTTTAAGTCAAGCCCGAAAACAAGCTAGACATATGTTAGATATCATTATTTCCCATTTTTGTCAGAGACTGATTTAATACATTTACCAAATAGAATCTTCTGGCATATCCACAGACATCTCAAGCAGTCTTCAAGAAAACAAAGAAGAAGAAACGAAGCTTGCAACTTGTGCAACTTGTGCAATTTCTTTTGCGATTGGACTTATTGCTCGACAAAGTTTTAAAAAACTCAGAAGTTGCAGCAACCGCCGTTCCTGTGGCTGCCACAACACCAGCTGCAGCAGCCGCCGAGGTGGCCGAGAAAGTGCCCACAATGGAAGCAACATCAGCACTAGAGGCTAAGAATACAACAGCTGGAGGATCAAACCCATCAACTCAGCAAATGGTAGATGATTCGATCATAAACTTGAATGAGCGTGGTGGCTCTTCGTTTATGGCAATAATTAAATACATTTCTGCAACATACAAGGGCGTTACTCTAAAATTAGCCATGTTCATTAAGAAGTACTTGAAGACTGCAGTTGCAATTGGAAGGCTGGTCCAAACAAAGGGCAAGGGTGCATCTGGTTTATTTCAATTGTCTGCATCAGCCAAAGAAGAGCTCAAGCCAAAGGCTACCCCTCTGGAGACGAAAACCTCGACAGGAGCAGTAGCGGCAGCTAAAACTAAGAGATCAGCTGCAGTTATGATGAAGAAGCCATCGAAGGTAACCACTCCCAGCAAAAAGAGCGATGAAAAGTCAATTGCTGATAAGTTAAAGGCAAAAGCCACAGCAAAAAATGCTAAGAAAACGGGTACAGTAAAGGCAAAACCCCCAACAGCAGAGACAAAGGCAAAGCCAAAGGCAAAGGGAAAGCCAAAGGGAAAGGCAAAGGGAAAGGGAAAGGCAAAGGCCAAGCCAAGCGCAGCTAAGGCAAAGACACCAAAGCCTAAGCCTCAAGCACAAGCCTCAAGTGCTAATCCAGAGCTGGTAAAGGGAAAAAAAAGAATGCGAAATTCTTCATAATGAAATTTACCTTTTAAAAATGTATTAAAGTTATTTTTGCAGTTAAATATATAAATGTATTAACAGTGCAACCAAAACCATCAAAAAATTTATAAAAACACTGTTAAAAACAGTTAAATTAATTGTAAAAAATAAACCAAAATAATTCTAAGACGATTTTCAATAACTATTTCCAATTACGTGGTATCAATCAGTATATCAGTTCAGAAATTATGCAATGTGCTTGGGGATTTCATTTTTTGGGATGGTTCTTTGGCTTTTTGGCCAGTTTTTTGACTGGCTTTGGTTGTGGCTTTGGCTTAGATTGCCCACAGTTTAACGGTATTGGAATTTTCTTAAGGATATTTAAACATTTTGATGGTTCAGTTGGTTGGCAATTGATTGGTTTCGGTTTTTTAGTTTTGGCTGGTTGACAATGCGATTGTTTTGTTGTTTTTGTCGTTCGTCGCCTTTTCGTTGTTTTTCGAGACTTTGGTGTTGTTGTCGGTTGTCGTCTTCCTGTTGTTCGCAACATTCTTGTTGGTTTCTTTGTTGGAATGGTTTTCCTTGTTGTCGGCGGTGGTCTTCTCCTTGTTGTTGGACACGTTGGTGTTGGTGTTGGTGGAGGCCTTCTTGTTGTTCTTGGACATGTTGGTGTTGGTGGAGGCCAAATAACCTGGTTTAAATGCAACAATTCACATTTTTCCTTTCTATTTCTTTCTGATTAAAATCTTTCAAATTTAAAACAAATTTGGCAACCTTTTTTTTAATGTGTGCAAAAGTGGCAGCTGAATGCTTTTTCGGCAAATTGTGAACTACAACCAGCAATATCTGGATATATCTGGACTCTAAATCAGCCTTACCAGGGCAACCAAGAAATTAGGAATCACCGTTTAGGCTGACCTCATCCAATCCCACAGTGGTTGGCCCTGATTGGCACAGAAAGTCCGTCTACAAATTGAACATTTAATTCAAAAGTCTGTCACATTTGAATGTGTGATAATAAAAAAAAAATAGTAAATGAAAAAGTAAAAGATATAGTTGGGATAATTCACAAAAAGTCTGCCTAAAAATTGCGCATTTAATTCAAATGTCTGTCGTATTTAATTTCACTTAATTAAAATTGTTGTTTTTATGCAAATAAATGGAGTAAATGACAAGTTGCGTTAATTGAGAGAAATTTATTGAATCATTAACTCTTTTTATTATAGAAACATCTATTGAAATAAGTTAATTAAAAATATATTTCGCAGTTCATTCAAAAGTGATTAAAACGAAAACCAAGATCAGCTTAATAATAAAAATAAAGTGATTTTATTTTTAATATATTTACGAGGCATTTAAATGCATTATGCGTCAAAATTAATTTCATTCTAAATCGCATATGGGACGGAAGACAACAAACTTTAACAATTGGAATATTATGCATAAAATATCAATAACAACAACAACAACAGAAAGTCTGATTAAATACGACATATATATATAAATATATATATACATATATATATATATATATATATATAGGTTAAATCACAATTCTTAGCTTTTTAAGTCAAGCCCGAAAACAAGCTAGACATATGTTAGATATCATTATTTCCCATTTTTGTCAGAGACTGATTTAATACATTTACCAAATAGAATCTTCTGGCATATCCACAGACATCTCAAGCAGTCTTCAAGAAAACAAAGAAGAAGAAACGAAGCTTGCAACTTGTGCAACTTGTGCAATTTCTTTTGCGATTGGACTTATTGCTCGACAAAGTTTTAAAAAACTCAGAAGTTGCAGCAACCGCCGTTCCTGTGGCTGCCACAACACCAGCTGCAGCAGCCGCCGAGGTGGCCGAGAAAGTGCCCACAATGGAAGCAACATCAGCACTAGAGGCTAAGAATACAACAGCTGGAGGATCAAACCCATCAACTCAGCAAATGGTAGATGATTCGATCATAAACTTGAATGAGCGTGGTGGCTCTTCGTTTATGGCAATAATTAAATACATTTCTGCAACATACAAGGGCGTTACTCTAAAATTAGCCATGTTCATTAAGAAGTACTTGAAGACTGCAGTTGCAATTGGAAGGCTGGTCCAAACAAAGGGCAAGGGTGCATCTGGTTTATTTCAATTGTCTGCATCAGCCAAAGAAGAGCTCAAGCCAAAGGCTACCCCTCTGGAGACGAAAACCTCGACAGGAGCAGTAGCGGCAGCTAAAACTAAGAGATCAGCTGCAGTTATGATGAAGAAGCCATCGAAGGTAACCACTCCCAGCAAAAAGAGCGATGAAAAGTCAATTGCTGATAAGTTAAAGGCAAAAGCCACAGCAAAAAATGCTAAGAAAACGGGTACAGTAAAGGCAAAACCCCCAACAGCAGAGACAAAGGCAAAGCCAAAGGCAAAGGGAAAGCCAAAGGGAAAGGCAAAGGGAAAGGGAAAGGCAAAGGCCAAGCCAAGCGCAGCTAAGGCAAAGACACCAAAGCCTAAGCCTCAAGCACAAGCCTCAAGTGCTAATCCAGAGCTGGTAAAGGGAAAAAAAAGAATGCGAAATTCTTCATAATGAAATTTACCTTTTAAAAATGTATTAAAGTTATTTTTGCAGTTAAATATATAAATGTATTAACAGTGCAACCAAAACCATCAAAAAATTTATAAAAACACTGTTAAAAACAGTTAAATTAATTGTAAAAAATAAACCAAAATAATTCTAAGACGATTTTCAATAACTATTTCCAATTACGTGGTATCAATCAGTATATCAGTTCAGAAATTATGCAATGTGCTTGGGGATTTCATTTTTTGGGATGGTTCTTTGGCTTTTTGGCCAGTTTTTTGACTGGCTTTGGTTGTGGCTTTGGCTTAGATTGCCCACAGTTTAACGGTATTGGAATTTTCTTAAGGATATTTAAACATTTTGATGGTTCAGTTGGTTGGCAATTGATTGGTTTCGGTTTTTTAGTTTTGGCTGGTTGACAATGCGATTGTTTTGTTGTTTTTGTCGTTCGTCGCCTTTTCGTTGTTTTTCGAGACTTTGGTGTTGTTGTCGGTTGTCGTCTTCCTGTTGTTCGCAACATTCTTGTTGGTTTCTTTGTTGGAATGGTTTTCCTTGTTGTCGGCGGTGGTCTTCTCCTTGTTGTTGGACACGTTGGTGTTGGTGTTGGTGGAGGCCTTCTTGTTGTTCTTGGACATGTTGGTGTTGGTGGAGGCCAAATAACCTGGTTTAAATGCAACAATTCACATTTTTCCTTTCTATTTCTTTCTGATTAAAATCTTTCAAATTTAAAACAAATTTGGCAACCTTTTTTTTAATGTGTGCAAAAGTGGCAGCTGAATGCTTTTTCGGCAAATTGTGAACTACAACCAGCAATATCTGGATATATCTGGACTCTAAATCAGCCTTACCAGGGCAACCAAGAAATTAGGAATCACCGTTTAGGCTGACCTCATCCAATCCCACAGTGGTTGGCCCTGATTGGCACAGAAAGTCCGTCTACAAATTGAACATTTAATTCAAAAGTCTGTCACATTTGAATGTGTGATAATAAAAAAAAAATAGTAAATGAAAAAGTAAAAGATATAGTTGGGATAATTCACAAAAAGTCTGCCTAAAAATTGCGCATTTAATTCAAATGTCTGTCGTATTTAATTTCACTTAATTAAAATTGTTGTTTTTATGCAAATAAATGGAGTAAATGACAAGTTGCGTTAATTGAGAGAAATTTATTGAATCATTAACTCTTTTTATTATAGAAACATCTATTGAAATAAGTTAATTAAAAATATATTTCGCAGTTCATTCAAAAGTGATTAAAACGAAAACCAAGATCAGCTTAATAATAAAAATAAAGTGATTTTATTTTTAATATATTTACGAGGCATTTAAATGCATTATGCGTCAAAATTAATTTCATTCTAAATCGCATATGGGACGGAAGACAACAAACTTTAACAATTGGAATATTATGCATAAAATATCAATAACAACAACAACAACAGAAAGTCTGATTAAATACGACATATATATATAAATATATATATACATATATATATATATATATATATATAGGTTAAATCACAATTCTTAGCTTTTTAAGTCAAGCCCGAAAACAAGCTAGACATATGTTAGATATCATTATTTCCCATTTTTGTCAGAGACTGATTTAATACATTTACCAAATAGAATCTTCTGGCATATCCACAGACATCTCAAGCAGTCTTCAAGAAAACAAAGAAGAAGAAACGAAGCTTGCAACTTGTGCAACTTGTGCAATTTCTTTTGCGATTGGACTTATTGCTCGACAAAGTTTTAAAAAACTCAGAAGTTGCAGCAACCGCCGTTCCTGTGGCTGCCACAACACCAGCTGCAGCAGCCGCCGAGGTGGCCGAGAAAGTGCCCACAATGGAAGCAACATCAGCACTAGAGGCTAAGAATACAACAGCTGGAGGATCAAACCCATCAACTCAGCAAATGGTAGATGATTCGATCATAAACTTGAATGAGCGTGGTGGCTCTTCGTTTATGGCAATAATTAAATACATTTCTGCAACATACAAGGGCGTTACTCTAAAATTAGCCATGTTCATTAAGAAGTACTTGAAGACTGCAGTTGCAATTGGAAGGCTGGTCCAAACAAAGGGCAAGGGTGCATCTGGTTTATTTCAATTGTCTGCATCAGCCAAAGAAGAGCTCAAGCCAAAGGCTACCCCTCTGGAGACGAAAACCTCGACAGGAGCAGTAGCGGCAGCTAAAACTAAGAGATCAGCTGCAGTTATGATGAAGAAGCCATCGAAGGTAACCACTCCCAGCAAAAAGAGCGATGAAAAGTCAATTGCTGATAAGTTAAAGGCAAAAGCCACAGCAAAAAATGCTAAGAAAACGGGTACAGTAAAGGCAAAACCCCCAACAGCAGAGACAAAGGCAAAGCCAAAGGCAAAGGGAAAGCCAAAGGGAAAGGCAAAGGGAAAGGGAAAGGCAAAGGCCAAGCCAAGCGCAGCTAAGGCAAAGACACCAAAGCCTAAGCCTCAAGCACAAGCCTCAAGTGCTAATCCAGAGCTGGTAAAGGGAAAAAAAAGAATGCGAAATTCTTCATAATGAAATTTACCTTTTAAAAATGTATTAAAGTTATTTTTGCAGTTAAATATATAAATGTATTAACAGTGCAACCAAAACCATCAAAAAATTTATAAAAACACTGTTAAAAACAGTTAAATTAATTGTAAAAAATAAACCAAAATAATTCTAAGACGATTTTCAATAACTATTTCCAATTACGTGGTATCAATCAGTATATCAGTTCAGAAATTATGCAATGTGCTTGGGGATTTCATTTTTTGGGATGGTTCTTTGGCTTTTTGGCCAGTTTTTTGACTGGCTTTGGTTGTGGCTTTGGCTTAGATTGCCCACAGTTTAACGGTATTGGAATTTTCTTAAGGATATTTAAACATTTTGATGGTTCAGTTGGTTGGCAATTGATTGGTTTCGGTTTTTTAGTTTTGGCTGGTTGACAATGCGATTGTTTTGTTGTTTTTGTCGTTCGTCGCCTTTTCGTTGTTTTTCGAGACTTTGGTGTTGTTGTCGGTTGTCGTCTTCCTGTTGTTCGCAACATTCTTGTTGGTTTCTTTGTTGGAATGGTTTTCCTTGTTGTCGGCGGTGGTCTTCTCCTTGTTGTTGGACACGTTGGTGTTGGTGTTGGTGGAGGCCTTCTTGTTGTTCTTGGACACGTTGGTGTTGGTGTTGGTGGAGGCCTTCGTGTTGTTGTTGGGCACGTTGGTGTTGGTGGAGGCCTTCTTGTTGTTGATGGACACGTTGGTGTTGTTCTTGGACACGTTGGTGTTGGTGTTGGTGGAGGCCTTCTTGTTGTTGTTGGACACGTTGGTGTTGATGTTGGTGGAGGCCTTCTTGTTGTTGTTGGGCACGTTGGTGTTGTTCTTGGACACGTTGGTGTTGGTGTTGGTGGAGGCCTTCTTGTTGTTGTTGGACACGTTGGTGTTGGTGTTGGTGGAGGCCTTCGTGTTGTTGTTGGGCACGTTGGTGTTGGTGGAGGCCTTCTTGTTGTTGATGGACACGTTGGTGTTGTTCTTGGACACGTTGGTGTTGGTGTTGGTGGAGGCCTTCTTGTTGTTGATGGACACGTTGGTGTTGTTCTTGGACACGTTGGTGTTGGTGTTGGTGGAGGCCTTCTTGTTGTTCTTGGACATGTTGGTGTTGGTGGAGGCCTTCTTGTTGTTGATGGACACGTTGGTGTTGTTCTTGGACACGTTGGTGTTGATGTCGGCGGTGGCCTTCTTGTTGTTGATGGACACGTTGGTGTTGTTCTTGGACACGTTGGTGTTGGTGTTGGTGGAGGCCTTCTTGTTGTTGTTGGACACGTTGGTGTTGATGTTGGTGGAGGCCTTCTTGTTGTTGTTGGGCACGTTGGTGTTGTTCTTGGACACGTTGGTGTTGGTGTCGGTGGAGGCCTTCTTGTTGTTGTTGGGCACGTTGGTGTTGGTGGAGGAGGCCTTCTTGTTGTTGTTGGACACGTTGGTGTTGTTCTTGGACACGTTGGTGTTGGTGTCGGTGGTGGCCTTCTTGTTGTTGATGGACACGTTGGTGTTGTTCTTGGACACGTTGGTGTTGGTGTCGGTGGTGGCCTTCTTGTTGTTGTTGGACACGTTGGTGTTGTTCTTGGACACGTTGGTGTTGGTGTCGGCGGTGGCCTTCTTGTTGTTGATGGACACGTTGGTGTTGTTCTTGGACACGTTGGTGTTGGTGTCGGTGGTGGCCTTCTTGTTGTTGTTGGACACGTTGGTGTTGTTCTTGGACACGTTGGTGTTGGTGTCGGCGGTGGCCTTCTTGTTGTTGATGGACACGTTGGTGTTGGTGTCGGTGGTGGCCTTCTTGTTGTTGTTTGACACGTTGGTGTTGGTGTCGTTGGATACGCTGGTGTTGTGGTACTGCCTGTGCACCCACAGGTGGGATCGGCTGAGCACGGAGCAAAGATCTGTGCAGAAAGTAAGCCAAGCAGCCAGAGGATGCGCATTGCTGTGCTGTTGGTGTAGCTGTGTTGCCGCTTTCAATGAGTTTGCAACATATTATATAGTCGCTGCAGGCCGAGCAATTTGCCTGCAAGCTGCACATTTGGAACATATATAAATACATCCAGTTTGTGGTTAAGTCAGATGCAGTTGGAATTACGTATAATTATTTACAGCCACAGGCAGTGACCGATGAAAGTCTGTTTTCCATTTTTGGCTAGTTTACTTAATGGCAGATGGTTAACATGCCAGTTATTTATATATATATAGAATGACCGATATTATGCATCGCAACGAACGAACCTGATCCTTCACTGGGAAGGTTCATTCAATAAGAGGAAGAGTTGAGATGTGAAGGGTTAAATCAGATGCTGACATTTAATGCAGACGGATCAAAGTCAGAAGTTTTCCATCAATTTGTTTGATTAAATAATTATTATTTATTTTTTTTTTTTTTAACCATCTAAATTTAAGTCAACATTTATTTTTTGTTGAATGACGCAATGCGATTTTTTAGGAAACAATTGAAAAAACAAAGTGAATTTATTTTATATTTTTTTCATGAACTTGGCTAACGCTATACTTGCGTTTCTAATGATTTTGGGTATACATATTTTTATTTGCGGAGAGCAGAACGAAGACAGCTGTGCTGTCGGCTCTAAACAAAGAAATATGATTATTTTCGTCACTTGATTGGGGTTTTAGTGTATGCAATTAGATTGTCTATTCTTCTATAGAACATGTGTTGGTATCACAAGTTGATCAAATAAGAAGTCAACCAATAGAGAAAATGTTTAATTTTTGGCTCCAAGCATAGTCAGTGCGACTATAAAAGTGGCTACAGCATCAGTAGTATTAACAAATTGAAGTTGACACTCGAAACAGACAATTCAAAATGAAATTTAACCTACGTTTGCTTCTCCTGGCCTGCTTCTGCCTATGGATATCGCTGGCCATGGCCGCCGAGGGCGATTCGGGCGCAGTGGAAGAAGGTGACGAAGGCAATGATGATGGTGGCGCTGAAGAAGGTCCCAGCGAAGGCGGCTCCGAATCCGTCCCCTCCACCCCCGAAAACGACGTTGAGGAAGGCCCTGATAGTGAGACGGGCCCTGTTGAAAACAATCCTCCGCGCATAACTCCACCAAGTCCACCAACCCCACCACGCAGAAATATCCCACGCAGGCAGAACAGGCCCCAGAACCGTAGGCCCAACAATAGAGGCAACAATAGAGGCAACAATGGAGGCAACAGACGCCGACGCAACACCCCCAACAGACGCACCCCCAACAACAACAACCGACGCAATGCGAATAGACGTAACAATGTCAGAAACCGTCCAAATAACAACCGCGGAAACAGAAGGCGCGGTTAAGCAACAATGGGAGTAAATGCACCAAATAACCTGGTTTAAATGCAACAATTCACATTTTTCCTTTCTATTTCTTTCTGATTAAAATCTTTCAATTTTAAAACAAATTTGGCAACCGTTTTTTTTAATGTGTGCAAAAGTGGCAGCTGAATGCTTTTTCGGCAAATTGTGAACTACAACCAGCAATATCTGGATATATCTGGACTCTAAATCCGCCTTACCAGGGCAACCAAGAAATTAGGAATCACCGTTTAGGCTGACCTCATCCAATCCCACAGTGGTTGGCCCTGATTGGCACAGAAAGTCCGTCTACAAATTGAACATTTAATTCAAAAGTCTGTCACATTTGAATGTGTGATAATAAAAAAAAAAATAGTAAATGAAAAGGTAAAGGTAAAAGATATAGTTGGGATAATTCACAAAAAGTCTGCCTAAAAATTGCGCATTTAATTCAAATGTCTGTCGTATTTAATTTCACTTAATTAAAATTGTTGTTTTTATGCAAATAAATGGAGTAAATGAAAAGTTAGGTTAATTGAGAGAAATTTATTGAATCATTAACTCTTTTTATTATACAAACATCAATTGAAATAAGTTAATTAAAAATATATTTCGCAGTTCATTCAAAAGTGATTAAAACGAAAACCAACATCAGCTTAATAATAAAAATAAAGTGATTTTATTTTTAATATATTTACGAGGCAATTGCACACGCATAATGCACTTATTCAGTTAGCTCACAATTCAGTTCAGTTTGTATGGGAACAATATTCGATTATGCATATTCGATATGCAATCTAACCAGACTTGCCGCAAACAGGGCAAAAAGTGCAAAATTTATAACTTTCAGCTGCTGGAAGAAGTTTGCTTTTCTTCTGGTTTTTTTTTTTTATCTGCTGGCAGAAAAGTTGTTGTCAGTTAACTTTGTCACTGACTCGTTGACTTAATTGCTAATTGATTTGATTGTAAGTTGTGTTAATTGGCTCGCCCCATGGCAGACCAAAACTTTTGAGTGCAGCTGTTCTTAGTTGCGCATACGCCACGTAGTCCGCTGTGAAATGCGTACAGCTGCCGCAATTCGCACAAGCCACAAGTCTAGTTTGGTTCGTTGTCGCATTTGTTTAAATATTGACAAAAAAAAAAACAAACAAAAAAGAGAACAAACAACGAAAACTTATTTTGTGTGTTTTTTTTTTTTTTTTTTTGTTTTTTGTCTAAAGTTTGTTTTTTTTTAATCGCATTTTGGCTTTCTCTTCTCGTTTCTTATGCTCTTTTTGTTATCCCCATTTCCGTTGTATTTATTTGGCTAACAGCAGCTGAGCAGCGAGCTTTTCAAAGTCAATTTTAAGGTCAAAACCAACGCTGACAGCAAAAAACAACTGGTTGTTCATCACAGCAATGGGCATTTCGAAAAGAACAATTTGATGATTTTATTTTATTTATCAAATTATGTGTTGAAAATCATCGAAATTCAACGATTCATAATTGACAGTAATTTTTCAACACTTAATCGATTTTTAACAGCAATTGAAAAAAAATGATGCATACAGCAAAATAAATTAGGCTGAATCCACTTTTTAGTTCGATTTGGGAAATAGCTTTAAAATGAGATTTTATCACAGGACAAAACGCAATTTAAATATGCAAACAAATAATGATCAAATGATTATCTATTTCCGGTTACTAGAAATGCAAGATATACAGATGTTCAGCATAAAATAATAAAGATATATTTCCATTAAGAAAAGTCTAGATTTAAAGATTTGATGATTTTATTTTATTTTATTTGTCAAATTATGTCTTGAAAAATACCGAAACTTAACGATTTATAAATTACACCAATTTTTCAACACTAAATTGATGTTCAAAATTATTTTGTATTTTTAAGAAAAAAATAAAAAAAAAATTAGACCGACTTCACTTTCTAATTCGTTTGGGAAAATAGAGATTTTCTCACAGCACAAAACACAACTTAAATATGAAAACCAATAATTGCTTAAATATGATCAAATTAATATTTATTTCCGATTTCTTAATCGATTGTAATGCAATAAATCAAGATGATTAGCAGAAAATAATAAAAATATATTTCCATCAATAAAAATCTATATTTAAAGATTTGATGATTTTATTTTATTTTATTTGTCAAATTATGTCTTAAAAATCACCGAAACTTAACAATCTATAAATGAAAGCAATTTTTTAACACTATATCGTTTTTTACTAGCAATTGCCAAAAATTATGTTTTTCTAACAAGAACATAAAAAAAATAATATTAAGCTGAAAAATCGATGTTTTTTATATTGATATCAAATTTCAATATTTATTTGGAAATATTTGGTGAAATGTGAAAACTGTTTGAGCACTCACCGAACATTGGCCAAGGTGTGACGACGATTCTTCAGATAGCGACTGTGATACTTTTGGAGATCACCAATGGATCCCTGTTCGGCCTGCATTTTGCTGGTGGGCAACAGCTGCGAGTTGCTGGGATGCGAGGCAAGAGCCGATGCGGATGAGGAGGCCAAACGATGATGGGCAGCAACGCTGATGCTGCTGCTGTTGTTGGTATTTGTGTTGCCGGTGCTGCTGCCGCCACTCGATGCCAATGTCTCGTTCGAATTGCTGCCAATTACTGTTGCCGACGAGGAACCAGTGCCACCGGTGCTGCCAATGGGCGCGAGCACAATGCGCGACCAGCACGATTTGTGCGGCTTGCGAAACTTCAATTTGATGCGTGGCGATGGCGTCGATGCGCCAATATATTCCTGCTGCGCCGAACTGCCGCCGACGCCGACGCCCGTGGCCGAGGACGAGGTGCCCGACGAGTGATGCACGCTCTCGCAGCTGCCGCAGTAGCCGCCGCCGCCAGCAATGGTAATGGGTGGTAGCGGTTCCTCAATAACCTTGATGGGACTGCCCTTGGTCTGACTCTCACTGTTTGTATTCGACGACTGACGATTGTTGCCGTGCTGCTGCTGCTGCTGCTGCTGTTGCTGTTGCTGTTGCTGCTCCGATTCCTCTTCTTCTTTGATATGCGGCAGTGGTGAAGTCTGCGGCTGACAGCTGCAACGCTGTGCTGCTGCTGCTGCCGCTGCTGCTCCTGCTCCTGTTGCAGCACCTGTTGCTGTTGTTGCTCCAGCAGCGCCGCCGCCGCCTCCGCTGCTGCCGCTTGGCTGCTGATTGACACTGTAAATACCGCTGGGCGACGGCGACGTTGGGGAGACGCTATTGGCAATTGTCGACAACAGGGCTGTTGCTGTTCCCGCTGCTGCTGCTGCTGCTGCTGCTGCCGCTGCTCTGTGACTGCTGTGCGCAACGTTTTCGTCAACTTCGGTTGGCAGCGTTAGGCTTGGCGCTGTGCTGGCTGTCAATGTGCTGGATAGCTGCAGCACCACAACGGTGGGGGAGACGCTTGCGTCACTGAGGGTTTCGGGTTCAGCGCGTCTGGCAACCAAACCGCTTGCTAAACTGGCTGCTGCTATATCAGCGGCGCTTAGATGCTGCTCCAAGTCCTCGTCGACGTCGTTTATGAGCGTCTTTAGGGATATTGGGGTGGTCACCGATGTGCCAATCGTATCAGCCAGCGAATGTTTCTTCTCCCCCGTGGCAAACGTATCCAATTCGTTATCCAACTGTTGCTGCAGTTGATATTTTTGTTGTTGTTGTTGTTGTTGTTGTTGTTGTTGCTGTTGTTGTTGTTGCTGTTGCTTGTACTTGTGCTCGCCTCGTGAATGCGAATCAATTTTTATCTGCGTCTTGGGCTTTAGTTCGTCCGGTGTCTGCGCGGGTGTTTGGGGCGGACTTGTGGCGGGGGCTGCGGAGCCGCCCCCGCGACAAGGTAGGCAACAGCGAAACACTGTGCCACCGAAACACTTTGTCCTTGGCTTTGACTTGCGCTTGTTGTTGCTGTTACTGTTGTTGCTGTTGTTGCTGTTGCTGGTGTTGCCACTGCAGCTGCTGCCTCTCGTCGCTGCTGTCCCTGTGGCCGCCAGGCCGTTAATGCTCTGCCCCGCACCGTTGCTGCTGCTGCTCCCGTGACGCTGTGTGCAACAAAATATATATATATATATAAAAAACTCAAATACAATAATATGTGTATTATACTTTATATATATATATATATATATGTATAATATATAAGTATCGATGCCCTAAGCTTTAGAATATCGCCCAGCATTTTTCTTATTTTCTTTTTTAGTATTTCTCATTTTGAATCGAACTATTTTATTTATTTTATTTTTTATTTTTCTACAACTTTATTGATATTCTATTTTACCAGCATTTGATTGCATAATTTTCTATCAGACTTTTATAAATTCCTTGAAGATTTTCATTTCAACTTTTGTGTAAAATGTTCAATAGGAATTTCGAAATTCTACGGCATGTTTTCCTTGCGAAATGAGTTTTTGAGTTGATGACGTCAAATTGCTTGCCCCCTGCCTGTCTCTTTATCAGATTCCCCCCACTCCCCAATTCACTGCCACACATTCCCTTGTGAACCTTGACATGCGATTGATCCGTGCACTTTTGCGCTGCATTTTTGAGCGTAAAGCTGTGCGTTAACTTGGCCAGTCGCATTTTGAATGCAGCCACGCCCACTTAATCAGCAGCTGCCACAGCAACAATTAGCGGCATAACTCCGTTGCACGTTCTTCGCTCTTGGCCTGCAATGAGAAAAACAAATGAAAATATTTCATTAGTAATGAAGAATTTTTGCTTATAAAATCGGTTCAGAATTTGCATAGAAATTCGAAATAAATAAATTCTTTGAAATTGCGCAATTGCGCAAAAATCATGAAAAATAGAATAAAAAAAAAATTATGCAACAAAAATTGAAATTTGCTCACATTGAGTGTTGTTAAAAACAGATATTAGCAGCAGAGGGAAATCCATGTTACACATCAGAATGTGAGTTGCACATACTTCATACATGCTGATTAAGGACATGTTGAAGGATGCTCGAAAGCTGCACAAACTGACCCACAAAACTCAACTTGAATGGTTAGATGGACCAACTAGGATGGAGCAGCTCTGCCGCGGCGGCAAACGCAATGTGGATGCCAATTAGAAGCAAAAAGTCTCAGTTGGTCATTCACCTTTTAACCTGGCTAAAACTGCAGACTGACCCGAAGAGAGAAGCTGCACTTTTATGCTCCAAATGTATATTGATGAGAGAGAGAGAGGGATAGAAAGACAGAGAGAGAGAATAAAGATAGTTGATTTTGAAAATCTGAAAACTTGTTGGCAGACAAGCAACCAGAAACTGTCAGGGTTTCCATAGATACGGCAAGTTGCGAGGTGTTAGCCAAAAAAAACAATTGGCAACACCAACTCAACTCAGTTGTGTGGGGTTCAACAACTTGGCTTAGACAACAGTAGCGAAAACAACAACAACAACAATTTACCAAAATTTATTACATGAAGCACACTTTCAGGCGCTGTGCACAACTATTTGAATAATTTATCAACAGACGGATAACGGTAAATGTGCATCCCCACTTAAGCAGCTTAAAAAAACTGAGTGCTAAGTGAATTAATTAAGCAATTTATCTTCAAAATTGTGTAAAGACCAAATTTATTGTTTGGCAAAGTAATAACAAAAAGCAACGCAAAGAGTTTACATAACTTGGTTAATAAAAACGTAATTCATAAAAGAGTTTCACTTTTTACCAATAATACCTGTTGCTCAAATTATATATAGCGATGCGATGTGAAATACATATGTGATATCCAATAAAAAAGATATACATCTTCATTCAGTTTTGGATCGGGAAAGTCTCCTTCAAAGTGTTACAAGCCTCACAAAAATATCATAAGACTCCCTGAGTATTGATAGAGTATTTAACAACTTTTCCAGTGTTTATCTCTTTAACACATAATAAAACAGACTCGAAACTGAGCAGACTTTTTGTATAGTAAACCCATTTTAAAGCAACACTTTTACTTTTCTCCATAAAAATTAAACGATAAATAATAAAAGCATTTTTTATTCCAGCAATATTCAAAACGAAATTAAAGCATTTTATTAAGTTTTGGTCAAATTTTATACTATTTTCTAAAAAGTATTTATTTATACTTCTCGATAGTGTATAATTGTTATCTTTATATTTTTTTTATATTTTATAAATTATATTTTTTATATTTTATATGTTCAAGTATGAACATGCGACGCTGCAAAGCTCAGCTAATTGTTAATGGCAAAATGTCATATAGAAACGACTTTCAAATTGGCTGCACTTAAAGCTGAACTGTTATGTATAAACATCACATTCGTAGAAGAATAAACCTCACATGAAGTCGTCCGACAAATGCTGCAAAGCTCAGCTATTAAGTATAAACATCAAGCGACTCTGATAATATAAACAAACATAAAATGCGGTCGCCTTCATATGTACTTAGGTTTAAGATTTTTGTATAAAATAAAGAAATGCTCATCTGAGCAATCAGTTCGATTCTAAACATCGTCTCATCGTGTTGACTACACCCTATACGTGTTACATACATTATATTTATGTTCTTTAATAAATGAAATGCATGAATTTTTGCAGGTAAAATTGTTGACAATCTGTATTTTCATCAGCAGAGTGATAAAGCCATAAAACACACATATATATATATATATATATATATATATTGATTTTTATCGAGACATTTTCAAAATTGATGGTAATGCAATGTTTGCCAATCATTTAATATGGATACTTTTATGGATATAATTGGCAACTTGATGGCAACTGACGACATTAATAAATCCAATAAATACAATTTGATGGCAAATAATTTGAGGGTTTCTTCTGCAATATATATATATATATATATATATATATATATACATATATTGTGACTTTCCATTTTATTAGCGGCACAACGTTGCGTATGTGTGATAAACAAAACTGTAACTCGAGTTATGATGCGTTAAATTGATTACTTTTTAAGTCGTCTCACTTTCAGTTAATAATATTTTTTATTATTGATTAATGTGCGCACTTCGGCAACATAGACACAACAACTCAATTGTTAACAAACTGCCAGAATTAGTTTTTATTAAAAAATATATTTTTATTTTAGCTAGTATTAAATTATATTTAAGAAATATTGCTTAAGATTAATTATTAGTTTTGTATAATTTTTTGAC
This sequence comes from Drosophila longiperda, assembly GCA_035042125.1. Lineage (NCBI taxonomy): Eukaryota > Metazoa > Arthropoda > Insecta > Diptera > Drosophilidae > Drosophila > Drosophila longiperda. Next base: position 1,143,655 of record JAWNLV010000118.1, read on the forward strand.
GAAATAATGAAATTTGTCGCATTGGCTCTGGCCAAGCATATTAACGTATTCAGCATAAATATGAGCCATATATGTATAATGGCCATTTAGGCCTGAGCCGCACTTCTGTCTTATGTGGGCCAAATGTGGCACTTTTAATATTCGTTCGTTCAGCGGCGCCCCAGGGAGCATTTAGATATTTAAGGCAATGGTTGTGGCAGGTGAACACAATTTGTTAAGGTGGCACGAATGCTTAAGGCCATATCATATGGTGGCAAACTTTGTAACCGTATGGCACAAACATATTATGTGCAACAGGCAGATGCTATATATAAATATAAATATATATGTGTGTGTGGGTGTACCTAATTAGCCTAGAGCCATAGAGTTGGTAAATTTTATACTTTGGCTACTTGTTTGACTGAATTTATATTAGGGTAAAGCGCTCTCAACCAAAGCAATCAAAGTTGTTTTTAAATTGATTGATGGAGAGTTGGGCAAAAAAAAAATTGGTCCAATCAATTCGAAATGGAGACGACAACCGAAAAACGTTGCAATTAATGGGCAACTAAAAATGTAAAAACACATGCCACATACGACATGCGGCATGCGGCATATCACATGACACATGGCACATTGTCGTGGACATGGCAAGCCGGCAGCTAAAATCGTTAATGGACCAGAGACCTAAAACTGAACTTGCAACTATGTCGATATTTGACTCAGCCAAACTGAACTTCAACCGATGACTGCCCCAATCTTTGAGTTGTTGATGTCTTTGGTATGGTTTGTGTGCTGTGCTGCTCCCGATGCCCAATTTAATTATGCACACTGATTGATTGGCTCTAATTGATGGCAGCAACTCTTTGCAATCTCAGCAGTAACAGACGATTCCGTTAATCAATATTCGAACTTTAAACGAAAAAGATTCTTTTTAATTTATTGAGCTTCGGGAAAATTTTTATCAAAAAAAAAACTTTATCAAATTAAATTTTCATTTATTTTTATTTAAAACAAGAAATTAACAAAAATAATTTTTGGATTTGAATTTCATTCAATTATTTACTAAAAAATTGTGTTCAAAGTGATTATAAAAACTAAATTGTGAGCAAAACTAAAATGACATAAAACCAATTCAAGTGAAAATTAAAGTTGAAACACAGACTTTGAAGTCCTTGATAAACATATATTGAAATGTTTACATATGAACTGGCTTATGTTAACTAAATTAAACTCAAAACTATATTTACAATTTACAAATAACAAATTTTAAATTATTCAATTTGCTTTTTAGAAGTATTTAAATTGCAAATTGTGTTAAAATGCGATAACCGATGCGAATAAACAGCCAATATCACTCACAACTACAGTTAAGGGTTAGTAAATTTTAGTCGTTAGCATTTTAAATGTATATAAACGATTGACTTGATTACATTGTTGTACTTTGAACAGCAGGGCAAAGCGTTTAAATTGCTATTTGGCAACAAGTCGGGACAGAAAGGCGAGTTGAAATGGAAAAGCAACAAGTTAAATGAATTCACACAAAAATGCATGTGTGTGTGTGTGTGTGTATGTGTATGTGTATGTGTGTGTGTGCGTGTGTATGTGTGTGTGTATGTGTGTGTGTGTGTGTGTGTGTATGTGTGTGTGTATGTGTGTGTGTGTGTGTGTGTGTGTGTGTGTATATATAACATACTTACTTGTTATAGGTAGTACGCTATATACGAAAGCAAACCCGTCAAGGGCCAAAGCCCATCAGAAATTCCAGCACATAAAAATGGTTGTAAAAATGGAAAACAATAACAAACGAAACAACACAAATCAACAGCAAATGTTGTTGTGGTTATTGTTGTTGTTGTTATTGTTGTTGTTGCTGCTGTTGTTGTTGCTGCTGCTGGCTGCGTGCGAAATGGGTACACCAGCAAGAAAGTATGCAATATATACAAAGCACGCATTCATGGACATTGGAATATCAGCTGGCGCAGAGAGAATGAGGAAAAGAAGAAGAAGAAGAAGAAGGAGAACAAGAATAATAACAGAAAACGGCCGAAGAAGAAGCAGAGACACATTGTTGTCAGCGGAATGCGCGTGGAAATGACATTTGTCTTTAGTACACGCCCACAAGAGGCGCCGCGAACATGTGAGCGCGAGAAAGAATACGTCTACAAAAACAGGGTGTCTCATGCTGCACAATCTACAGAATTGACAACTTAGGCACGCCAAAAATTACACACACTTGCAGACTTGCAACGTTAACCTGCTGATATTTTAATTAATATTTTTTTTAGTACATTTTATTTTATGTTCTCTAATTAACGACTGTTGCAACTTTAAATTGGTTACGTGCAACGACAAAATTATAAAACTCTTCACAAACGAAACAAGATGTGAGTCAGAAGAATAGGTTCAGCTCAAATTTAAATACGTAATTTCATGAAATACCCTATATTACGTATACACCCTGTGTTGTGTACGTATGCAACAAGCCTGTTTCTGATATGCCTGACGTGTAGTTGCGTGGCACATTGTAATGCCACCATATAATTATACTTATGTACACACAAAACATATGTACGTCCGTACGTCTGTACGTCTGTTTATGTGTAGACACATAATTACGCATATCAAAGGCAAATACGTGACACACAACAACATACACAGACACGTGCAGTGGTGCGACACAAGAGCCATACAATTACGCAGCTTGCTCCATGTCTTTGTCCTGCTTGTTAGTGTCTCTGGTTATTTATTTTTTTTTTTTGCATTATTGTTTTGCCATCAAATTGTTAAATACATGTTTTTTTTTTGTCCCCTTCTCGCTTTGTATTTGGAAATACTTGAAGGATGCGCGAGTTTTGAAAGCGCCATCTAAGGCAGCTAAATATAACGACAACAAAATCAAACATCTGCCACAACAGCTTGAGTATGTTAAGCTGATTATAATACCCTCTTGATCACCTGGAATTGTGATACCAATAATTTCTACAATTTGAATGGCAGAATTTTCTTATTAACACAAAATATGCATTTGCATAAAGTTGATCAACGAAGAAAAACTAAAGTAATTATCAATATTGTTTCTTCTCATATTGATCTCATTTCTACCAGCAGCCGCAATCATTATCTGTATGCGTAAATATGCGAGAGCATGTGCCGGAAAGAGATGGCATGATAATCGATGCGAGCGTAAATATATATTTGTATGTATTCTGAAGAGTCCCGTTACCTAGCATTGTGTGTATGTATGTATGTGCAGGTGTTTCCAGCCAGCCACAAAGAGATCAGTTTGGGCTTGTGAATAAAAATATGCGCTGCAATCTTTTTTCTTGTTTCTCTTTAATGCCTGTCTTTGCTATAAGAAATGAAAAGCAGTTGGGTTCAGGGTATATCGTAGTCAAGCTAACTCAACTACAGCACTACTACATGCTTTTTTTTCTTTGTGTGAATTTTGCCTTGTGCGTCTTCGTTTGGAGTCAGCGCAAACAATGGCGCCCACTGACATATACTAGTTGTTGAAGAGACTGAAAGGAGACAACTGGAGCAACAAGTGCGAGTGCGACCGAGTGTTCACAGTTTAAGACATAGGTCAGGCCCTGTTAGACCTTAAGCAAGGGGAACATTACAGCTAACGTACGAACTGCAATGCGCAGTTAGCTATGAAAAGTTCTGTTATTTAACGACTCAGTTATGAATTCGTTTCGTTTATATCACTAGATAAACACACTGAATAGTTGTAAATATTGTTGATTAAGGTTGATAAGGCTTATGTTAGCTTAGTTGTTGTGACTATATTGTTGTTCAGTTGGAACAATGCTCGTCTCGCATAGAGCATAGAGCATAGAGAATTCATTTGTAAGCAAAATCATCACGCACCCAATTTGCTTTTCTTATTATTTCGGTTTGTTTTCATTTTTCCGCTTTTGGATTTTGCTTGTGGTCGTCTTTTGTTTGTTGTCTTTTGTGCTTTCGTCTCTTTGCTTGTCAAATGAGTTTTTGTATGAATTTTGTTATGCGATTAATTAGTTAGTTTAATGGGACGTTGCCATTTGTGGGTATGATCGCAAATATGTATGTACAAGCATGTATGACACGTGTATTTCTGCTAGTGTGTTTGTTTGTATATATATATATATATATATATATATATATATGTGTGTAGCTATTGCCAGCTGCGTGTCTGACAACAATCTGAGACAGGTAACAGCCCCCAAAGTCTTAGACATCTGTATATGTAATCTAAGCACACACATACAAATACAACAGTTGGTTGGGGTGTTGCTATATTGGGGCATGGAGCGACACCCATTTGGCATCGGTGTGGCATTGCCATCATTGATTTTCACGTCTTCCTTGGGTGTTGTTTGTTGCCTTTGCCCGTTGCAATTTCCTGTGTGCTAAGCCAATAAAGCTACTTTTGACATGTCTGCCTGTCTGCCAGCCTGCCTGCCAGCCTGCCTGCTTGTCTGTCTGTCTGTTTGTCTGTCTGTGTGCCAGCAAGTCAGGCAGCTTGAACTGTCCTGTAATTGTATCTGTATCTGTATGTTTATCTGTGTCTATTTGTAAGGCGGTGATGTCACTCCCCTGTTATGTGGTGCCGCATTTCAAGCGTATACCAAGGCAATGCATGACTACAATCGAATTCTACATGATTTCACCAGCATTGTCAGCTGGGTGTGAAAATCAACGCAACACGATTATTATTTATTGCTTGTTTTCAAAATTTTTATTTGAAAAGATACATTTGTATGTGAAACAATCAATTCAAATTGACTACTACTAAAACTAAAGTCAGATTAAAATTGTGAGCTGCATTATTTCATCAGGTACTACCAATATTTGGTAGTCAGTTGAGCTTGATTGATGCCCGCTGATTGATTGATATGCTAATTAACATTTTGTGGCATTTCTCGTCATATATATATATATTTATATTTATATGTATATATATATTTATATCGCTCAGGTAGTGTCGTCAATCACTCAGTTAATTGAAGCATCTATGCATCAATCAAACTCAACTGATTTTCATTTAATGCCAATTTATTGATACACATAGATTATTTTATGACGCGCATTGACTTTGTCGTTATCGTTGTTGTTGTTATTGTTGTTGTTGTTGTTATTGTTGCTGCTGGTTTTATTTTATTGCTGTTGTTGTTGTTGCTGTTGCTATTGATTACTGTGTTATCACAGCTGGGCGCCTAACACTGATAATTAACGTCATTTAAACAATCCCTTTTGCGATGCACACTCTTCCCTTTTTATCAGCATAATCATCATCATCATCATCATCATCATCATCATCAATCACGTCGCCTGACGTCGCGGCAATTTGACAGCGATTGCGACATTTACAGCTGAACAACTGTGCTGTCCCAGGTCAACTTAAAGTACCCATAATCAGTAGACCAAGTTGCCCCAAGAAGCTAATCACCAGTGTAAATATATGTTTTGTAATTGACATTTTGTTGCATAATAAATATCAAATCGATGTAATGTAATAATGTAATAATGTACTGCCTGAGCCAAAAGTCACTTATATTTGTAAATATTAGCATAATTATTTAGCTATACTGAAATTTTACAAAAATACATAAATCCAGCTTAATTCAAGACCCACACAAATACAGCCGACTTATTCTTAACAAGTCGCTTCACAGAAGAAGATTAGCAAATTCCAGTTAATTAAAGACAGATCTCAATTAAGAGTCTCATTCAGATTACTGCATCCTAAATCCATGATTATCTCAAACACTGACAGAGCACAACAATAATTTGAATAATGTTAGAAAAGAAAATTATGCATACAGATCTGAGCATTGCATCTCTCATATTAAGTTAAATTAGTAGCTAAAAATTGGATAAACTTAACAAAAAAAAACTCCAATTTATTTGGTCATTCAGACCAAATTCATTTACATAGCACTCATGCACTAAAAATCACTCAAAACTCTTATGAAATTCACTCATTTTATTTAAACAACTTGACGCTTTTCAATCCAGTAAAATGCATCCTTCAAAATTTGAAGTATTTCGCTTAACATCAAATTTAAGTAACACGTCACTCAATCGATTTATGTTTACATTTTATATGAATTTTTAGTTAAAATTATAATATTTATTTTATTTAATTTTCATGTCTTCAAATTTGCATTTAGGTATTCCTTATTTATTATTTATTTATTTATTACTTAAATATTTTAATCACAAAAAACTATCGCCAATTGCCTTGCCACAGATCCTTCCCTACCCGTCTTTCTCACAGCAAACTCTTCCTCCTTCTTTTAATTTCCTCTTTGATCTCTTTTGAGCATTCTTGGCAGAAGCATTTTACTGTTTGTCTTTGGTTTTAGCCATATGTCAACTATGGCCGCCTCTGTGTGCCTCTGTGAAAATTCTGCTCTAAAAATGGACTATATACAAACAAGAGAGAGAGACGGGTGAGTGATCAGGAGAGGGGTGTCTGCTTGGCCATATTCCGTTTGTGCGAATTTCTGTGTGTGCTGCTCGTCGCTGTCGATGTGGCTAGTTGTTGCGTTTTACTGTCACACACCATTTTGCGGTTGTGTCTGCGGCATTGCGTGTATTAAAATTTGACCCAAAATTTGCCCCACTTTGCTGAACTTTGCCGGATCGCCTGCGTGTGTGTTACGAAAAACCGGAGCCGGTCCGAGCATTGGGGGTGTGCCAAGCAAGCTGTCAACGCATTTAATGCATAAATTGAATGCCATGCCACGAAAGTAGTACAAGCGGATGAAGCTGCTACTCCCCCCCCCCCCACCACACTTCTTAGCACACCATATCTCGCCCACGTTCCATTTGAGTTGCTGCCAAAGAAGCGGGGCGAGGGAATGAAGCTGCCTATTTCCCAAGCAAATATGTGTTAAACTGCAGGCAAAATAATGATCAATTATTTAAACGACATTTAATTGAAATCATTCATTTGAATAGGGAACATTTCAAATAAATGCTGACAATTGCCTTTCTATTCAAATTCTATTTGGATTAGTTGCTGCTTATTGTTAAATTTTAGAGCCATTTAATGGATTGCCACTAATAGTTGCCATTGTCTTCTAAAATTCAAATTATAACAATAAATAATTTAGTTAAAAAAAAAACACATAACACTTAAAATGCAATTAAATTTAGTGGCCATTAAAAATGTTATATACTCACACACACACACGCACACACATACAATCAGACTGGCCGCAACAGCAGCTGTTGCCCTGAAAAATATGCAACACAATTTTTGTTGACCATTTTGAGCAATCTGTAAAACGGACTCGACTGGATTATAAAACTCTTTTTTTTTTTCTCTCAATATTTTAAAATTAACACGTACATTCAGGCTCAGGCACAGCCACACACACACACACACACACACACACACACACACACAAACACCCAGCTACACATACATAGTTAAGAACACTCACGCACATCCTTCGTGTTGGAAATGTCTATTTTGAAGTGGCGCTTTTCTTATACATTGAATGTTCATATTTTCACCTGATGTATTCTGCTAAAAATCGATAGATGTTTCCTCTGCTTCCGCCTGATTCTCGCCTATTAATAGGACAATAAGAACGGCAAGCCACAGCCACAGCAGCAGCAGCAGCTATCAAGCCACCACAACAGCAACAACAACAACAACAACAATAATGGTTTGTGCCACCAGCTGTTCTTGCACTTGACAACAGGTGACAAAATATTTACCACATTTTTCATTTGCATAACAACAATTAAGTCAACTTATGCATTTAACTGGATAAATTTCAAAAGTTGCATTAAAAATAGAGCAAGTTAAAGCAAAAGATTTCTGTTTAAGCCACAACTTTAACAAAACTAAAACGATATTCAAGAATGATACGAAATTTGCAAGATATGGAATATGTCTACAAAATGACAAGACAAAATTGGGTATGCCCCAGCCAAAAGCTGTCAGCAGAGCAGCGCATTATATTCATGCACCAACCGTTGAATGCCACATTTTTAAAGTGGTGACTCTTCTGAAAGTTGCGCAAAGTATCTTTCAGCAAATGGCTGGCAAAAGTTTAAACCACTTTCAGCAGACCAAACAAAATTCAACAAGCGATTGCAACAGCTTGTCAGTTATCAAGTGTAACTGGTAACAAACTTGAGTATGGCCCCAGCGCAGCCATACATTTGAAAACTTGCCCCAAAACTGGCTAACAATGAATTCAGCTTAAACTATGAATTTCACAAAAAAAAAAAAAAAACTTTTCGCAGTCAGTGTTATGCGTAGACTGTGCATAAGTTTTGATGTACGCTTCTTGACTTTTGCGTAAATATGGCATATATATATATATATATATATGTTTTTTGTACCGTCAGCAGTTGAGCTGGTCAGCAAGTTGCTTCATCAAATTGGCCATTTTCATGAGGCAAATTACTTATGAGCCAGTCTCAGTCTCAGTCTTGAGCAGCCACGGGTTGTCCATCCATTCATTTATGCAGGCAACTTCTGAAGCGGAACAGTTGTCCTCATCGTCGTCGTCCTCATCGTTGTAGGCGTCTCATTGCTTTTATGGTACTGTCAACATGACAAAGCAGCCTCCATATTCCATGCCAGCTGTCCAGCCATACAAATGGCTTCATTTGGGGGCCAACTCCCGCACATTTGCATTTGTACACACATATTTTTTTTTTCTTTTTTTTTTTTTTTTGATTGCTCCTTGGCGCTAGGCAGACAAACACAAGCTGGCTGTATTTCAAGTGATGTCTCTCTCTGTCTCTCTCTCTCTCTCTCTCTCTTTCTCTCTCTCTGTCTGTCTGCACATATTTCTATGTTTGCTCGTCAACATTTTGCTGCCCTTGGCTTCATAAAAATAGTTGTAAATTCCAGTCAAGCTGCATAAATTGCAAGACTCGGTCAGTGCCACGCCTCTGCAACGTTGTTTTAGCTTGGGGTGCGGGGGTGCGGTGGTTGTATGCTGCTTTTTGGCTTAAATTGTTGAAGAACTCGTGGAACTTCACACATCGTTTACCCGCTGCGAGCACTAAAAAAGTGACGCAACTTTTACGCACATTGTCAACAGTCGTAAATTCCTCAGAGTTGGATCCATCTCAACTGACGCAACTGGATTATTATGGAAGTTACTCCCATTTCCACTTTACACACCATTTCGCTGCTTACGGTTTTGGGGCCAACAATTTGTAAATTACGCCCGAACATATTTTTCCTGTTCTTTGGTTCCTTCTTTTTTTTTCCCCCCCATAAACATTAAGCGAAAATCGTTGGGTAAACTTTGTAGATTCGAGTATGCAAATCGATTGCTTTAATATTGCAGTGAGTGAATATAAAAATTAAATTGCTTCATGTTCTGTAAATTAATGGAACTGTCAAAATGGTAGTGCTTCAGCGCACTTTAAGTAACTTTTGAAGTCTAAGAAAATCCTAAATTCACGCAACGCGTAGTCAAAAGAATTACAATTTTTTGATATTTAAATCTCAGCTCAAACTATAAAGTTTTATCAAACTTTTGTGTAAGTTTTAATGCACTTGCTTGTGAACTGAATATTTCATCATTGTTCAGTTATAATATGATATCTTATCTTTTCTTTTTAAGAAAGTTAACTTTAAAATTGTGTGCAGTTTATTAAATAAAATAAGTCAAAAATCTGAAGATTTTGGTTTGGAAGGATGTGGCTTAAAAAACTTGCTGATGAAGAATATATATGTATATATAGATATTTATACCATTTTTATTTTATTTTATTTACAAAATAATATTAAATAATAAATAAAATAAAATAAAAATGTTGTTAATATTATTTTCTGTAAATTTTCTGTGCAAAACAAGATATTTAAGCTCAGACAATCTAGATTGTTGCTGATAAAGATAATAATTACTTTTAGCTTGATAAGAAATAATTAATTTTAGTCAGACTTTGGTAAAGAAATCTTAAATCTGAATTGTCCCGTTTAAACTAATAAAATGATGAGTCATAGCTGCAAAGGGTGAAAAACTGAGTCAGAGTGAAATGCATTAATTTATGAGCGGAATCAATTGTTGCTGCAACAATTGCTGCAACAGTTGCTGCAACAGTTGCTGTCATAAATGTGATTGTGGCTTATGCTGATGATGCTGCTACTGTCTTCTGTTGTTGTTGTTGTTGTTGCTGTTGTTGTTTCTGTTGTTGTTGTTGCTATTGTTGTTGTGCTTGCAGAAGCAATCTCATTGCGTAATGTCATTTATGTTGTGGCTTGCAGCATTCATCAGATTGTGGCAGCTCCATCTGCTGGCAACATTTAACAGCTGCTACATAGTCTTCTGACCAGTCTACGCCTAGGTCCTGACCAGAAGGTCCTTTGGGAATTGCCATCAGTTTGGCTGGCTGATGGCAATTTCGTTTCACGTTGCTATCGCATGTGCGCAACCAAATTAAATTACAAAACTTCGCTACACACATATATATATATATATATATATATAAGATGAAGATTGTGAGCAGAGATGGCTCACACACACACACACACACATAAATGTTTAGCCAAAATTAAAATCATATGCATGAAATGAGCACGAAATTGAAATGGAATGAAATAAATGAGCAGCAACAGCAAATTGTTGGCATCGCTGTCGCATTTGTTGCTTTTGCTTTCACTTACATTTCAGGTTTTTTTTCTTTTTCTTTTTTTTTTTTTTTTTTGCTCGTCATTGCCACTTTGCCGCTTGGCAGGCAATTCAATTCTACCTGCCTCCCTCCAGCGGCTGTTTTCTGACTCATTTTCACCGCCAGACTCATGCCACCAGAACACCACATAGCTGCCACATGGCTGCTTTAATTTGCTTTGGCTTCACACAACTGCTTCAATCTTTCAACGGAGACACAAATAACGCAAAGAGTGCAACAACAATTTCAATATTCTATCAGAATCTGACAACGACTGCCGAGCGAGAAAACACACAATTCAGATCATATCATTAGTCGGAATACAGAATTGCAATTGTGTGTGTGCTTGGTGTGTGTGAGTGTGTGTTTTGTCCCATTGACAGCTGCCTTTTAAACTTTTTAAATTACTTACGCCCATTAATTGTATCTCAGACTTCTGCTTAAGCAGTTCCATTTTATTTGGCTCTGTTATCCCAATAGATGAGCTTGGCTAAAATCGATAAAACTCAACTTTTAGCAGATATTTCTAGCAGTTTATGGTATACTTGAGATATTTAACTATTTGTATCAAAGCTGTAAATATAATATAGAATAATGTTATTCAACTATGCCAAATATTTAACACATTCAAAACATTTCTAATATTTCGCAATTCCAATTTGAGTCTTCCTTTTGTTTTTCACTTAAATATAGCGAATAATTTTAAATAAAAATAAAAAAAAAATCTTGTTTAAATTGATATTGCCACAGGTATCAAATGTACAAATATAGAATTATTTTTATTAGAATATTTCAATGGTTTAAAATACTATAAATATTCGAGAATATAAGAAATGTTTATGTTGAAATTAGGCTATTAAATAGTTATCTTAAGTAAGTCACTTCATCTGCTTAGCATATATATATATATATATATATATATCTCGGCAATTTACAACTTGGTTTTGGGGCACTTAGACAAGGTCTAAAGTCAACAACCGCTAAGCTGTCTCAAGCTGTTGGCTCACACATAATGGAAAACCGAAGCAAACTGTGGCAAGCGGCAAGCGCAAGTGTTGCAAATGTGTGGTGGTTGTGGCAAGTGTGGCTTCTGCATTCTAATGGTCATTGTCACGTGCTCAGCGTTTCACCATCAAGCTTATATTTTATGTCTCCATATATATCTCAATATCTCAGTCATTTTCATTTAACTTGCCGCAGTTTGTCAAATTTATTTGGCCAACTAAGCCAACTGCTGGGCGCCTATTTGTATGCAATTAGGGCTTTAAGCAAATCAACTAAATAGCCAGCTTAATAACACATTTCCCCACACACACACACACACAGACAGACACACTTCGCACATCCTCTAATCCTGTGGACTAACGCTATAATGAAAATTGATGTCATATGATTTACACTTTCATTTTATTTTGTTGACTTTTCTCACAGAAATAAATGAATATTTGTGCCGCACAAACAGCACAATGCCGAATGAAAAAAAACACAAATTAATTAACCATGGACCAAGGACGAATGCGCAGTCTTTTCACATTTTTCCAAAAATTAATATTAAATTTCACATTGCATAAAGAAACGGCAAAATAACACTGAAAGAAAGTATATATCTTAACGGAAATATTGAAATTTACAAATTTTGTATTTATATAATAGTATTAACATATTTCTGTCTTTTTTTTGTCTTTATTGTCTTTTACTTTCACCTACTACGACTCCATTTGTTGTAAGAACATTCTTAAACGGCTCATAGAAAAAATATTTCCTTATGACTGACTCAAGTTTGTTTTAGGCAAAAATAGTTTTCTATATACATATTTTATAAAAAATAAAAAATAATAAACTTTATCGAATCAGTTAAAATAATATATAATTACGTAATTTAAAAGTGATAAAAAAAAATATATATTCAAACCTTATGCAAATAGTGCCACACAACTGCCAAAGAGCATTAACAGTCAAGCTTACCTAAAAAGATAGAGAATAAATAAAAAAAAAATATATTGTTAGAATTTGCATTGATAATTTTTAATAACTGATAAAAATGAAGATGTGCAGAAGAAGAAGAGGTGCGCTCCCGAACCCATTAAATATTCTTGATCAGCATTAAAAATTCGTCTTAGCCAAGACAAACTGTCAGAGATAGAGACTTAAAAAGTGCATTTAATGTGTTTTACCCCTGAAAAAACTCAAACTAAACAAATAATATTTAAAAAATAATACTAAAAAAAAATAAAGAAGAGAAATTAATGAAAAGCAGCAGGATACTCAAAGAGAGCAGCGCCTTGATATCTAAATCTTTTTCAGTAACCATGCCCTGTTTTTGGATTTTTTTTAAAATGTATTCAATATATTTAATTTAACTCCTTCCAAATTTAAATTGTCTAATGAGAAGCTACAATTTCATTGTGTGTGTGTGCGCGGGTTGAAGATTAATATGCAAGTTTGAGGTTAATATGTAGGCTGGCGGCCAATTAGCTGTGAGTGGCAGTTGCATCTTAAAACAGGTCAGTTGCATGGGAAACAAAACACGTTTATGGCTAGAACCAACCGACATACACATTATACGCTGGGAACTCTAACACTTGTCTGCACAAGGGGCAGAGCTCGAGTGCTCGAGGTAAGGGATGGGTTGGAAGGGAATGGACTGGAATCGGATGAGTTGGATTTGGAGTGGCTGTGTTGCTGTGCGGTTGAGCAGCATAGCACTTCAGCTGCTATGGCATTTGCCATTTTGGCTTTTGGGTGTATACATTATTTAAGATGCCGCACGAAATATTGTTTTAAAAAGCTTTTAAGTGTGAAAGGGTAGGGTAGGGGGAGGAGGTGGTTTGAAAACGGATGCAGCACGCAAAATTTCGCTAAAGATGGAAGGCATTCAGCCGCAACACATCACGGGCCAAAAACTTTGAGTGGCACAGTCAGACACACATCCTCAGACAGATATCCATTTGGGCTCTCACATTTTTATATGAACATTTACATGGGCACATTCAAATTCACCGAAATGTCAGCGAAAAGTGTCAAAAAAAAAAAAGCAACAAGCTCGCTTGCCACTTGCCACTTGCTTATTGCCAGCTTAACAGCATCAGCAGAGGCAGAGGCAGTTGCAAAAAAAAAAATAATAAAAAAGCAGCAATAAGAAATTGCAATTTAAAATGCGTTGCACAGTTGACTTCACAGTTGCATGTTGCAAGGCTGATTGATTGTGCATTTGGGCAAAACAAGTGCACCCAAAATCAATTTGTGGCTGGTGTATTAAAAGTTGCTGAATCAAATGAAAAATGCAAATGAAACATTTAAAGTGTAATTTCGCATATTGTAACAACTTTAAGGGAGAACACAAAAATATTGATTTTTTATAAATATAAATAAATATATATATATATATAAACAACAAACACTTTACTAAGTTTTAATAATCGAGTTATACACAATGGAAAAATTCCAATTTAATTCGAAATGATAAAAAAAAATTGTTGAAAACTCTGTTTGCATTGTATTTTCATAGTTGCATATTCAAGTTTCATTTGAATGTCGCCGCTATTTATGAATTTAAATTGACATTTTTGAAATTTCAGCATTGTTTGTTTTGTCAGCTTATTTTGACTTTTCAGGACATTGCCTTGGTTGGCCCATCCCTTAACACTTCACCCCCTTTGGGCAGAGCAGCACGTTGCGACATCTTCATTTGCGTCACGTTCTTGGGGGCATAGAGCCACAGACCTTGCCACAGCAGCAAGCAGCTAACTACAAACTTAAGCAAAAGGCGCAAACTGCCATCAGCCACACAAAACCCCAAACAAAAGCCATCCCACAACAGCCCACCCTCTGTCAATGTTGTTGCTACTGCCACACCCACACCATTCGGTTGGTCTAAATGTGACGCCAGCAAGTAACTGTTCATTGAATTAACTAAATGAAATTTGAACGTGTCTAGCTGGAACTGAATGCCAAGCGGACTGATTAACCGACGGACCGACCGACCCACCGACAGACCGACCCACCGACCCACCCACCGCCCGACAGACCAACTAACCGACGAAGCTGCTTATGGAAATTTACCAACCAGCGAAACCGAATTCCATAATTATCCAACATGACCAAAAGCAGCACACATCTGCTCGATCCGATCAAGCAAATACCCAATTTTCGATTGTCCACGTTTCGATTACATTTAATTGCAACGCTAACAACTTTGCAAAACGTCAATTTATGATGATTGGCTTGACCGGAAATCGAGATGCGCATAGCGAGGATTGTACTCTTGTGAATTACCGTTAATTGGCTTTACTTAACTCCCATAAATGGTCAGAGCACTTAATTAAGCCCAAGCATAACGCAAAAAGGGTTAGTTTAATAGCACTTAAGCCATCTACTGAGGGGAGCCAACAGCTGTACACTGAGACAAAGAATCGAGTTTATTGCAGAAAAATAATAAATTTGTAATTCAGTTTGCAAGCAAGTATTTCTAATTAATGCAAATATAGAATAGAAACAACAATTTAGCTTTGAAATTTTTAATGACTCAGAAATTGTAGATTTTTTTTTTTTTTTGGCTCAACTAAAAATTACAATTGGCCAACACATAAAACAATAAGTTTAATGAAAGGAATACACAAAGTTGCACATCAGGTAACTGGCTAATTACATTTGATTGATTGAACAAGATTGTGGGGGTGAGGGGAGGGTGTGTATGTTTGACTTGCAGCAGACATAATTGGAAAGCTTTTTTGGCTTTTATCCATTCATCAAGCATAATTGTATCCAAGCAAGAAGGCATCCGTCGGAGTTCTTTTGGAAATATGCGCATAGTTGAGCACAATGTATCCATCAAAGTTATTAAAGTCAAATAAAATTAGCTAATTACGTTCGAGGATACCACTAACCCAATAGCCACTCGTACAGCAACACTTGGCAAACATTCGCTTTCAACTTTCACTTTCAACACGTTGGCCAAGGTCAAGGGACACCATGACGTATACTTAATATAAGGCGACACAAAGGTGTTTACTTTAACACACACACACACACACACACACAAATACACATTCGTGTATAAAAATATAAAAACATAATAAAATAAGAAAATATATAACCATGTTTACAAAACAAGCTGCTTTTATATTTTATCATACATCTATTTACATATAGTTTATACCCAGTAATTCTATAAAATAAAATCTGGTGCAAATTTGTGCTTAAAGAAATAGCAAAAAAAAAAAATAAAATAAATGTTAATTTATTGTTGAGGCTTATATATATAAATACATATATCTATTTAGTTTTAAACAATTCTAATTTTTATTATTTATTTGCAAACTAAAAAAAAAAAAAAAAAAAAAAAACGTTTACGAATTTGCCAACTATTACAGGGTATCTGCTGGTGGTGCTTATTGTTTATGTTGACATTGTGACGTCATAGTCGGAACAAAAACAACATTAACCACAATTTAAATGAAAAACTTTTGTGTATATTAGTTTACCGCTTCCTGTCATAAAAATGGCGGCTTGTCATGCGATTTCTTTGGCGACGCTGACGACGGATCAAAGCTGCTCAGACTTGAGCTGTTGTCCCGGCCAAGTCCCCAAGTCACCAAGCCCCCAAATCCTATCCCTTGCCACAAAACCCCCACTATGATGGCCTTACTCAAACATTGTCCGCAAATGAAAGCTAAAAACAAATCCGAGAACAAAAAACGAAACTCAACCAAAAACTGAACCCTTTGCATAAGCCGCCAGCCGACTTATGAGTAAATGTATATTAACTTTTCATTCACTTTCATTTCAATTAAAAACTGACGCATACACAAACACACACACACACACACAAACACACACACACACACACATTGATTGAAGTCCCTTTGGGGCTTGCCTTTCATTGGAATGTAATAAAAAAAATAAAACTTGAATATATATTTTAAACAATCGCAATTTTTAGCTCTGTTTGTTTTTTTTTTTTGTAGCATACTTTTAAGCTCGATGAGAATTAACAAATTACTATAAAAAACTTTATTTATTACAACATTTATTGCCAAGTTTTTCGTCTTGTTTTCTATATACAAATTTGTAGCTTGTGTTTTTTTGGGTGCGTTTGTGGATTGCAGAATAAACTGGTTGAATTCAAACTTAATTCCATTTTTTTTTTTTTTTTGCAAATTATGCCAGACACATTTTAATTTCTCATTTTATGTTGTATTTGTTTTTTTTTTTTTCTCTCTTGGTTTCTTTTCGCTTTGTATTTGTAATTGTTATGCTTATAATTCAGTTTATTCATTTCATTATTTCAAGCATTTTTCCATTCTCATTCGGTTGCTGTTTTTTTTTTTTGGTTACATGGCAAAAATTATTATTTTCAATGCTGTCAGCGACACACGCACTCAAGCTCCGCCGCTCGACGCTCCCCTCTCCTATCCAGCAGGCAGCGCATCCTGCGGCATATATATATTTTAATTGAAATACACTCGGCAGCCCCAAAGGCTCACCTATTTCCAAGCTTAAAACTGAGAGTCCATCGCCGACTGTCTGCGCTGACTTTATATAGAAATACGAACAATAACAATTTAAATTAAGTGCAACAAGACGACAGCAACTTTGAGTATGGAATCGTTTTTAATTTAACAAGAACGTGACACAAGACGCATTTTCAACAATGCCACACACGCGCCAACCCCTTTCAAAAAACTACCCCCTTTTATCACCTGACAAAAAAGGTGAACTCAATGAGATGCTTGTGTGTGTGTGTGTGTGTGAATAAAACATTAATATCCAATTTTTTATTAAATCAGCCAGCAAGCTACAAAAATAATCACAAGTTTGAATTGCCAACTCGATGCCACGAAATACTCTTAATATATATGTAAAATATTTCAATTATTTTGATGCTTAATCTGCATATATAATTTCACATTCGATATAGCATATATATATATGAATCGTGACAACTTTTAATAGGATTTTATATCTCATCATTTTGTTGTTACATGTTAATTTAAGTACACATTTCCCATTTCACAATATGTGTGTTTTTTTAAAAACAAATGCAAAAAGGTAACTTTATGCTGAAGTTTTATGCTTACTGCTGCTACGTGTCAGGTAACTTTTATTAGGAAACATAAATTTTGAGTGAAAGAGGGGGAAACTTTGAACGTAAAATTATAGTTTTGCATATGCCATTCGTGTTGAACCAGCGAACATTATCCATAATATGCAAATATGGTTAATGCAACAACGAAGCTGATTTTTAATCGTCGTTCAAGGTCAAAGTTACGAATGTAATCCAACTAATTGCAAGCTGAGCAAATTAAATTAAATTGTTTAACACAAAATAGCTTGCTTAAGGTTTTAAGTGTAGTTCAGCTCACTCGACTTTAGTATTCTTATTTGTTTCTATTATGTTAAACAACATATTTAAGATTCGATTGCTGTCTCTCGAAGCTGAGTTTGTGCCTTTTCATGGTTGGAAATTTAAAAATAGTTTACCATATTCTGACTATGAATGAAAAATCAATTTGAGATGCCAACATATTCGATTATGTGCGGCATGCAAAACAAGCCTCATTTAATCGTTAAGAAAGTTGCCTAAACAAAAGATAGAAAATAGAGTGTGTGTGTGTGTGTGTGTGTGTGTATGTATTGGTGTGTGTCATCTATGGACATGTATTTGTTTTATGGTTATATGGTTATCGCTTATGGTTATTTCTTCTCACTTAATTTATTGTAAAATGTTAAATTCTACGAAGCGGAAATGTTTATTAGAGCGGAAATTGTTATTTTTAGAGTTGGCGGCGATTTTTTCTCTTGTTGTTGTTGCTGTTGGGTCAGCTCACATGTTAATATATATATATATATATATAGCAAAAACGACGACATATTAAGTATAAAAAAAAGCACTGCTGTCGAAAGCGTGGCTGGAGTATATCCTGGAGTAAAATTCTTTTCCGTCTTAAATATTAAATATCCTCAATTCGGATATTCTTAACAAAAGTGCGATGAAATGTGTACCAATAATAACAAAAAAAAAACATTTTCAGTTATAGAGATAAATCAATAAGATTATGGTTATCATTGCAAAGAGAACTTTTCTCTAATCGGATTAACTTTCTTACATTTTATTGCATTGCTGCCAAAATATACACATTTTTTTTTATACATTTCCAATCTGTTTATGGGGTACAAACTTTGGGGATGGCAAAAAGGCAGATGCTGGCCAAATGATAAATGCGATGACTGCTAACAGCGCCTTGTGCTCTTCCCAACAATTAGTTTATTAATATTAATTTTCTTTTTTGATAAACACACCAGTTTTGGGGAGCATTGAGTTTTTCGTATGCTTAAATTATAATTTTTGACTGGCAGACAGCCAAGTCTGGTCTGCTCTTATCTTGCCATGCTGCTGGTGTTAATTAGTCAGTGTTGCCTGTATCCACAGTAATGAAAAATACAAAATTGAAATGCTGCCCCCCCAAAAAAAAACAGTCTGCTGGATTTCGGCTAACGGCTTCTGGCTGCTTAGCTGCGAAAGGCGTTGCATGTTTTACTAACCCGATGAAAGGATTTTGGGCAACGCACAAAAAACCAACAACAGTTTTACAAATACAAAATGGCTCATGGAATTATTCGAGTTAAGACAAAAGCTTACTTAATTTTTCTACGTATTTAACAACATTTTATTTTGTGCTTTACTTAAATGAGAAACATTTGTAACTAATTTCCATTGCTTTAAGAAATTAATTTTAAATTCTTATATTTATAAGAACTTTTCAGTTTAAAGTTTATATTCCTTATCCTTTGTGGGGAGGGGGGGGGGGGCAGATGAAATCGTTGGCCTCCTTAAAGAATTATCAGACAAAAGTTGAGCTTTAAATGCTTCAAGAAATATATATGCAAGGAGCCACAAATATGCATTTTCCATTTTCTTAACCACTGAATGAATGGATGAGCAAGGCTGCAACAGCAAACCAGAAAAACCAAACCAAGCAATTCGAAGCTGCCCCCAAGCAGCTCCAAGCCTGGTGGCACACCAGTCAACATTTCAAATTAATTTTACAGTTGCCGCTGCGGCAAACAGTTAGCCCACAGTCCCCCACAGCCTTCGCTGACTGGCAGTTCTGGCAGTCCTGGCCAGCCACTGGGTCCTTGGATCCTTGCTTCTTGGACACCTTGTGCACAATAATGAAGTGTCAAATAAATGGTCTGTGTCTGTGTCTGTGTCTGTGTGGAATGCATTGCAGCGGCAACAACGCGAAACAAAAGGCGTGGATTTGCCAGTTAGTTGATGGGCATTCTCTTATGAATGCTGCTCCTCATTACGTCATTTATTATGGCCAACTCTTGAGCCAACTTGAGCGTAACTCTGGCTACAACTAACAACTATTTACCAAGTTAGCTAGTTACAAAACTTGTTGGCTCTGATAGTGTTCCTCACACAGTTCTCAACTCATCGAAAACTTGTTCAATTAAAAACTGCATAATTTCACAGCTTTTCTTAAGCTGGCAAAAATAAATATACAACAACAATTTCAATTCTCTTGCAACCACTCTAAAAGTCAACTGCAACTTAAATACTTTAACAGCAGTTCAAAATACAATTTGGTTAACTGCAACTTTTGATTGCAATTTTTCATTTTGGTCTACAAACAGATAACAAATAAACCAACACAGGAAAAACAATAACGAGCAAAAATTTAATTTGATTTTAAAGCCACATTTTTTGTACAGTCAAAAGCGCAGTTGCTGTTAGTTGGTCAATTTATGGTAACAAAACGCAAGGCAATCAATTTGTTGTCATCGTAATCTTTGCGTGGTTGGCGCCTCTTTGTGTGCCTGCTGACGTCATCTCGCGGTTAATGGGTTGAGCTTTTCAATTTTTCCGGCTTTGCATAAATCAGTGCCACACCTGACACGCCCCCACTCACGCCACTGGCCGACAACATTACCGCAAACCCATGGCCAAAGTACTTAAGCCTGCATTTAATGTATTCACTTTTAACTTCTTTTTTTTCCGTCTTCTTCTTCTTCTTCTTCTATTCACGTCTATTCCGGCCAACTGTAACTGTAAAAAAACGCGTCCAGTGGCCAAGTAATTAATTGAAAATTCGCTTAATTCAATTGCAATTCTGCAAACGTAAAACTAACCGTTAGAAAAGCAAACAGCAAATATTGCAGCAGCTGGAAAAGGGTGGTGGGGGGGCAAGGAGTGCATTCGGTGTATTAAAGTGCAAATGCAAAGACACAAACATTAAACAGCAATAAATAAAAAAAGCAATTGAATTATTCACTTGCCATAAATCCACTTAAAATTACATTAATATAAAACCAAAATAATTTTCTTCACTTCAGCAATGCTGGTCAATTATTAAAAAACAGATTTAACATTGATGTTAATTTGTAAAAAGCATAAGTAAAATGGTGTTAATGGTTTAATATTTACGAACAGTAAATTAACCGATTAAAATTCAGAAACGCCATGAAATTTTCTCGTTATTAATACTAAAAAAAAAAAGTTTGCAAGCCGACAAAAAAAAAAATGTTGAAAATGCCGCTTGATTCAACAGGCTTTCATTATATGAAATAAATTTATTTTCGTTAATTATGCCGAAAAGCTTTTAAGCCGGATAAGGAAAAAAAATAAATTCTGGCTTTCATTATATGAATTGTATTACACTTTCATTCGATACTGAGCTGGAAATGTTGCATGAACTCTTTTAAAAAAAATAAAAAAATAGTGTTTTTGCCAATGGAAATGTTGAAGGTAATTTGAGCAATAATTCAAACACAAATAAGTAATACAAATTCACTTAAAAATTAAGCTTACTTCGTTGGTGACAAGCATGCTCAAGTTGAATATTTTTTATATTTTTAATTGAAAGCTTCGATCTGACTGACATTAAATTGCATAAACAAGATAAATCCATTGCCCCGCTACGCAGACTTCCCGAAAGAGGACAGGTCGGATGCTGTCATGCTGGAAAATCGCTATATAAACAAGAATGAAAGCTGTGAAAAGCAGAACAACAACAGCAACAACAGCAACAACAAAAGCAACATAAACAACAACAGCAACAAAAACAGCGCCGGTGAAGCTGGCTGCAAAAGTTAAGGAAAATATTTACAAATGAATTAACGTAATGAAAATAAACTGGAGCACTGATACACGACCATGATGATGTTAAACATGATGATGATGATGATGATGATGATGTTGATGATGACAACAAATAAATTGATAACAATCTATTGTTTTTTTTTTGCTGTTGGCGATAATGAAGTTTACTGATGACGCGTGTGCCCCACAACCATAAATGATAATGCGCATTATAAAACCATTTGACTCTGATAAGAGTAGTCACCGACGGATACCTCACAACTAAATGCAACAAACTGAATGTGTGGTGTGTGAAGAGGGGGGGGGGAGATGCTTGTACTCTTGACCCACAAATAAACAACACGCGTATGAAAACTATACATAAACAAAATACCAAGCAAACACACATCTGGCAATTTTCTTAAATAAAATTAGATAAATATAATGTCTGGAAAATAAAATGTTCTAAAATGCTTTTGAAACATATAAAATTTAATTTGTTTAAAGCATGCTTGATTGCTTAAGTGTTGTCATCATTGGCAATTAAGCCTAAAAGTTTATTATTTATTATTATTGTATTTAAAAGGTTTTTCACTGCCGATTTAACAACGTTGTCGATTAATCATATTACAAAGATTTATCCTTTAAAACTATTATTATGGCCATTTGGATCTATTTGTTGGCCATTGTAGTTCAAATTCGATGCCAATTAAGCTTCGTTAAAAATGTCATAATCAGGCGAGAATTTAAAAGTTCAGTTAAACGCACTCAAAAATGAAATTTGTTTAATTTTTTAGCTGCCCGAATTTAGTTGCATTATCTAAAAATTGTTTCACTGGATACTTAAAATTAAATTATATTCACACCTGGCAATTATTTTTAATTAAATGTTGTTTTATTGCTTTTTTATATATATATTTTTTGTTAAATGTATCAGAATTGGTATAACAATACCAGCCTGTCCAAGGGCACCCAAAAATAAATGATATATAAATAATATATATATATTATATATATCAGATAAGCAGCAAACTATGTCATATTTCTGTATATTTTGTGCTTGTCTCTTATTTATATGCAATCATCTCACCAAAAGCTGTCAAGTAATCTAATTGGAGAAACATTTCATCGATAGAGGAACACAGCCACACACACACACACACACATATACACCATCCCCCTCAATTGGGGGATGATTTGGTTAGCAATCAATGTGCATTTCAATTTGCAGTTTACAGTGGGGTATCATTAGACAGGAATCTATATAATTTACTCTCAACACAAACAGGAGCATTCAATCTCAATTAAATCGCTTGGGTTTTCCAACCCACAATCCACACACACACACACACACAAACACACACACACACACACAGTTTGACACATTCGGACATTTTGACACCCATTCGCACACTCACAAATTCAGACTCAAACTTTTTAGATTTCGACACTTTTGTAAGCTCATTAAAACCCAACCGATTGATGTACTGACAGTTTTCACAATGTTGGTAACGTAAAACCCGTCAAAAACCAATACGTGTCGCTCATTTTCAGTTTAGAATAGAATTTAGAACAGGTGTTAAGCAAATGATAAGCGTAATGGACACAAAACGTTTGATATTTGAAAATATATTTGGTTTTTCAAATTGACAACATCTTTTAGTCTTTGCTCTTGGCGATTTAAATTATTATTATTAAATAACAACATTATTATTAAATCAATTGCAGTTCAATTTGTATTTACTAATTTTAATAATTTTATTTTATCTTCCATTTATATTTATAGCAATTTGAAATCAATGGTAAATGTGCAGTTCAAATATTAATTACTAATTATTTATTTAATATTTTTAATTTTTAATCCTTTTTTATATTTATAGCAATATTAAATCAATTCACAATATTTAGCTCAATTATTAGTAACTAACTAAAAAAAATTATATTTTCTTGTTCATATTTATAGCAATATTTAATCAATGGCCAATATGCAGTTCAAATATTAATTACTAAATTAAATATTTTGTCTTCATTTTATATTTAAAGCTTTGTTAAATCAATGGTTAATATGCAGTTAAATTATTAACTTTTAATTAAAATTTTTAAATTTTATTATTTTAATTATAAAAATGTCCTACAATAAAAAACGTTCATTCAAGTACCAAAATAAATTTAAATTATTTATATTAATAATTTATTTTAATACTTTACATTATGTTTAACAAATGCTACAACGGATAAGAAAATTGATAAATCGATATCCATGAAAAGGATTTTTCTTGTCTTGTGGGAGTAGTTTTTGTTGTTGTTTGTTTTTTTTTTGTGATTTGTTGGTTTTTGCCCTTGATGATTTAACAGCTCCCCGGTTGACAATAAAAGAAATTTAAATGCAACAAAAATGGGCAAAATTACGAACAGCAGAGCTGTGGCTCGAATTAGACTTAGAGATACAATATGATAAGCCTTTGTAATATTAGTAGCCAACTATTATTTGTTTTGGACAAACCAACAGACAAACCAACAGACAAACCAACAGACAAACCAACAGACAGATAGACAGACAGACAGATAGACAGACAGATATATAGATAAATATATAGTTAGATAGATAGTTAGATAGATATATAGATAGATAAAGAAGTTCGCTGGTTGTTATTTGCTTTGTGGCCATTTGAATTCCATGGAGCGTCATTTTAGTGTGCATCCGTACACTCAAAAGGAATTTTCTATCAGCAAAGCTCTTTGTTCTACGTCAGCTAACAATCGATAAGGCAGTTAAATGTATATATATACATACATATATATATATATATATATATATGTGTGTGCTTGTGCTGAGTTGGGAGGCGCATTAAAAATTACAATATTCAGCATAAAACTCAACTAAAAAAAAAAAAGGGCAAACGAGTGGCTTGAACAAACATCGCAGTGCCAACTAAAACACCAAAGTAGCATTTCGATGGAACTTATTCAACATTTATTTATGCAGATAATAAGCTCTAGAGATATGCGTAGCACAAGGATAACAAGGACCTTTAAGGCTTCAACTCAATCAATAAGATGAGCAAGTAAACATATGCGAAGATAAAAGGTTATCTGAAAACGCAAAAAAAGTATCGAATAATAATATTATATAATATTTACAATGCCAGAAAGTGGACGACATCCACGAATTGTGGAGCTCTAAAATAGATTTAGTAATTTCTTATGAATTTATCTATATTTATCAGGTCATAAATGCTTACATCTGCTAGCTGAATATTCTTGCATAACGGGTTTTTTTTTAGCCATATTCAAGGGAACCTGGTCATAATTACTACAACATCCTTTCATTTCATATATATTTTCATTTATATTTGGCTTAAGAAGCATTCGTTGCAATCAACAAGTGTTTTTAATTACAATTTGCGATTTGCCAACTTTATCGATTTTTGAGCCGCTGTCAACTGCTGCAGTTGTTGCTGTTGCAGTCAACATTTGGGGCAAATGGTTTGAGGCAGTAGATGCCAAGACAAGACTACCAGCTAAAATAACTAACTGACTGAGTGACTGACTGACTGACTGACTGACTGACTGACTGACTGAGTGACTGTCAAACTGTTTGACTAAATAAATAACTGACTGTATAAAAGTTTTGCCAAAGAATTTTGTGTTGGGCGGAAATTGTCAGTGCACAATATCCGTTGATTTGTGCGCATGAAAATGACATCTATTGACATGAAATGAGTATGGGACTTGGCAAGCAAATTATGCAGCGTTGGTGTCGTCAGCAAGTCATCAGCATTAGGCAAAAAAAAAAATAGCAGCGACCATTGTCGTCATTATTGAATTTGCAATTTGCAACGGAAATGGATTGCAACGGGATGGGGCAGGATGAGAACCTGACTGTGCTGTGGTGTGCTGAGAACATGGACAATCCCCATAGGTATTCATATCGCATGATCAATTAGCTGGGCCGGATATGCAAAACTTGGCTCAAGTATTTGACGAACTAACCTTAAGCAAATTAACCCTTTTACAGGGCTTGGCCCAAAGCAAACTTTGCCTACA
The DNA here is from genome assembly GCA_035042125.1 of Drosophila longiperda. Taxonomy (NCBI): domain Eukaryota; kingdom Metazoa; phylum Arthropoda; class Insecta; order Diptera; family Drosophilidae; genus Drosophila; species Drosophila longiperda. The sequence goes on from JAWNLV010000118.1 coordinate 1,169,408, forward strand.
TTGAACTGAAAACCTCAATGTCAGTCTGTTCGTCTGTTGGCAACGAGCCCCTTTACTATTTACTTTCAATTCCCCAAACAACACTGCAACATTTGCCAACTCAAAGCAGTCACACACACACACTACACACGCACAACCGATAGATATATGCAGGTATATACAATTTGCGGCTGCTTGCCATTAACATAAAGAATTGAAGGACCTGTGCTGGGGGGGTGTCTGGCAAGCAAATAATGCCGAACCTAAAATAAATAAATAAATAATATGTACATAATATATATACATATAGAAATGTATATATATGTATATAATAAAATGGCCAAATTGAAACGAGGCTGCCAAATGCTTGTTGCTATTTTGCCCCTATTTTCTTTTGCTTTTCTTGCCACTGGAGACCCATCGTCAGGTGGATAAGCAGTGGCGAAGTGACAAGCGAACAGAGAGACGACAATGAAGTAACCATTTCCTGTCAATACGTGCGTCACTCCGGCCCGACAGTCAGCCAGTTGCTCAGTCAGTCACTCAGCCATTTAGTCAGTCGATTTGTCTCTTTTTTTCTAAGGCAATGCCAATACCAATACCTTGCCACACTTTTCTGCGACTTGTACATAACTTAAAAACACTATCAAAAATGAAAAAAAAAAAAATAAAAAGAAATTTACATTTTAAAAATAATTATTTAAAGCTATTTAAAACGGATACAATAAATCATGCACAATTTGCGCTTGACAATTGCAAGGGCATTTGAGATTCGGCATGGACTGCAAACTTCTCGTAGACTTGATTCTCTTTAAAAGATACACTTTGGCCTTCAATGCCCGCCGGAGGCATGGCTTGGCTCTCAGGGTGTGGCTGAATGGGGCAGGTAGGCTGGGACACGTCGCGCAGGCAAAACTCATAAAGTATATTAACAAAATCTTCGATTGCACTTTGCTCGTTGGTTGGTTTTTTATATTCGCTCGACTCTTGGGGCATGCCCCAATGTGTGTATACTAGCCCAACAGCAATCGAGTGTTTGCCAGCCTATGAGACTCCCAACAACACTCCTGCCCAGTCCCAGTCTTCTCCTCTGTCCTTCGCATGACAAGCGGGTATCAATATGTCCGTATCTATATCTGGGACGAGTTAACCTTAACCAAAAAAAAACAAAGAAATAAATCAAAAAAGGTCATCGCGTATTTCTCGTTAAAAATTTGTAACATTTCAAAAGTACATATTCAGCTATCCATATCATATTTCAAGTGGACCAGACCAAGTCATTAAATTTTTTTGCCCTTCTATTCAATATTTTTATCTCAATCCAAAAAAAAAAAAAAAAACGGGCAGACGTCTCATGTCATATCATATTATAACATTTGTTTGGTTGTGCCCTAAATGTGATTAGATTACATCGATGGTTAAGCTTATATCAAATTCATTTCAACAAGTTGCCTAATTGCGAATTCCATTTAGCAATTCCAAGCATTCCACTCTCGACTGGAGCATCAATCAATTATTTATTCGTCCATTACAACAATGGGCTATAAATCTTAGCACAAATGCAAACTTAATAATATATATATCGAATCTATTGTTTATCTCACAGAATCATTGGTATGCATTAAAATTAAAATTTAATATAATCGAACTGCAACAATACATAAAATTTTTTTTGTTAATATTTTGATGGTCCATGTTAAATCATGCTTGCAATTATTATTTTTGTATCAGCCGCAATCAATGCAGTTGTAATTCTCAATTACAATAGACCAGAATTTTGGCATGCATTTTGAACGACAATTGGATTTTTCAATTGTAAAAACCGAAATGTGGTAAACAGCAAAACATCGGCTCAGTTTTCACAAAGTTATCGCAATGCAAAATATGTTGAGGAAGAATAAGAAAGTTATACTTAATTGCTTAGTTTTCGAATAATTGATTGATTCATGCAAATAGCCGCACCACAAACAATTCACAAATGCAACATTTAAGTAAAAAAAAAAACTTCATTTTGAAGCATAAAAAATTTAATCACACATAACAAAAAAACTTGTGTGTTGACAAACAAACAAAGGCCGCATTGTGTGGTAATCTAATCAGAAAATTAGTTTGCTACATCTTGATTCGAATGAATTGAAGTATTGCTAATTTTTGATGGCCAACGGAACTATGTTGCACCCCGTCGCTCCCCTCCGCACTCCACAAGGCTGAATGCCGCCCTCGACAGCGAAATGCTGGCATTTCATTTTAAACATATACTCACAATGGCTGCGCTTTATACGCTTTAATTACAATTTATGGATGCTTCAAGTTGCCGCGGCACACAAAACAAATTGGTGGCGGCTAAAAAAAAAGGTAAGAATAGGAATAAGAATAAGAATATAAGAAAAAACGAACAACGGCAAACAACAATCGGAAGGTGAAAAAACAAGCAGCGCAAAGAAAAGCAAAAGAAAGCCAAAAGAAGAAAAAAAAAAGTAATTACATAAAAGCAACAGCAGCCACCACAAACAAGAGCAACGCACGATACAAGAACAACAGCGACAACAACAACACATGAGCAAGAATGGTGGGGGGTGGGGTTGCTAAACAAATTGCCAAATCTTGAGTGTGTTTGTTGAGTGAAAAGTATTGAGCTGAGCCTACAGGCAAAAAAAAATAAAAATTGAGCACAACTCAAGCGAAACTGAGTGACGGCTGCGCATTTTGAACACTCTCTCAACTTGAACAAAACGAGAATAACGACAGTGGTTCAAAATAAATGTGCGAAACTTGGCAAAAAGTGCCAGAAGCAGCCAGTCTATAATAAGAACAGCTGTTCGATGCATAAGATTAAGTATTTGAGTTGATAAAGTGTTTAGTGATGAAAGTTAATTGCTTAAGCTAAGTATTTTCAAGAACAAGGAAACTCGCTAAGCACATTTATCAATTATCGATTCAAGAAAATGTTTGAAAATAATTATTAATTTAATGCAGAATAGAACAAAATTAATCATTGGTTTTATCAAATCACTGTTATATAGAATAATAATCGAAGAAAAATATATATCTGTATATAAATATCTAATAATAATATTAAATTTTATTTAAAAGAAATGCGTGATAAAGTTCCACTGTTTCACATGACTGGGGCAAAGGCATTGACATTGTCGGCAATTGTGTCAACTCGATCCACACATACGCACGCACAGACACACATACATATATATAGAAAATAACACGTGCTTAACTGCTGCTGTCAATGTTGTTGCTGTTGCTGTTGTTGTAGTTGGTCGGACAGATGCCGCCTAGAGAGCTATGGACACATCTTATGTAAGCCGCGCCAGCACCCAGCAGATAAAACAGCATTACGCATACGACATGGTAAGCGCCCAAAATGAGCATTATATAAGGGGGCGCCAAAGGGCAGCAGTCGACATCAGACGCCTGATGGATGCCTGACGTCACTGCCAGCTAAGCATTTGATGTTGCCGCTGTTTTTGTTATTGTTGTTTTTGCTGCTGCTGCTGCTGCACAGAAGAGCTTAGCTCGTATATAAAAAAAAAAAGCAACAAACCGAAAAAAAACACAAAACGGCCATATTTTTTTAATTACCCAAACAAACAAACAAAGCGTGCAAGAACGTCGAGCGACGACTTGAAGCACATAAACTTTCAGGCAATTAATAAAGTTTTTCTTTTCTATTTACTTGTAGGTTTTTTTTTGGCTTTTTTTGTAAAATTTACTTTTTTTATTGTTTTATATTTTTGTAAATATTTAGTAACATCAACAACAGCAACAACTAAATCAAGTGGGCAGCAGCCCTTTTTTGGTGTTGTTGTTTGGTTTCTAAACTTTTACATTTTCTGGATCGCTATGTGCACAAACAAATATATTTACATATACATATACATTGGTATGTAAACTTATACGTATACATATGTAAAGAATTTGTTTGCCTACACGTGCTTGTGCTTATGTACGCATTTACACACACACACACACACACACTATGGTATGTAAATGTGTATGTTATGCCGCCTTAAGTGAAGGCTTTGATTGCCTCTTCTTTACAGCCAAAAACGGACCAAGCGCCAAGCACCGAACCGAAAGCACACAAAACGAAGGCAAAAAAAAAAAAAAATTGACTGAATAAAGAAACGAGAAAGAATGTTTTAGCCGAGGAAGCTCGACTAGGAAATATCTTGTAACCAAATATTCACCTAACAAGTGGCATTTTGTATTAAAACAATTTATGTTTAGAATTCTATTTTTTTCTTTATCGGAAATTTATCTGTATTGATATTTACGCAATGGCTGAAGTAATGGATAAAATGAAATTACTTAACTGAAATTCGAATTTTGATGCTAATCGGAAATGCTTGCGTCTGGATGTTACATAGTTCTGCACAAATGCAATATACCCATTTGCCATTTTACGCATTTCCAATGAATTTAGTGTATAATAACTTATAAAAAAAAAAAAAAAAAATACCCTTAAGGATGTAGTAACTAATATATATATATATATATTAATTTACTTACATATACATAGAGATACATGCATAGAAGCCAACTTAATGCAAATACAAAAATGTAAGTCTTAGTTCCACTTTTTTGTTGAATTGACCAAAGTCTGTTTTTTTATGAGAATATTCTTTGATGACTGTTTCTAGATATTATTACTAATGTTAGCCCACAACTTATTGAAGCGTGTGCCAAATTGCCCTTAATTTCAAGCGAATTCAAAAAATTCTATAGAACTGATTTAAAAATACCCTAACCTAGCTAACTTAAATGCAGTTTAAACATGGCCAACAAGCAGCAGACGAACCGAATTCAAAAGAAAATACTTCAGTTACACTCAGCACGTCCATAGGCAAGTTCGAGCTCAAGTGGCAACAACGAAATGCGCCACAAGCCATTCAACGTGCACCTTCAAAGTCTCAAATGGCAGAAGGTTAAAAGCACAAGAAAATATCAACAAAAATAAATAAAATGGGAAAACGGCTCTTCGATTACGGCCAGTCAAATGTCATCTGATCTGGATCCATTTCGCTAACGAGCCTGACAACTTACAACTTGTGCCACAACGTCAACGTCAGCTGGAGACAAATGGAGTCGACAGACAACAATCGACAGTGTTTTCGGCCCAATTTCTTAGACCTTTTTTTTTTCTTATTACATGAAAATGTGCAAAAAAGGCGACTTGAAATTTAAAATATAAGTTCTTGCTCGGCTTAAGGAATATGGATACAAATCGATTCTCTCGCCATGAAAAGTATGATTTTACAGTTATATATATTTCTTAAAGAATCGAGGCATAGTTCCTACTTTTGCTAATTAGCTCTTATATATGTAATATTATTTGGTTTCTGTAAAACCATTGCTATTAAAACTTTAAATGTTAAAGTGTTATATATTTTCTCAACAAAAAAAGAGAACATTAAATATATATGGAATAATAAATAATCGTGTACGATAATAAATAGCTCTTACAGATTATATCTGTTTCTAGACATTAAAAGAAGAAAAAAAAAATAAAAATAGAAGAAGAAGAACAACTTGCGTTGTTCATCGGCTGCCAAATGGGGCGCATGAAACGATGATAGAAAGACGGCAATCATGCCACACCTGCAGATGCCACAAGAAGCCATAAAGCAGAAGGCACATTAATCAAAACCCTGTAAGATATATGAGCGGAGGAGCACAAAGATGAAATGAGGATGTCGCAAATCGAAGCGCATTAATTAAGCCATAACAATATAAAACATATTTCGTTTGCTGTCACAGCGAGCGAATAAAAATATGAAATAGCCAAAAATCAAAAAAAAATTGTTTTCTTTGAATAGCATTGACAATGTTTACGGTTTCTTTTTCTATTTGGCTTATTTTGTTGTTGTTTTTTTTTTTATTTTTGAAAATTTACGACGGCACAAAATAGAATGCAAATAAGTTTCGCCATGCGGCGCCGACAAATGGCGAAAAGCACATAAATTAATTTTCTTGTTAACTAAATGAATTTGTTTACATTTTGAAGAGCACGGGCACAGCAACCCAAATACAGAAAACCAAAAACCAAAAAAAAACAATCATTATTTTTCAACATATTTTTTAATTTTTGCTGATGTACGTATTTTTTTTTTTTTTTTCTTATTAGTCACAGCGCAGCTAATTAAAAATCGCTCATGCGCCACGTCGACGACTCTTTGGTGTCACAGGCGGCAAACAATTAATCCATCAAATAACTGGTGCGATTGACTTGAAGCACCATTCTTCAATATTCATTTGAAGCACGCAGCAAGCGGCACGCAGCACGCGGCACGCAGCACGTAGCACGTTTAGATGGAATATGCCGTTTGTGTAATTGCTGGCGATTTGTTTTCCACAACGTTTGAGAGACAAATTTAACAAATAAATTGCTGTACCATAAACTATATATATATATGTTACACAGTTGCGGTCAAAATAATAGTAGCAATACGCTGTACTCGAGAATTTTTCATCTTGCCTTACCATGATTAATTTTTATTTGAAATGATTTCAAAATTAAAATATTTTACTACTGAAATTAACTAACTTTATAGAAACCAGCTCAGTTTTAATTATTTCGGTACGGCTGCACTTATATATTTTATTTTTTATCAACAATTGAAATTCAGTATTTAAACTAAATATTTTTTTTAAAAAATCCAATTTCATTGTATTTGTTGATTTAATATCATAAAGGAACCGAATAAAAAAACACATTTGGAATCAATTTATTGTCTTTGTGTTGCCGACCCAAATATCATTTAGCGTAAACACATTAGTAAAAGTAAAATAAATTAAGTGAAAGAATGAAAGATAAATTTAAAGTAATTCCACAAAATGAATATATAATATATTTTTGAGCAGGAGTACTATTAATTTGAGCGCAGCTGTATATGAAACGGCGCATATGAATATTTTTGACACACACGCTTTTAACAGCATTTATATTGTTTTCATTAAATTGTTTTTCTTTTTCTCTTTTTTGCCACGCACGCAATATACACTATGCTCTTTCTCTGTCTCTTTTCCACACACTCTCACTCTCTCTCTCTCTCTATCTCGTTTCCCTCCTGCATGTGTTTAAATTGAATATATATTTGCTTTAAGGCTGCCACAAAATCCAAGCGAGCGAACAACATAAACCACACACAATGCTCTAAATTATTTAATGCCGCGACACTGACGAAGCTCCGACAGACCTCTAAAATTAATAGGGCCCCCACCACTCCCCTCAAAACTGCCACCAAGCCGCCACCCGTCTGCCCACTGCCGCAACAGGGCGTGTGAACAATTACCAAATCAATTAGTTGGTTCGCATATAATTTTATTAATAGCAACTCATTTATAAAAAAAAAAAAAGCACAAGCAACGAAACTTTTAATATAAATACCCAAATTGACCCAAATTAATGGAGCATGAGTTCAAATTGAGTTTCCAATGCATTCATTTAACTATATCAAAAAAGCAAACCTGGAGAAGTATTTGTAAAGCAAAAGTCTGGAAAGCAAATCGTGACGAAAAAATAATATAAACTTTATTTATTGTACACTTAAACTAAGTGCATGTCTCTCAAGCCAAAAAATATATAAATAAAAATTAAATGAGATTAAGTTTAATAATAATTAATAATTAAATAGACGAGCGATTTCTGTAACTAAATTAAATTGGAATTAAATATTAAAAACAAAATAAGAAGCAAAACTGTTCAGTGTTCAAGACTAACAGTTGATTAATTATTTTTTATCCGTCAAATAACACAGTTTATCATTAAAACAAAAACAAAAACATATTAAGCACTTGACTTTTTGTTTCAGCCAATGCCAAAAGCAACAATTTTGTTTGTGTTTGCGATTTTGTGCACTTTTCTGCTTCTTTACACACACACAACACAACCCACACAATAAACATCGAGCACTCAAAAGATTGTAGCTTTTAAATTTAGTGGCAAGTACAGGCAATACCACCGATTTGTGGTTTTTGTTCACCAATTTTCGGAAACGGATTATTATAATCTCCCTACGGAATTTGGTTATACTAGCTCTAAAATGGTGGGAATAATATGGTTAAGCGATTTTAATGCTCGGTGTGGCTAAAGGGGGAGGTGGGTACGGATGTTAGCGTGACCGGAATATATATATATATATTTATATATAGCGAAACTTGAGGTTCGTCAGCAGCAATTAACCTTGCAACGTGGTAAATTCAGCATTAAAACAACGAAAGAAAATGTTCTGTATTTTTTATAATTATAATTTACATGATTTTAATATATTTTACTGACACGGAAGAAAATGTGGTTTTATCTATTTACATTTATCGATATTATCGATTTCTTATACTCCCCTAATTTGAGCATTGTATATGAAAAGCAGGTATCTAAAAGCAAAAAATTAAAATAAACGTAGGAAAAAAAAGAGGAATATAATAATCAAAATGGCGGACATTTAATGCGATTACTTTTGCAGTTTCAAATGATAAAATGTGCATTAACCTCATGAATAATGCAATTGATTTTCTCATGCATATTGAATTGGTTAATTTGTGCGCTAATCTGCGTCATTGGCCAATGGCAAAGTGGAAGTGGACAACCGCAACGCGTACGTGCGCCTCAGACACCCCCTCCTCCGTGAGACACGGCCATTGTAATTTCTTTCGTCCCTTTGCAATACTGCTCCACTTCCCCTGGCTCCACACCTCAACGGTCACCGCACCGGAGCAGAGTGCCTTTTCTAATTGCAATCAAAATCCTTTTAACTAATAGCAAAATTGTGTTTGTCACGCCCACAACGCCTTTGGCAATTTATGCGCAAGCTGAATGTTTTTCTGTTTTTTGTTGTTGTTGTTGTTGTTGTTATCAAGCATGGCACGTTGCGACCGCCAGTTGGACGTGTCTTCTGGCTTTCAATACAAGGAAAAATGCAAAACGAACTGCAACCACGCAAAACAGAACTGTGAAGCAGAACACGTTTTGCCATTGAATGCACTTAAATTTGTTGCATGCAACAAACAATTGTGTCAATTCGGAATATTACAATAATAATAATAAAAAAAAACAAATACTTTATTTAATATATTTATCATAATTATCTTCAGCTGGTGACTATGATTTAAGAGGAACATCTGGCAAACAACGATTCTGAGAAGCCTTCAAGGTCGATGGATATGGCAGAGGAGGTGTCTTTGGAATATGATACGACAATTTGTATTTATGTGTGTGCTATTAGCCGGCGCTGAACCACAAAACTGCGTTTTCAGCCATCTTAGCCTGAAGGGATCGTATTGCAAGGCGTCTGGCAAATGGATTAATCTAAGTAGAAAATGTAATTAACAGCTCCCAAAATGACACCAAGAAGTGTACTAAAAATAATAATAACAATAATTATAATAATTTGTGTGCACATAAGAAGAAGATAAGGTGACATTAGCTTCATTATTGTTGACATTCTTGATCAACAGAAACTGCCAATTATTTTAAACAAAATACACAAAAAAGTTATTCAATGTGGATAAAATTCGCAATTAATTTAAATTTTTATCTAAATTACTTTTGGCATATGGAGTAAAAAAAAATATAAAGTTTTTACCTAAATGAAGAACAAATATTTAATTAGAAAACTAGTTTGCTTAACCACTTGCCGGCGCTCAAGGTAAATTCAGGACTAACAGTCAATACACACACATACACACACATACACACATATGCACATATGTAGGCTACTTTTTTTTACGCGACACATGGAAAATCTTGTTTGCTTTCAGCTTTGGCCCTGGTCGCGCCCAATATTTGCACAGTTAACTAAGCAGTCGGAGCAGTACAGGAGCAGGAACAGTAAGCAGCTCAGCATCGCCAGCTGTGTATGTGTGTGTGTGTGTGTATGCTTGTGGCAAATGTCGTGTGTCGCGTTCAAGTTCTTTTTTTGTGGATTCAATGTTGCAATTTCCGAAACTCTAACTAGAAAGAAGACGTCGACATACAAACAAAAAGAGAGTATGAACGCTGTAGTCGAGTGTGCTCGACTACAATATACCCTCCAACCAGCTGTTAAACATATATATTCTAATTTTAACAAAGTTGTATGCAAACCAAGTCATATTTTATAGCAATGAAGAGAAAAAAGAAAAACGCATGCAGCGAATATTTTTTTAAACTCGAACTGATCCCAAATTGGCTGGCTAAAAAAAAATGCTCACATACATACATACATACATACATACATACATACATGCATTTATACATACATACATACATACATGCATGTATACATACATACATACATAAATACGTACATGCAAATATTTATAATATATATTAATTCGTTGATGCTGCCTTTAAAAATGTGGCTTTTCTTGCTAACGAAAATCGAAATGTATCGTAAATCGAAAAAATCGATAACAAAAAATTAAAGCAAACTCCATCTGCGCTGGTTATACGTGAGCCTATATTCAAAATTTAAGTTCTATAGCTCTTTGAGTCGCTGTGTGCATACAGACAAACGGACCGACAGACGGACATGGCTAAATCGACCCGACTGTTGATCCAGATCAAGAATATATATATACTTAAGGGTAATTGCTTATTTCTGCCTGTTTTTGCACAAAATCCAATATACCCTTTTTGACCATTTTTAATGAGTTGAGAGTATAAACAGGAAATAAGAAAACTTGTCAAGCGCCGCGCTTCGGGCCGAAACAAATTGAACGTTTGAGCAGATAGCGTTCTACAGTGCTCACTGCTTAAGTGTAACTAGTAATTGAAAGCACTTCAAAATGGATTTCATCAATTGAGCAAAGTGCTAGCTTACGACATGAGCCATTAAGTAATTACCCACTCACCCGAAGCACTTCGATTTCAATTAAGCTTAAAACATATGTTTTCTGATTAGCTCAACTCGAGTGCAGCAAATGTTTTTTTTTTTTAAATATTTGAATTATTCTTATGACAACAAAATATGCAGTTTGCTTTACTGTATATTCGCGACTGTCATTGCTGTTCCTTAGTTCGCCTTAACGTTTGTTTACTGTACCCGGTGGCCTTGTTCATTTCGCATTCATTTGGAAAAACTACTGCTAGGCTTTGACTCAGCTATTGAGCGTGCCACATGTCCTTGTAGCAAACGGACATAAGGAATAAAATAGAATATCATATGTGGCACGTTGACCATACTCGGAACAAGTGGTGGGAACAAGGCTTGTTGGTTCGGTGTGTATGGATCGTTGAGTGGTTCAAGTTGTGGATCGTTGCATGGTTAGATTTGTGCTTTCGATATAAAGATTTTTTGTGTGTGTGGTTCGAGAGAGTTGCTCGCTTTGCTGGTTCAGAATAGTGGTTCAATGTGTGGTTCAATGTGTGCTTCAATGTGTGGTTCAATGTGTGGTTCAATGTGTGGTTCAATGTGTGGTTCAATGAGTGGTTCAATGTGTGCTTCAATGTGTGGTTCAATGTGTGGTTCAATGTGTGGTTCAATGTGTGGTTCAATGTGTGGTTCAATGTGTGGTTCAATGTGTTGTTCAATGTGTGGTTCAATGTGTGGTTCAATGTGTGGTTCAATGTGTGGTTCAATGTGTGGTTCAATGTGTGGTTCAATGTGTGGTTCAATGTGTAGATCAATGTGTGGTTCAATGTGTGGTTCAATGTGTGGTTCGCTATGTGGTTCAATGTGTGGTTCAATGTGTGGTTCGCTATGTGTTTTGCATTGGTCAACAATTAGCTGGCCAAGAACAAGGCAATTTAGTTAAGCAAAGTGGGGATACTTCATATTACATTACATGTCTACTTATGGCAATATTTTAAGTGCTTGCGTGTTGCATTAGTTAGTTAAGTTAATTTGTTGTTGTTGTTGTTGTTGTTGTTATTGTTGTTGTTGTTGTTATTGCTACCTTTGTGCTTGTAGTGGGCCTTTGGCTTTTGACTAATTGCACTGGGGCTCGCAATTAAATGCAATTCCTATAAACCACTCAACGTTTATGCCCCACTCTGACCAGGCTGGTCACATTGCGTGTTTGTGTGGTGAAGTGAATTGACCATGCCTCAAGAGACGCCGCATGTTAGAGAGCAGGACTTTATAGACAGCAGGAGCAGAAATATCAGCAACATTTGTCATTTAACTCAATTGCAAATTGAAATGACGACAAAATGCAACGTGAGGCAACTGTGGCAAGCAGCAAAAGTTGCCACAACTCAAGTTGCCTCAACTTTTTATTGGAAAAAAAAGTCATTGCAATATTTTTATTCATTTTCCATTTTAAGATTAGTAACTCATCTCATCAATTTTCGAGTTGAATTAATATATTTTTTCTTGAAATTACTTTCTGATAAAATTGTAATTTTAATTTGCAACATTTGAAATATAATCAGGGGTTTTCTGAGCGTTTTACAACAATGTTGATTTTGGTTTAACGTCAGCAATCAGAATATCATATTTTTAAATCAAAAAACATGTCAATTAAAAATACATTTTCTGGATTTTATCTCAAGCAGTCCACAACTATATATATATATATGTATATATATATGTGTGTATTAAATATTTGAAAAACTAAATGTACTATATATGTGTGTGTAAATATATGTATGTGTATGTGTATATATATATATATATGTCACATTGTCGAATTTATGTTTCATTTATTGGCGTCTGGCAACATGTTTCCAATAAATTTACGTTGCATGACAAAAAAAGGCCATTGCCATGAATATTCATATTCACATACATATATATCTGTCTATATATATATATATATATATATATGTGCATACAGAGATGATCACAAGCGCTTTCATAATTTCAACATTTTCAATGGCAATCATAAATTCTATCAATAGATGCGATCGCCGCAAATTCTCGTGCGTCATGGCCAGCCGTCAACTTGTTGCATGTCCCGAGCGGTTTTTTTTTTTTTTTTTTAATTAACTTGAGGCCGCTAATTTTGTGTTCAACGTACAGTTTTGCAAAAATGCTTTAAGCACATCTGAGTGTGGTTTGTGTGTTTGTTGAAGTTTGTGCCACTGAAAATGTTGTTTGTGGGCGTAACCCCAATTAACAAACAAACGATCCGCATGCCCCCCCTCAATGAAACTGGCAACAACAAAAACATCTAAAAATAACACGCCAGTTGAAAAGATTTACGATCCATTTGTAGATTTGCTTACATTAATATTATTTGGCCAATTTGACCAACCAAATGTTAACCACAAAATTAAGTTGCACTCAAACATAGAAAAATTGCACAAAACTAGAAAGTTTTGAATGTTTATGAATAAAGTTATAAATATTAAATAAAAAAAAAATTCTTAACTTTATTTAAGTCAAATTTTCTATTGTTATATTTAACAAATATTTTTTAGACAAAATTCTACATAATATTTAGAACTGTTGCACACTTTCAATCATCGTTAACGGACTTTGTTGCAATTGCAAATTTGATTCATATGTTGATTTTGGGGCAGTTAATAATCGGCTCATGGTAGAAATTAAGTTCCATTTTGCATTTTGATTTAACACAAGATGAGCCAAAGACCAATTACGAATCCCATGAAATTTGCAGGGAGGCAACCAAACAATTCATATTCTGGCATACGTGGCAGCTGCAACTACAACTGTTGACACCTTTTCTGCCACATTGACTTGCTAATTGCTGCTGTTGCAGTGAAACTGACTTGTAGCTTAAATGTGGCTTAGTTCAAGTCCTGTGCAGATTAAATTGTTGTAAATTGCAGCTCAACACAGCTCACACAAATTTGCTACATATTTATGCACATACATATATATATATATATATATATATATATTATGTATACATATATATATGCAGATTTGAATGCGCCTTTGGGCTCAAAATCGTTTAAGAAGACAGATTCAACATAATCAAAAACCGGAATTGGATGTGGATGTCCATGAAAAAATGAATGAGAATATAAAATGATATTGGTATTGGTATTGGTATTGGGATTGGATTGTGCTGGGCTTAGCGCGAGCTGAGGTCCTTAGCAAATTTGTCCAACTGTTGCGGAATAAATTGGCATGGAAATGCGAGGCTTAAAGTGCCTTTCATTTTAAACAAGCACAGTGAAAGCCACATGGAAATGATATAAGTACATACATATATAAATATATGTATATATGTTGTATATATATGTATATTTATACATTATGTTTTACCTGCCTCGTTTCGTCTATGCACTTATTTATTCGGTGCAAATCAAGCACAAGGAATATGCAGTTAAACTTACACTGCAACAAATACATATATACATTTGAAATTTATTTATTCAAAATAAAAAAAAACCTATTTTAGTTTCAGTAAATTTAATGCAGTACTTTAAAATTTTGATCGATATTCAGCTGCATTGCGATATTTTGTAATCTTATAAAAACTGTTTTTTCGAAAGTAGTTCGAATTTCAATTTCATTTCTGAATTTCAAGTGTTAAAAATACGCTTCAAATATCGAATCAGCGTTTGCCAGTCTGCTGCCAAACAAAATTTAAAAGTGTTTTATCATTATTCAAATTTGAAGTATTTCACCTAATAGATCATCCACAAGCGATGTAAGACTATAAATATGAATGTCATATTCAAAAAAAAACAGAAGTAACAACTTAAATTAAACGAAAACATTTTTTTCCCGTGCAGCATCATTTGAGCAAGTTAAACATATTAAAATGAATATAAAAGTATCTTAAATTTAATTTCAATGTATTTATTTGGGTTGATTATCGAATCGAAAGTCTTTAAAATAAAAGCACTTACTTACTTATATTTACTGTACCTTTTATTGATTTACTGTACTTTGGACAAGGACACTTAAATTAATTTGCCACATTAACTCTTCGGGCACGGGCAGCACATGGATGGAGAACCTGATCGACAATGTGGCACGTTAGCTGGCCAAGGTTTTCCCAGAATTGTTATTGTTTGCTTGAATTGTTTACATCCGCACTCCATCCACAGGTCGTGGGGGGGGGGAGTGCCCCGAACCTAACTCATCCGTGTAAGTAGTTAATTCAATTGATATAATTTCATTCTTGAAATTTACAAGCCATAACACGTGGCATGCATGTTCTCCCAGTATTTTCCATTCAATCAAGTTTATTGACAATTAAACTAATGCCAATTTGGCTGCACACATACATACCACAAGCCACATGCCACATGCCACATGTGTGCACATGTATTGGTCACGGGTACAATCAAGATCATTTGGTTTTCTATTGTGGCAACTAATTGGTTACACAATTGATATTTGTATGTACACATATATATATATATCTATATATATACTTGATAAATCTACAGATTGTATAAGCTATGCTGATTTAATTGCCTTTTGTCATTTACAATTAATTGTTATTTAGTCAACTACAAAACTACAATTGCTGCCCTCATTAATTCCAAAGAATGCAGGTCAACAGATATAGATTTCAAGATTAGATCAACATTAAGCAACATTTCTATTTCATTACGACGTAGTTCTAAAGTACTTTTTCCCCGATTTATTCTTCAAATCGATATTTTTTTTTTTTTTTTTTTTTACCTGCTCGACGCTAATCGATATGAAACATAATGTCTGAGCTGGCTCACATGATTCTTTATAACGTATTTTATTACCAACCATTTTTATAGACTCGCAAAGAGTATTTTCATTTTGCCAGGCAGTTTGTAACAACTCAAAGAAGAAGTCTACAAAACATTTAAAATATATTGGTTTTGCTTAGATCATAGTTAAAATATTGTGCATTGTGGCATGCCACCTCGCGCTGCAGTCGCCGACCATTACAGTTTAGCTGGGGAAATTTTGGCAGAAGTGCGACACAATTGAAACAAATTAATTCGAAATGTTCGATTTGCATATACACAAATTATACATGAAAATGTATGTAAAATACTTTGTAATACTTAAAAAATTAGATTTTTTTTATTTTATTTTTTTTTATCATTTAAAATGTGCCCTTTGGTCAATGATTAATCTGATTGAAGTGTTTGCCTTGGTTTGTGGTTTGGTCAGCTGCTGGCCAAATGTGGCGTGTGGCAAGCTCAATTCGCATGTCTCCATAGAGACGTAAAACAAATATTTCTTTGATATCCGATCCATCTTCATTATCTTTCATTATGTTGCCTAGGGGAATAAGGGAAACGGGAACGGGAACGGGAACGGGAACTTTTCTGCCAATGCGGTACTTTAAATGACGCAGAGCAAAAAAGGAGCAGCACAAGACACTTAAGTGCGTACGTGTGTGTCTGTGTGTGTGTGTGTGTGTCTGTGTGTGTGTGTCTGTGTGTGTGTGTGTGTGTGTGTATAAGTCCCTTCTTTCCAATGTATTTGTCATTCACTCTTTGCTTTCTGCTTCATTTGCGTTACAAACACCTTGTCGCAATATTTTTTTGGCTCGACACGTTTTTGCTTTTTTAAAAACGTTTTACTTTCGCTCTACAGGCCCCCCCCCCCACACACCACCCTCCCCGCCACAGTCGTTTTTGTCTGTGTTCCACAGCTCTAAGCGGATTTGGTAAGTTGGAATGGCGTCTAAATGAAATCGGCCGGCGGCTGCAGCTGTCGCCCATATTCGGTACAATGACATCATTGAAATTTCTTAAAAAAAAAATCACTTTTTTTTTTGCACACACACACACACACACAGGCTTAAAGCAGCTGAGAATATACAGGATGATGAGGGAGCCGTGGGATGGCAATAAGGCAAGATGCCGGCACACTTTCCTACCACTTCAGGCGCCTGTTAAGCGCTTAATGATGCTTATTTGGTCACAGCTCCGAATCACCTGACACCTTCCCCTCACCCTCCCCTTCCCCACTCACTAAAAATATGGCAGACATCTTAGTTTTGGTAGTAAGCAACAGAATAAATTGTTTGAAATAAATTTGCCTGTGAAAGCGTAGAAATAACAGCGGCCCAAAACGAAAAAAAAAAAAAACTCCCATTTTTTATATATATTTTATGATATTCTTTTGAAGAGAGATAATAGTTTTATGAGTCATTTATCTCAAAGGACCACATAAATAATAAAAAAAAAAAAGTAGTATGGCTCGTCCACTCACAAGATTTAATATCTTTGGCATTTTATTAGGCGTCTCCATTTTAATTGCACAAATCAGTGGCACAAGAAGCTGCGGCAAATTACTTATTTGCAGAATCATAAACCAAATTATTGCTCAAACTGGCTTTAATTACTTTCAGCAGTTGACTTCTTATTCAATACATTTTTGTACAAATGTACATACATATATATATATATATATATCTACAATGTATCGAGGAAAAAACGTAATTATAGCAGCAATTTCTAAGTACAATTTTGTAACAGTTTTCTTGGAATTTTCATAACATTTCAGAAAGTAGATAACAAAATTAGTTTTTAGACATTGCTTTGTTTGCTGACGCACAACAAAACATTGAAAATTTACAGTTATAATACAAAGAGTGCGTTTTCGACTAACAGATACCCTGTAGCCAGCCCTAAAAAACAAAAAAACACAAATTTAATTTCAACAACTGATTGTCAGAAATTGCTTTCTTTTGCCTGCACAGTCACTACACACATTTAATGTTGTGAATTGAAAAGTGCGTTTTCAGCACTATTGTTATGTTGTGGAGGAACATTTAATATTCACAAAATCCTTTCAAAGCTCTCTCTCTCATTGCAATTAATTGTGTTATTTTCATTTATATATATATTTTTTGGTGCTTCCCTGGAAGCCCAAAGTATGCATGGCAACCAAAGCGAGCAATGCTTAAATGCTTTAATCCTATTGACGTTTAATCAAGCTCCCAGGCAAGGACATGACTGGCGAGAAGGGAGGAGGGGGGGTCAAAAGTAAAGCGTAGAAACCGGTAAAGTGGAACAGACAAAAGACGAGCGCGCGCTCGCGTTTGCAATTACAAAAACGGTTTTTGCATTTTGTGCTGTTTTTGTATTTTCAATTGGCCCTGCTATGAATTTCCATTTCGTCGCCCGTTATTTACCTGTTAGCTGTAAACAGTTACCTGTTGCCTCTCGCTCCAACGCGCACACATCTACACGCACGCCACAGGGCAAATCAAAGGCAAAGACTGTGACAAGGACAGCAATAGCAAAACTGAAACTGATACGGCGAAGCAACAACAACAACAAGAATAACAGTAAAAAACAACAGTAAAAACAACAACAACAACAGCAAATTTATATAGAAACGAAAGGCAAAGGAGAATTATTTAAAGCGCTTAATAAATAATCACATTTGCATTTTCACTTGTTGATTTTGGCCAGGGCCAAGTGGCACTGAGCAGTTTTTCTGGCTTACTGATTTCGCTGACTTGTTGTTCCGAAACACAACACACACACATACACAACACACACACACACACAGAGAGAAACGTAAATACAAAGGCAAACAGAGATAAAGTTGGAGAAGAATCCTTGAAAAGTGCGCGCTCAGCAAAGGCTGGCGGCAGACATTGACATCAACATCGAAATTAGCTTCAGCGACGACTCCACTCCACACCATTCCTGCCCAGCAAACCCGGCAGCCCATCACCATTCATGGACCAAAGACCATACCAAAATGCACTCAACGTTTTTGTGCGTTGTCATTGGAAGCTAAATAAATTGAAATTAGACGTTGTCAGCACAAAAGCCAAAAGTGGCAAAAGGCAGCCAACAACAGGCCAAATTAGGAGCAGCAGTAAGAGAACCTCGTAGTGGGAGTTTGTAGTGGTATTAGTGATACGAGCCACAACAACATTGCCTGCCAACCTTTATTGGGCGTGACGTAAGACAGCAACATTTGCTTAATTTTATTGTTGTTGTTGTTGTTGCTGTTACTGTTGCTTTGTTGTCACATGCTATCCGAAGGGCGAACTTGGGGGTCAGCTTGACTAGTTGCTTCAATAACTTTGTTATCGAGCCGCATCAGCTTGAGTACACTCAAACAAAAATTTATGTTATATTTGACAAAAATCTGCTTATTTTTGGCTCCACTTTTCCAAGCTTTTCGTTATATATTTTGCTTATATCAAAATAAATTTTCCTTTTTTTTTTGTTCATTTCTCAATTTGAGAATGACTGAATTTTTGCAAGCATATAAATTTTGAGAATTTCACAAACTTTATATTATTTATATAAATATTTGAATTAAAAAAAAAAAAATCAACATTGCATATCTCATATTTTTGATATATTTACGAGGCAAATACATATTTATAAAAGTCTATTTTTAAAAAATCATTTTTCACACATAATTCGTTTGGAATTAATTCTAGAAATAACTGAGTCTTTGGCTGAAGACAAATTCGCATCAAATTAAAAATAATTAAAATTTTTGATTATGACAAAGAGTTAAAAAAATTTGTACAATTTTTTCTCTGAGTGTAGAAGTCTGCGTAATCAAATTTCACATATCAAATACGGTTGCCTGTTAGAGCAATTGATTGCAGATCCTGTTGCTGCTCCTGTTGCTGGTGTCACCGCCATTCACTGCCTGTCTGCCACCATTTGATGTTCATGATACGTGCCCCACATAAATGGATACCAGCAACTAATTGCAGCAAAAATACACCACATACGGCAGACCATCGTCGCCAGCAAACATGTCACAAATTACATCAAAAATTGTGCAGCACTTCAACATTGAATACATGATGACAAACAGTCAAAACAAACATGAAAACAATTTAAAAATGCAACTATCAACAACAAATTAAATGCACTTCAAACACACATTTTCACATTTTAATATTTTATAACTCGAAAAAAAAAAAGATTGTATAAAAATTTCAAATATTTGCTCATGCAACATTTTACTATAACTTTTTAATTCAATCTGCTAGCAAAAAAAATTGTGTTCAATTTGCATTTTATGTCTTTCAATTGGTTAACAGCTGCTACAAACTTTTTTTATTGAATCACTTTTATAAGTTGCCACATTCCTTACAAAACAATATAAATTTATGCAATTTTACAATCAACATTTTTTTTTTTTCAATTTATTTTCCTTTGCAATATTGATCAAAAATATGTACATATATTTTATAAGACGTCTTGTTCAATATCTAAAAACGATTTAGATAAATATACAAAATTTCAAAATTTCGTTTTTTGCTGAATACTACTTAAAGTAAGCATAAAGTGCTTAACGGGAAATTACTATTTGCCTCCTGATGACTGCCGTATCATCAATCAAAGTTTTTCAAACTAGATACTAACCGTTTGAGCCGGGCAATTACTGTGCTGCTGACGACTTCTTGCCAGCTTTCCAATTAGTGGCAGGCCAAGTGGAAAGTTTCGTTAGCAGTTAAAGTTGGCTTTAATCAGCTTTGTGCAGCGAATAGTTAAACGTTAGGTTTTAGGTGTGTGTGTGTGGAATGATGTGATTAAATAAGCCAAACACACATGTCCCATATATATATATATATATGTCATGGTGGGAGGGGTTTGGGTAGTTAGCTGATCGAAAGGCATATTAAGTTTTATATTCGCAAGCGTATCAAATTGCGTTTAACTTGTGACGTAGTTGGCCGTGAAGCCAAATAACAGCCTGCAACACCTGTGGCATAAATTTTCCAGCGAATTTTCGCTAGCTCATCCTCGTCTCTCTCTCTCTCTCTCTCTCCCTCTCTCACTCTCTCTCTCTTTTCTCAGTAGCCGTGTCGCACAGCTTATGCAGGCTTTGTTTTTGAATAGATTTATGCCCAATATGCGCAGCACTCGCCAGTCATTTTGGGCATTCATGAATAGCTCCCCAAACCCCGACCATCATCATCATCGTCGTCGTCGTCGTCGTCGTTATGGCCATCAATTTAGCCAGCAAAAGCTAAACATTAAATCACTTTAAATGCCAGCAGCATGCCTGAACAAACAAACAAACAGCAGCAGCAACAAAGGTGCCTTTTGGCCCGTCTCGCCTTATGGCCTATTGCGGTCTGCGTTGCGCCAAGAACTTTACAAATTTCCACTGCAGAGCGGGCAAGCTCAAGGCACCCCCAAAACCCACAACCACTCATTCCCCCCCCCCCCCCCAACCATCCTGGGAATTCCAGATCGTAGCAGCCTCTACCAACACAATTCCTGCTAAATACCACAGGAATTCGAGTGTCCATCAAGATATTTTTCCACACTTTCACTTCGATGCCACAGAAGTCAAATAAATATAAAAAATAATTTCAGTCCAAGCTGCGTAAAAAGTGTAGATAATTTTCAGTGTAAAAAGTTGGCTTTAAAAAGAATTCATAGAAACTTAAATATAAAAAAGAAAATACATAAAATGACAATAAAGTAATTTTCCAGCCGACTATGGTAAAATCGATGTAAAGTTTAGATGCAGGCTGGGCAGCTGCCTCTCAGCTGCCAACTGTATTATATACATATATATATATATATTTGTTTATATATATATATATATATATATATATATGCCTTGTTACAGGTTATAATTTAACTGCAACATGCTTGACTTAAAGCACTTGAAGTTGTTTTCATTTGAGTAGAGAGCCAACAGCATTTTCAACATTTTTACGCGCTTTTCACACAAATACACACACGCACACACCAACACACACCAACACACACACAATGTCATATATAAAGTCTGCTTTGTCTAAGACTCGCTCGGTTATATGCAAATAATTGCCGAGTGTTTCCATCCAGTCAGCTTATAATTGTTGTTGTTGTTGGTTGTTGATTGTTGTTGGTTTGTTGGCTGTTGATGTTTGCATAGGCTGTCCAGCATTCTGTTTTAATAAGCCAATGCCAGGGCAGACATTACTTTGGGGGGTGTGGCATAGCACACACACACACAGAGTATATGTGCGATTTTGAGGCAGAGTCTGAAGCCGAAGAGGCGCAGGCAAGGGGCGCAGGCGAAGGCGGAGGTAATTTAAACAATGAACTCTGCCATGCCCATTAATTTAACTTTAGACCACTTAAACAAAACTTTGACTGCTTTTATTGTTGTTGGTTGTTGATTTTCTGCGAAAAGTAAGCCTCATGCAATTGAGTTTAGCACATAGCAAACACAGGAAAGCCAAGCTAATCGATAACTATCGTTAATCGGTTTACTTGTAGGTAACAATTCATTCAACAAGGATTAAATACAGACTGTGAAGCAGGAGGCAGACTCGAAGACAAACCACAATTACGAATCAAAAGCCAAAGAGGGTAGGGGGGGGAGGGGGGCCAGGGTTTTGGCCATCAATGCTGTATAAAGACCACAACTTCTGACAACATATCAAATTTTCAAGGTGTGGTCTGTGTTAGTCCCTGGCATTCACCATTCAACGCCAGCATCCAGAGCCAATCGCTTGTGGTTCAAAACAATAGAAATTGTGGTTGCATGCAACCCTCCCCCTCCCCCCACGCTCTCGTTGCATGCCCAGCCAGTGGTGAATAAAGCATCAATTTATTCGATGAACCAAACCTGGTCCAAACACCCAAGTGAACAAAACTGTTTTTGTCTCTTGTCTTGATAGAATTCAAATGGTGTTGGATTATTTAATTTGTAGCTTTTCTATTCTTTTCACGATTGTTGTCAGTTTTAGTTTTTGTTTAGCTATTAAGAAAGCTTTCTTATAGAATTAACTATTCCTTATAGCTAGCATTAACTACTTTAGGGAAAGTTAGAATTTAATTTCTTTAAACTATCAACTTATTTGCAATAATATCTGTATACAATTTCCGCATAATTTAATATTCAACTTTGTCTGCCTTTCTCTCTCTCTCACTCCCTCTCTCTCTCCCACTCTCTCTCTCTCTCTCTCTCTTTTTGGTATCTTTGTGAATAAATAAAACCCATAATAATAATAATAATAATAATAACGCTCGTTAGGCCGTCCACTTAAAGTTAGTAAAACCTTAATCTCAATTCTGACAAGTTTTCTTATTCGCTCAGTTTTTTTGTTTTTTTGTTTCGTTTTGTTTTATTTTTGTGTTTGGTTCTTGTGGCAAACAACAAAAATCAGTGTCAAAAATGAAGATGAAGAAGAAAGTAAAAAGCAGAGAAACCAAATTCAGGCCAAAAGCGACGACGTCAAATAGTGCAAAGCAAATGTTTTATATTAGGTGGCAGCTGACGGCAGGAGGCGCCACTAATGAGGCCCTTGGGGAACATATTAAACTTGAGAGAGCAGCAACAGCATAAATAAAAGGCAAAACGGTGCGGGGGTTGGGGAGGCGGCATGAGGCATGCGGCGTTAGGGGGATTGTAGATAATGCCAAAGGATGGGAATCAAGTAATGCACAGATTCGCCACATGTGTTGTTGTTGTTGGTGCAGTTTTTGTTGTTGTTGTTGTTGTTGTTCTTGTCACTGTTGCTATCACCCTAATGCAAAATGGACAACTTTGTCCGTGCCAAAACAACGCAACAACTTTTTAATTTAAAGCACAACAACGAAGAAGAAATCAAGTTGGAATGTTATAGTCGAGAGCGCTCGACTAGCAGATGCCCTGATGAGAAATCTTTATCAATCATAGGTCAAATACGTATATATATATAGTATTTATGTGTGTTCATACATATATATATGCGTATATATAGAAAATCATGTTGAAAATTATATTTATACGATTTTTCTCTTCATATTTTGCTACTTTTCATTATATCAGAAAGATATATCACTTAGAATGCAATGAATGTTAAAAGTTATCGATAACATGAGATAAATTTGGTGGTATACAAAAACTTACTTTACAAATTTGAAGTTGAATCTGATGTTGATCAACTTGATATATATATATATATATATATATATATATAGTAAGGGTACAGATATACTTTAGCACTACTGCATTATAACCATTTTAGCAACTTGCCTGGATTCAGGGTGTTAAAATAAGGAACAAAAACTGCGCAGCGAAATCACGGCGACCCCTAAAACAAACTTTGCCACGCACTCAACTCAACTGACTCTCGAAATTAAAGCAATAATAACTTTGTTAAAACAAAAAATAAAAAAAAATAAAAATAAAAATAAAACCAAGAGAAAAAAAAAACTTTTAGGCAACATTTTTCCACTTTCCTGTCGTGTTTTCTTCTGTTTCGTGTTCTGCCAGAGACTTTGCAGTAGTGTGTGTGTGTGTGTGTTTGTGTGTGTTTGTGTGTGTGTTTGTGTGTGTGTGTGAATTATGCTCGCACAAACAAATAGCCGAGTTTTCTGCAGAAAGTCATGAATCAAACGTAATACAAAATTTTCCAAAAATTAATAGAGCATAAAGTTCAAGTGTGGTAAGACTACTTAGTATTTATTTTGGCTAAATTTCGGTGACATTCGGCAAGAAGAGTTGCAGACTTTTCTGCTCCAATGATGGTCAACTGCTGAATTGGATTACAGAAGGTGCAACGACCACTACCAATTCCAACATTAATCCCATCATTAACATAGGCTTCATTCCTGCTGCTGCTGCTGAAATCAACATCCATTTCCAGCTCAGGCAATCTGGTGCACGGACTTGCTGCAGCCATTGCCTGCTAAATATTTGGCATTGTGAGAGACAATCTTTAGTGGTTTATTTCCAACATGGAATATTATCTAATATCTAATATGAACAGCTTGGAGGATGAGTGTGTTATTAGTGTTGCCAATTTCGAATGACGCAGCTAACCAGCTAAAGTGATTTAATGCCAACTAACAAATATGCAACATTATTATCATGCCAAATGAGGGGCACACACGCAATACCGTCTCCTGCACCACTTTAAGCCATAAGAATTCAGGTATCTATCTCAGTTGAATTAATGGCGCCAATTTGTTGTTACTGCTGCTGCTGCTGCGCTTTATATGCGATTGTTATTAAAGGGGGGGACAAGCAGCAGAAAAAGGGGGCAGGAAGAGCAGGGGTATTGGGTTATTGCTTAAGACA
Source organism: Drosophila longiperda (assembly GCA_035042125.1). NCBI lineage: Eukaryota > Metazoa > Arthropoda > Insecta > Diptera > Drosophilidae > Drosophila > Drosophila longiperda. The sequence continues at coordinate 1,194,244 of JAWNLV010000118.1, forward strand.
AAAGAGCGACTGGCATAAAAGGGAAAGACAAGAACGAAAGTGGAAAGAAAGAATGGCTGGCAAAGGCATCGTAAAACGCGACCATCAAACGAGCACCAAAAAAAATAAACAGCAAAAAAATGGAATACCATTGAATGGAAAAGAAAACGAAGACGCGCACATAAAAAAAACACTGCCTGGCTTTGTCTTGTGTGTGTGTGTGTGTAAGTGTGTGTGTGTGTGTAAGTGTGTGTGTGTGTGTAAGTGTGTGTGTGTGTGTAAGTGTGTGTGTGTGTGTAAGTGTGTGTGTGTGTGTGTAAGTGTGTGTGTGTGACTGTCTTACACGAGTAGATTTCAATGTAACTGGATGAGCATGGTTCTTAAACATATATTGGAATTTTTGGGCTGCTGGCTGATTAAGATTACGCGGCAACAGTAGCAACAGCGGCAGCGCTTAAAAGTCTGCACAAAAAGCACTCAACTAAAAGCAGCAAAAAAAATGCTCAAAATCGAAGCTCAACTCGGGTAGTAAGAAAATGAAAGAAAGAGAAAGAGTGAATGTGAGTGGCTGAGTGACTTTATGGCCAGCAGCTCAAGCAGTAATGAGAAGCCAGCGCAAGCAAACAATTCATATTGCCTGGATGTATGCAACACTTATCAATGAAATTGTTACAAATACAAAAGAAGATCACTGTAAGCTATTATTTATTTTGTTGATTTTTTCAATACAACATAAACATTAAGAAAATAATTTATAATGAGAAAAAAATCATATTTGAAATCAATGCAAAAGTGAACAAATTAATTTCAGCTAGCGAGTCGTGTCACGTGACAACAAATTCGTGAGCTCAGCGTCAGCTCAGCTTAACTCAAAGTGCTCAATTGCGCTCTTTCTCTCTGACACTCGCTCTCTTGCGCAGGCGTACTGCTTGCCAGGCGGCATAAGCAATAAAATTCAATAAAATGTTTGCCAACAATTTTTGTTTTTGCCTTCTACTGTTTGCTACTGTTAAACGTTAGATTTGCTTTTGATGTTGTTTTTGTTGTCCTTGCTGTTGTTTTTGCTCAATGAGCGAGGAGCTGAGGAACAACAGCTGCCGGCCCCTGTGCATATGCAATATAATATAATATAAAAACAACAACATCAAAAACGTTAATTGCCGGCCGTTGTTGCTGTTATTGGTTGCTTGCAGTTGTTGTCTTTGTTGTTGTATTTGCTATAGTTGGCGTATTTTGGAGTGTATATTGGTGTTGGTGTTCAAGGAGGTCACTTACCTTTTGGTCTGACGAGCCGCTTTTAACCGCTCTTGCTGCTGCTGCTGCACTTTAACATCATCATCGAAATAACGAGTGTGGTTTTTAGTTGTTGTTGTTGCGTGTTGCGTGTTGCCTGCCGGTCTCTCATAAATTTTTGCACACCGCTTTTTGAATTAATATATATTCTAATATATTTTTAATTTAAATTTGTGCATATGTGTATTTATAGATGTAGATATGTATATATATACATACATACATATATATTGTTAATTCTACTTTTTTGCAATTTTCCTTATTTTTTTATTATTATTATTAATATTTTTATGGAATTTTTGATTAGGCCCGCGCTCATAATTTAAAGCAGAGTTTTTTTTTTAAATATTTTTCACAACATTTTTACGCGCACACACAACAAAAAATATAAAAGATTAACAACACCGAACAAAATACAAAAAAAAACCAAATATTTTTCTCAGTTGGTTAATATTTATTTTTATGTCGTTTTTCTTTTTAGTCTGATTTTTTTTTAACGAATTTGTTCCAAAATTGTTCTCGCAGCCAAGGCAACAAAACAATGTTAGCCGCACATGGCCTAGGACTACGCTGCGGTTGCCTGCACTGATTCTCAACACGGATGCTTTGTAGAGTTGACGTCGCTGCCTCTGCCGGTGCTGCTGCTACTGTAGCTTTAGCAGTTATTGTTGTTGCTGTTTGTTTTGGCTGCTTGTAAAGCTTTAGCTGCGGCTGTAGCTGTAGCTGTTACTGTAGTTATACTAGTTGTCATTGTAGTTGTTGTTTCTGCTGCTGTGCTCGATTTGTTCTCTTGTAAATGGCTCCTCTCAAATTGCCGCCGCTCCCTGCGCGCAATTTTTTTTTTTTGTATTTTGCTCTTTTGTCAGCCTTTCCTGTAACGGCGACGTCATCGAATTACAGCGCGACGCAGGCGCCTCGCTTTTCGCCTAACTCAACTCAACGCAACTCAACTCAACTCAGCTCAACCCTACTCAAATTAGCATTGAGTTTAACTCAAAGCTTTAACTCACCTCGGCCGTTGTTTATCAGCTGCGGCGCTGCTACCGTAATTGCTGCTGCTGTTGCCGCGATTGCCGCTTTAGCCGCTTATCGCAGTGATTTGTGATTACTTTTTTACGTTTTGCCTCTTTTTATTTGTATTTATTTTTTTGCACAACACACAGGAAAAAAATAAGTAAAAATTACAACAAGAACAGCAACAAAATAATAAATATTTATTAATGTATATATATTTTCTTTGACTTCCTTTTCTTTTCTTTACACAATATTTTTTAAATCACACACACACACACATACACACAGTTGGGAAAATTCTCTAATCGTAATTGAAATCAATCAATGATCGCAAGCGCGATTTTTTTCGTTTCGTTCAGTGGAATACGCAACTTCTTGAAAATAAAATTATCTTAACGACTTTTAGGATAATTTGCAATGGATCGGAGGGGTATGTCGATTGGGAGTGGTGGTGGCGGAAATGAAGAAAGTAAAATTTTGAAAGCACACTTTGAGCCAACAAAAACAATATCTACTTTGAGTTGTGATCGCTGCACACGAATTGCTGAAGTGGAACGCGACGGCAAATGAACTGAATTAGCTGGCCGCTGGTCTGGTTCGGACCGCACGAATTGAAAACTGAATTGGAAATAGAAAACCCATTGAGACGACCGGCCCAATCACAACACAGAATCAGAAACAGCAGCAGAAGCAGCAGCAACAGCAATCGACAACAACAGCAACATTCATTTGTGTGTGTTTATTCGGTTGAACACAGAGATGGACGCGATTTTAATCATACACGCAAAATAATACAAATTTCAAATGGAAAAGAGTGGCGAACAAAAGCCGAACAAAAACCGAAGCAAATCCGAACCGATCCGAGCAGAAACAACACGGAGCAGTCAAATTTGTCGAGCGACGGCATTGAGCGCATCGAATTGAAACGATCAACGGTTCTGTATTGAGATTCGAATTGAGATTCGAATTCGAATGACGATTTAGTTAATTCGACATTTCAATGTCCTGCAAAGCAAATGTAAGCTATTTTTTATTATGGCTTTGCCATTTAAGAATCATCAGTCGCAACTCATGTTGAATTTTGGAGAAAGCAACTAAAAACAACATCTTAATAAGGCTTTAATTACTTTCAAATGTCTTCAAATATTTTTCGTCTTGAATATAGTAATTTGTAATGCAGAATCACATAGTTTTCGAAGAACACTAACATCATTTTATGCAATAAGAACTTATTGACTGCTTAATAAGTCATAATTCTACCGAAATGATTTATTCTTCATTTTGATTGTCATTGCATTTATCTATACCAAATATTGTTAAATAAGCTTGATTATTGAGTTGAATCGAATGGTTAATAACTATTCCTAGGTTTATTTGCCATTCCTTTAAATTTTCTACCAAGCAGCCCAAAGCTCTCTTGAAAACGATGCGACCCTCAATTATTGTTGCTGTAGCGCAGATGCTGTCGCTCGGTTGCGATCAATCTGCTGCTGCTGCTTTTGCTGATGCTGTTGCTGCTGCTGCTGCTTTTGCTGATGCTGTTGCTGCTGCTGCTGCTTTTGCTGATGCTGTTGCTGCTAATGTTGATCACGCTCTAATATTGAATGCATTTATATGTAACTTTTTAGTCATAGCTTATTAGTCAGGAGCGGTACGCAGCGAACCACGAAATTATACTTTTATTTATATATATATATATATGTATGTATTTATAAATTTTTGAAAGAGTCAAATCGATGCGCTTGCATGCCTTTGCTGCTATTGCTATTGTTGTTTGTTATTATAATTAAAATCAAAGTGAAGCAACTGCGACATCAACAGCAACGCTGTCAGCGCCGTTGTCACAGCAATAATAACAAAAGCAACTCTGACGTCGACAGAACAACGGAACCAAAAAAACAAACAAACAAACAAACAAACAAACAGACGGACTAACAAACCGAAGCAAACTGAACTGCGCCGCACCGCACCGCACTGCCGGGTCGTCGTCGATCCAAACGCAATATGGGAAGAGAACTGCGTCGCCGTCGCAACTCAACTGCGAACTGTAACTACGAATATAACGCTGCGCTAACAACTACTTTCGCATCAGTGTCGGCATCGCAGTCCGCGTCGACGCCGCTGCTGCTTGTACTGCCTGTGCTGACGTTGTTAACGATTTTCAAATAGCGCATTGCACATGAAGCAACCACATCCAATCCGACGCCCCCAACCCCTTTCGCACACGCTGCGAAACAATTGGCGAAATTGGACGCGAGCCGCTTGTGTCGTCATTAGCTACGTCGACGTCGACGTCGACGTCAGCATTTGTTTTTTTTTGTTGCTGTTGCTGTTGCTGTTTGTCGACATTTGGCTTGTCCGTTTGGAACGCTTATCAGATAGCAGCTGCAGCAGCAGCAGCAGCAGCAGGAGTCAGCGCCAAGTTCCACAGCTATGATAACATAATGGCCTTCTCCCGATATCTAGCGATATCAGCGGCAACTGACCCAGTCTCCCATATTTCCAATAGGTTATGAGTTATCAACTGGTTGCTAACAACACAGTTTCCAAAAAATAAATAAATAATTCCATTTTTTTTTTTTACTTTTTGTTTGTCACACGAGTAATAAGAACTAAAAAAAAAAAATAGCTTCTGCCATCTGTACAAATAAATTCCAACTGGCTGATTAATGATTGATTGATTGATGACCAATGCTCTGCTAGGTGCTAAGTGATAAGTTGAACCGAATTTTCGTTACAAGATCAATGTAAGTACGTCAGCACACTTTCACTGTGGAAATTCGATCCACAAGTTGAAATAATATAGGTATACGATTTATATATACCCTAAATCCAAGTTTTTAATCTCATACGGTTAACCAATTGAAACTGATTGAAGTGATCTCGGAACCGAAGAGCAACATTTGTTGTATTTTATCTACAAGTTACAATAATAATAATATTAATATGAAATCTTAATCAATTCGAGCAAAAATCGTGTTTTTTCAATTTAGGTATAGTATTTTTCTACGTTCCAATCATAAAAATTAATAATAAAATAATAATCAATAAATTATTATGATTATAAATAAACAGGAGTAGAATTTTAAGTCTGATTCCACAATAAATACTTTGAATTAAATTTTTTGAAATTCTAAAATTTATTCTAATTAATCATATTCTTATTAATTTTTGCAGTCACAATTAAATATAATAAAATGAGTGGTTTTTTGTGTTCTTTTCAATCGAGCATTAATTTTTGCCACGTCAACGGAGACTGTTCAATCTTACAATGTTAAGAAACCCAAGGATGAACCTTGTGGCGAACATTTGTAAACGACTGGAAAATCCACGTACGCGGCACATGGGTGACCGTTATAAAACTTTCCACAATAAGGGTTTTCCACACTATTAGGATAATGAGTCTAGACGCATTTGCAGCAGTAAAAATGTATCTAGATAATGTCCTAGGTAGGATAAGAATAGTTGTATTTAGCTGTAAGATAATTTAGAAGTTTTCAATAAACCTGCCGAAGCAATTCGGCAGCAGTCTGTGTTCGAACCTTAAACCAACAACGTCGTATTATTATTTTGCTCCTAGGATCACCATTCAATGTTTTGTTACTTTCACAATATTTGTTTATTGGTGACCCCTAGATTTGTTCACGTAGAAAATATTGTGAAAAAAGACTTTAAATTAAGAAAGTAAATTCAAATCACGAAACGCGAAGTGATAATAATAAAAACTGTGTACTAAAATAAAAATAAATAAATATATATTATGGCACAAGAGCTGGTGAAATCACAGGAGCAGTTGGGAGAGTCCCTGGTAACGCTGTATAATAATGCGACGGCAAAGGCATCGACGGCCAGTCACGAGGAAATTCAGGAATGGAAGAAGACAGCTGAAGGCATTGCTAAGGTATTTGAAGCCAATGACAAAACATTGAAAGCTCATTTACCCAGCATGGAAAACAGTATGTACTTTAAAAACCAATACGGAGATAGGGTAAGAGAGTATTTGA